>OX578134.1:149329559-149929559 GCA_951213105.1 Amaurobius ferox | reverse complement strand
GGGGGGGGGGGCGTCAGTGCTCCACGACAGATACTCATCATTGACAGCACTGTTATATGTGGTTTTTACCTAGGAAATATTTATTTTTTTTAGATTCTGTGAGATAAATCCGTCTTTTGGTTTTGGGGAGCTCGAAACCAAACATTTTTGGAGCTCACCTTCAATATTACAAAACTTGTTTTGCTATTTAAGTTAATTAAGACTAAATGTTCCATTTTGATTTCATAAAATTCGGTAACTTTCATGCCGAGTCGAAGGTCCCCGTACCTTTGAAAGAGACATCCTTGTTATGACCAGTACAGTACCTTGTTATCAGTACTGCTGATAGAATTTTTGGGCCCTTATGCAGTAAATGAGCGCCCTCCCAACAACCTACTATTTTACAAGTTAGTAGAATATTTTTCATAAACTGTTTATATGGTCCAGGCCCCCAAGCCTCCTGAGCTCTTATTCAATGTATCTTTTAGTTCCTTCGTGTTAGCCATCCTTGTTATGACCATTCATCGGTATAGGCGTAAGTAGGAAGGGGACGCAGGCTGTTGAGGGTCATAACCCCTCCTCCATTTGCGAAAAAATAACATTAATTTTCCAAAAGGTTCCTATTAAAAATGAAATTCAGCACTGTAACCCACCCCCTCTTTCTGAGATCTTGACCACACTTATTCCGACCGGAATCTAACAATATACACAAAAGACTTTTATATGAATCACACTTTATTGCATAATTATTAAATGTCAAAATGTGTAAAATATAACTTATCTGGAATTTAATTTCCTCTTGTTATATAAATTATATAACATGTTTACAAAAACGAAACTTTATAACACTCCTTTATGTAAGAGTGTGAGTTCAAAACCAAATACATCTAACCGATCCCTATTTCCTGCATTTAATGGGAAATCACTGTTCAACGAAAGCGATATAACAATGCTCGCGAAAAATAACAATGTACGTTATTTTTCCAACAGGAAGATGATCAACCGCCCATTTTTCAACCAATTTTACAGAGATTAGGTGTGTGTCTGCTGTTCATTTATCCAGGGTCATGATTGACGTCACAATGACGTCATTGGAAGTAGATGACCCTGAGCTTGGAATCACGCTATGACCACCCTTGTAGCCTCCACCTATAGCATCACTCGGGATTCAATCCCAAAGGGTCTCACCTAAAACATCCACGTAACTTTGGCATACTTAATGAAGCGGTTTCCCGTCTTGTTTTTTTTTTTTGCCTATTATGTATCTGAATTAAAAGAGAACGGAATGGCAACAACTGGAAGTGAATTGTCGTGAAAGTCTTTCAACTCAAGAGTGGTAAAAGTCCAATGTTCCATATATTGCGTTTTTGTAAGATACTTCTATTGCAGATAACAGCATTGATGGATCGGTTTCACGCCTATTATGCTTTCGTCAGCGTGGAATGGCAGCAAGAAACTTGCCATAAGCCAAAATTTTTTAGAACTTCCATGGGAACTGATAATTTGCTTTTTTACGTAGCCGGCAGGAAATTCATATACAATATAGTTCAGGATACATTATATTGTAAAGGCCAGGTTCATAATAGGAAACTGATATGATTTTGAACACAGGTCCACATTAGAAAATTAAATGCAGCACTGTAACTTCCCCTCCTCCTTTCCCAGTCCTTGGCTACGCTTATGCTGACTGGAGTTTGTGCCACAATGTATGGAAGATCATAATCACAAAATCATAAATGTTCATGATCATTTTGTAATTATGAATATTATAGCTTCGTGGAGCCTGAGCTAATATGAATTATATACTTGTATGAATTTTAGTACATGAATTTTATGCTGACTACGTGGAAGGACTGAAATCGTCAGTTGTCATAGAAGTTTCCGAAAACTGTGGCTTATGGCAAACTTATTGCTGTCATTGTAGATATCGGCTATTCCATGCTGACGAGCTTATAATAATAGCAAAACCGTTCCATGGATGCTGTTATCTGCAATAAGAGTGTTTTACCAAATTAAGGACTCCCCCTTGCAGGCGGGTTTTGTGATTATGATGCTGCTCTTTGTTAAGGACGCAAGGACGCAATATCGAATTCCATGACTTAGTCATAATATCTATCCAGTTCTACTTGTCAAACGAAGAACCACGATAGGAAGAAATTATTACGCTTTCCAGTTGTTTTTAATTATACCTTTTTTTACGGCAGGAACAGCTTAAAGTAACGTAAAAATCATGCCCAAGCTTAATGTTGAACTTCAAGGAATTAATAGATAGGTACGTATTCAAGTCCTTGATGTGGTTAATCGTTTAAATATATACTTCACTTTTTAATGGGACGATATAGGTACGAGTTATAAAACCCTCGATGTGGTTAATAACATCGAGGCATAAATAGATAATTAACTTTTTTATTGGAACTCTTTATTAAATCTTGCGCACTCAGATTTATTGGCTAACCTTTTAGCATAGTGTGACACTGTATTCTATATATAATGTTCTTTTTTTTATCACTTCATAATCGAATAAGAAGGCTGAATACTCACGAAACTGGTTTAGATAGAGAACAAGAGACTAAGATTTTCTAGTACGTTTCTCGCAGATTAAAATGGAACGTCAAATTTTAACTTTTGTCTCATTTTGATGATGAGAAAAATCTCGTACAAACATCTTGTTCAGAACCATCTCTATACTATTTGGAAATCAATATTGGTGCGTCCATAGAACATATCAATATTGGTGCGCCCATAGAACATATCAATATTGGTGCGCCCATGAACGCCCATAGAACTTTTTCCAAGATGAAGGGGGGAGGGGTGGCAAGCCTCTTATGACAGTGAGGCAAACTCAGTGCTAAAGTGCGCAATATCGACTAGCCTGATGCCCACCTTTGTGACCTTGAACATCCAGGGGGAGACTCTTTCCCCCTCTTGACCACCACCAATGGACTCCCATGGTAAAGAATATTGCGCGAACATTACAATGGGAACTTTTGCCAGTAATTATAATTTTTAGTTAATACTGGACTAATATGCCGCTTTTGACAATATTTCCATTATTTTCTCGATATTCAAAGCCAACAAATAGGCTATAGTGAACAAGTGTTTAACTAATATCGAACACTATTTGTTGAATGAATACTAGAAATACTTGAAAGTTGAAAAAAATATATCGCATATTGGTCCAATATTGATATAATATTTGCAATATTGACAACATGCCTATATACCAATATTAACGCAATATTGCAACCTAATATTGGTTTGTTACTATTGTACTTGAGTATTAGATTGGCTCGTTTCTGCAAAATGTCGAGCCCTTAAATCACTCGACGGCGTTGATGAAAGAATAGATATTTAACCTATATTATTAAAAGTTGATCGTTCGTATATGTTTGTCTATATATATAGTACTATATATATATGCATATACTATATATACTAGTGGCGGCTCTCGTATAGGCACTATGGAATTGCAGCACCCCCTATTTCCACTTGATATGATATGATGTACAAAAATCATGAAGAAATGAGGCAAGGGTGAATTTTGTTTAGAAACCCAGTCTTTATATTTTCTGCTTTCATATTCTGCTTTCATTTTCTGCTTTCATATATGCAAATTTTACTATAATTTCTGATGAAAAAACAGTTGTCTTTATACTTTTTTCCAAGATCTTATGAGTTTAAAATTTATAAAGTAAATTTATACATATTTATTTTTGGAAAATTTAACTAAATTGCATGAAAAAGAATTTAATTTTATCAATACTTTTACTTAAGAAATTTGCATACATTTCCGTCTAAAAAATTTCTAGATTTGATTTGGCGAGTTTTCGCTTGTCCTTATATTTTTTTCGCGCACTGTATATATATGTATCAATGTACCCCTATTCCAAAGCCTCTACTTGACCTAGAAATAGTACGAAGAAGTAGTTTGTAGCTAATGACCCGGAACCGTGCGCCAAACTTTAAAAAATTCGAAATATTCAATAGATTTTTAAATATTTTCAAAGTTTTCAATGTCATGCAGCTTAAAAACGTGATTCCCTTATGTGCCTGCTGAGTGGTGACAATAAATTGTACTTTTTACTTTGCAAGGAAGCTACTCGACTTGCTCACGCCGATATATATGCACCCGCGCCGCGGGTGCAGGTTACTAAAAAACTGATTGCTATAAAAACTGGCTGCTATATCTAGTGTCCGATAGCTGCGAGCGCTGCACACTATTAATAAAGTACTTCCGGGCTTTTATTAATAGCGACCGTTAGCTGCTTTTACTAAAGCCCAGAAGTTCAGGCAATAAAAATTGCTAAAATAGACAGGCAAATTAAAACGTCAAAATCGGCAGCTAAAATAGGCATTAAGTGCATAGTATTCGAAAAACATTTAAATTATATATTGTTACGAGTATGTAAACTAAACTGCCTTCACTGAAGTCTTTTTGAAAAGAGAAAAACAACTTTACAGGCAGTTATTACTATTACGTGAATGCAGGTTGCCATATTTGGACTTTCGGGATAGAGTTACCAGATTTGGTGATTTATCGCCTATTTAGCGACTTTTTAAATGTATTAGAACATTTTCGAAATAACTAATATTTGGGAAAATTTAAACCTGTTTCGGAAGTTGTAAAGACCTTATGTCTCTTTATTCTCATTAAAGGTCGTTCTTGAGGATGGATCTTCAATATGTTAAAAGTGACATAACTCCTCAAACTTAGATATTCCGACCTTTCAGTCCAAGAGCAGTAACACAGGACTGCAATGAATTAAATCAAACTAATATTTATTGTACACTTCACAGAATTAACAGCGGCTGGCTGTTTAAAGCAACTGATGACATAGACAATAATTATTATTGTACATGTCCAGAATAATTTACAATTACTAGCTTGATGATTACTCTTAAATGGATACGATCCTAGAGATTTCATGCTTACCACTGGCATTCTTTTGTCTCATCCTGTATGGCAGCCCAAACCCTGAATACTAGACCGTTTCTAGTCGTTGTATTCACTGAGTTTCCCTTCCCAGCACTCACTCAAGACACGCACAGCAAACTCACGACGAGAACGAACTCACGCAAGACAAGAACCATCAACTCAATCCAAGCCAACTGAACTCTCCCGTTCCGAAACTTATCCTACTCTACCGTAGGAACGCAGAAAAGGCTGATCAGGCCGGTGATTCGTCTAATAACCGAACCAGTTAGACTCGTTAGTTTAAATAAACATAAATTATAATGAAAAATGAGGGAAATAATAATCGAAAGGTTATTTAGACTTCACAAAGTTTCTACGGAGAGTCTATAAAAGGAGCCATTGCTCCGTTGGAGAGAAGTTGACGTGATACGAGTTATATTAAATTGGGAGATACGTTAATGATTTGAGAATAGTATCCGCCTGTTTTATGAAGTAGAGCATTTAATGACTGTTTTACTGTACCTAACATTTGTTTAGTGGTTTTGTGAGATAGCTATCGCGCTATTTGCTCTATATTATTCAAATTTACGCTGTGCTTGTAATTAAACGTGTTAGGTATCCATAAATGTGGACTCATTCTTATACACTGAGAGAACATCTACGATTTTGGAGGATACGTCGCAATAATATAGATATTTAGTTAATTTTATAAGATATAGATATTAGTTAACTTTTACAAAATAGATATATAGTTATTTAGTTAATTTTACAAAAAAAAAAAAAAAAAAAAAAAAAAATCTGTTCGCTTACTTGTTTTCGCTGTTACACATAATGTGTTTTTTGTAAATTGTCGAAATTGAAATTTTTTCTTCTATGACCTAGAATGTGTTTTAGATTCCAAATGATCATCGACTCCAACTTAAGCAATAAGAGCGTATTTACAACTTATGGCATTTGCAAGAATTCATTTCCAATAAAATCTGAATGATCAGTATCGCCTTCGAGTATTTTAATGTGGTTTCTTATTTTTTCCGAGCCATCATTTGCTAAAAAAAGATCCCGTTTGTATTCTTTTGTTCACAATGTGACACTTTTCAGTCTGAGAACAGGTTCAATTTAACTCACTGAATCATTCAATAACTTCACGGGATTCGCTA
Source organism: Amaurobius ferox (assembly GCA_951213105.1). Lineage (NCBI taxonomy): Eukaryota > Metazoa > Arthropoda > Arachnida > Araneae > Amaurobiidae > Amaurobius > Amaurobius ferox. The sequence continues at coordinate 149,923,508 of OX578134.1, read as the reverse complement.
ACGCTTATTTACATTTTTCGAGAGAAGTAATAATAATACTGGGCACATTTGAAAAGTGTGGGCTGGAATAAAACTTAAATCGTAACTCACGGGATCATTAGAAATGACTTGTTTAGTAATTCGTCTTGAGCTGGACTCTTCATCATCTAAACTGCAAACCTCGTCCAGCAACGTGAAAGAGAAACTTTTTCAGAAAAAAAAAAAATCCATTTTCCTTGCAAATGTTTGCGTCACACAATTCAATCGCATGTTTTAAGAGGAAAAAAAAAGGTGTCAATATAAAACATATATTGAATCCTGTTAACATTGTCAATATAAAATATAAATTGAGGCTAATATAAGCGAAAAATAGGATTAAAAACATATAAATCTGATGATTGACTTTCTTTTTAGACCCTAATTCATTTTCTCTTTATTTCTTTACTAATTCATTAAATTGAGCTTTATGGCACAAAATGAGACGCATGTGCATTTGAAATGAAACTGAATGTGCACTTTTAATTCTATTTTCGTAACTGAACGTATTTTCATAGGCAGTGTAAATATGAAAAAACTAAAATATCTCGAGAACAGCTAGCCCTGGGGTTGGTCTTATTCTTTTCAGCGTCAAAATGTGTGCATAAAATAACCTTTTAATCGATATATTTGAGAGTACGCAGTCTTTTGTTTTAGATTTTGACGATTTTTGTCAGCCTTTTTGTAAAAAAGGTAGGCTATTTCTTTCCGAATCATACCAAAATCTAATCAGCACCAGGGTATCCTACAAGTGACTTATCTACCTAATTTTATGAAATTGGGTCAATTAGATTTTTAGTTAGAATGGACACATACGATATGTGAGGACCATTTCACAAAAAGGTCAGGCTCTTTAATCCTGAATGGTACTAAGATCTAATCAGCACCAGGGGCATCCACAAGTGACTCACCTATAAACTTTTATAAAATTCGGTCTATTTGTTTTTGAATTAGAGTGGATACATACATTGCACACACACACAGCCGTTACACTAAAAATAGTTTCTCCGTGTTCTAGAGGTCTCAAAATGTGTAGATCCTTCGAATACTCGAGTTGCGATTTTCGACACGATTCCAATACTTTCCCTATATATTACCATGTATTGTAGCGAAAGTAATAAACACCACCCTGTACTGCAGGGAAAGTAAATAAAATGGCATCTTCTTTAAATATCAGACAATAAGTTTATAAAAGAAACCTTAAAGACATTTTGCTTGAACTTCCAAGTTTTAGTTATAATTATATGCTAGATATATAAATACACCATTAAGGAATCTATTTTAATCGATCGAACTCACTCCTATAATGATATATATGATTAAGACAAATTAATTAAGCAAACATTGTGCTAGATATTTCCTGGTACAACTGTTCATGTGTTGTCAACAGCAGAAGGTCGCTATCTGGAAACAACTACGTAAATTGGCGTTCCTCATTTTTTTTTTACCACAGCTTATTAACATGTCGTATGCTGGTCTATGACGTCAAACTTCAAGAATACACGTAGGATGAATGGGCTGTTGCATGAGATATAAATAAGTAAAGATGTACCAACGACATTGGAATACTGCCTTGTGCTTTGGAATTAACTTTTTTGGATGGATAGGTGATTAAAACATGACGTCAATTGGCTGGATGTTTGCTTTTTCATACTATGTAATAGAGAGAAAGAATGTTTTCGCGAAAGTTTTCGAGATTTTGATACCAATATATATTTTAGGACCTTTTAAGCACGTTTTGACTATTTTCGGAGCGGTGTTCGTCCGTCTGTCTGTCTCTATGTATGTCTGTAGTCCATTTCTTGAGCACAAGATAGTGGCCAGACATATTAATGGATTTTCATAAACTTTATATTCGACTTTGTTATCGAAAAATCTAGAACTAGTTAGAATTTTTTCTTTTAAATTCAAGAGAAACTTCGAATTTTTCATATTTTTTTTAACTTAGCCGCATGGACAAAATTTGACATAATCATGCATAATTTATGGCTTATGATCTCGAGACTTAATAGTTTCAATCATTGTTGTGATAAATAGCAGCGATACATTTTTTGCGTTCGTGACATCATTAGTCTTCCCTCGGGGGGAGGGGGGACTGGACCCAGGGTGCAAGGTTAATAGAATATTAACAGGTTGTCTCGTTCTCTATTCCCCCCATGGTACCATTTCTGGGCGAGCTGTGACGTCACTGCTAGACCTTCCGTTCTGTTGACAAGCCGCGCTTCGTTGAAAAACGTTGGAAAACAGCACGGTTTTATTTAAAAATGCCTTGCTTTAAACATCAACGAGATACATGAAATGTTTCCTAAAATAATGTGCTAATACTGAAATATGACAAATGAACTCAAATTTGAATTCAAAACGAACTAAATTGCTGTAATTAACGGATGAAGAAGTCAAAAACAGCCGTTTGGCAAATTATATATTAAGATAAGGGTATGATTTTCCGGGTGATTTCGTATAACAAATACATTCATCTTCTTTTTTACACAAAATTTACATATTTCATGTGCAAATTGATAATCTTTATTAATATTTTTACTCACAAATATATTGCATGAATATGGATTTTAATATAGTATTTTTTAACAATTACTTTTACAACACATTAAAGACTTTAAACGAAACATCCCGTTCAAATTCATTAAATAGAGACTGTGCACTTTACTGTCTGTATTGTCTATTAAAGGTTTGAAATAGGATACAACTGATGAGAAATATGTAAAAATAGAATTAAATAAGACTTATTTCTATAAAACTCTCCATATTATCTTTATCAATTTGCAATTAAATTTCTATTTCTTTAAAAATTGGATGATTTAAAATTTCCTGCATATAAATGCTATGGCACTTATTCTATCGAGCAAGCGTACCATTCCGTTCCTAATAGTTCCTATACAAAAAATATTTGAACTTTATAATTTTCTGAAAAATGTCATCGATTTGATTTTAAAATATTTAGATTGTATCATTGCATGCACAATGCATGTAATTAATATTTTCATTTTATATGCTTAAAGAAAACCCCGTTTCTATATATTTAATGATATACATCTGCTGTTTAATTTTGTTTATTTGAAGTTTTTGTGAATTCATTTATTTCTTTTATGGTATAGATATTACCGTAGAATTCAGTCAATCAGCACTTTAAAATGCGACAGAAAATCGTGGAAAATAAATGGGGGGGGGGGGGGGGTTAGGGAGTATCATCCAGAATTTTATGCTAAAAGAAACAAAGGCTATTTTTATCATTTTATTCGAAGACGAATTTTTTCTCTCCGAAATTTGTCCAATATTTATGGGGAAGGAGCTTCAAACTAAAAAGACTCCATTCACCGTTTGCTTTAAAATAAATAGGGGAAAATGTATCATTTTAATGCGACTATAAATTTATTTTGTTTTTACAAAATTATCCATAAAATTACACTAGTTTCTTTTAACTTATGAATATTCCTTTCTTGAACAAAAACCATTTTTTTTTTAATCGAAACTACTCCGTCTTACTCATGATGAAGCCCTTCAATTTGACGAATCAAGATATAAATGCCTTAGCAAAAACTTTATTAACAAATTTACTAACAAAAAAATCTTAACAAACTACATTTGACGTGACTAATAATTATTATTGCAATGATTTGATAAAATATGTGTTTTCAAATTTAAATCAATTACTGTTTTTTCTTCAGATGATTCTGAAAGTTTCCTGACCTTCTCTCAAATCCAGACGATATATTTTTTCTAAAACATGTAAAATTTTTGAACTAGACAAAAGCTATGCATTGCATTGCCTGGAAATAATATTTATTCTAATTTATACTGCGTTATTCATGCCTGTAAACTTCGGAATACAGTCAATATTTAAATGATGACTGATTTGCCACATTTAGATTAGAAATATATATTTATATTTTTTTATACATAACCTTTGCTCATTCAATAATCTTTCAACATAGCATTCAGTAATCTTTGTAAATGACACTTATGACTTTGTAAACTTTCCTTATGTTAAAATTTTAATAGCTTCCACTCTCATAAAAAAATTGCTATTTCTTTTCATATGTACGGAATTTATTTTCATAAACTTCACATTACTATGCATGTACTGTTTTATTTTATTCTATATTGCTTGCACACCGTTACTATTAGATAAATATTTAAATAGTTTTCGATCAACGTTTCTCAGTAGTTTTTCTCGCCTCTGTCAGAGAATGGGTCTAGCTAGAGCTCCTCTACTACAGGCTGACTTATCAAGCATATTGAAGCCCACCATAGCTGGAAACGCAATCCATTAGCATTAGCTCTATTCGTATTTTCACTTTAGGAAGTATTATTGAAATAATTATGGGTGCTTGTTCTGTACTTAACTGCTCTAATCATTCTAGAAAGGGTTTTAGGCTATTTCGCTTTCCTAGAAACGAAGAAAGAAGAAAACAATGGCTAATAAATAATTGGAGACCCGGTACGGAAGCATACTTGTGCGAGGTAAGTTCTACAATATTCTAATTGAAACATATTTTTTTATGTAAAGTATTTATTTTAAACACTTATTTTATAATTTCTGTAACTGTAATATGTATTATTAATAATTTTTAGTTGTTATAAGTCTTTTCTTAGTTGTTATAAGTCTTTTCTTTCTATTATACTTGGTTTGTAATGTAAATATCACCTTGAATGCATTATTTACACTGTCTTCAAAACCTAGAAGTAAATAGCTTCAAATTATACATATATATATTAAAGATTTATTCCTGTTACACCAATATCAACCAATAATAACCTACACCAATAATAACCTACTGAGCTCGGCTTTTTTTCCATCAAGGATTTTCAAACAATAGTTGATCAAGTAGCTTTCATGATAAACGTATTTTGATTTATTTACCATTTTAGCTTATGTTTGCATAATTACTATAACATGACAAGTTTTCCACTTGGCCTCAGTTTGTTAATAGTAGGATTGACCAATTCTGTGATTCATTACGATCTAAAAATACATCAAAGTGTATAAAACTTGAAAGATATTGGTGTAACAGCAATAAATCTTTATTATATATATATATATATATATATATATATATATATATATATATATATATATATATATATATATATATATATATATATATATATATATATATATATATATATATATATATATATAAATATATATATATAATTTGAAGCTATTTTCTTCTAGGTTTGGAAGAGAGTATAATGCATTCAAGGTGATGTTTAGATTACAAACCAAGTGTACTAAGATAAGACTATAGCAACTAAAAATTATTAATAATCCATACTACAGTTACAGAAATTATAAAATAATTGTTTCAAATAAATAATTTATATAAAAAAGAAGTTTCAATTAGAATATTGTAGAACTTACCTTGCACAATTATGCTCCAGTACCGGGTATCCGTATGGCGTCGACTATTTATTAGCCATTGTTTTCTTCTTTCTTTGTTTTTGGGAAAAAGAAATAGCCGAAAACCCTTTCTAGAATGATTAGAGCAGTTCGGTGCAGAACAATCACCCATAATTATTTTAATTATACTTCCTAAAGTGAAAATACGAATAGAGCTAATGCTAATGGCTTGCGCTTCCAGCTATGGTCGGCTTCAATATGCTTGATGAGTCAGCTCGTATATAGAGGAGCCTTAGGTCTAGCAGTGACGTCACTTGTCCTTCCTTCCCGGGACAACTTTTCCCCCGAACGAGACAACCTTATATATAAGATATTCTACGGACCTTGCCCAGGGTGTACATTTACAGGTATCAAACGAAATATTTTTTCACGTCCTTTAAAGTGAAGGGTAACACATTATAATTGTAATCATTCGGATCTACGATACCGAATTTTCAAAATTTTTCTTAAAAAGAAAAAATAATTGAACAGGTAGGTAAAAGTTACCACAAAAAATAAATTTTATTCATTGAATACTCCTGCCATCCGAGACTCGCCAGCCATTTAAAAAATCGCAGTAAATATCTCATTTGCATGACCGTTACCCTAACAGCATTTTTTCCCACAGTAACGTAAGATTTACGCCACACTGTGAGTTTGGGACGTCACAGGACGTCGCAGTACGTCTCGGCAATGTCATATTGAGGTCACAGCGAAGTCATTTTGGTCATTTTCATGGTTGTTTGTGACGTCGCATATTAACTTGTTTATGACGTCACATTGTAATTACCATTGTAATGTCTTCACATTGTTACGTGTTAATTAAATTGTGGAAACGTCACAGAATATAGTCACAATGAAGTTACAAAGTTACTAATACGTAACGTCACATAAAAGTCACAAATATGATGTCACATTGTGATCCAGGTGTCACGTGACTACAACGTGACTGTCACACATGTGACGATCTTTGCTGTGAGGGTAATAGGACATAGATATTTTAAACATGATACATCACACACTGATCTCGAAGAATATTTTAAACAAGGAACTCTCTCAATGTTTACTTTAAGTCTATCTTAATCATAATGGTACTGTTCCGGAAAATTTTCCGAACTTGCACCAAGCCCATCATTTTAATGCCTTTGGTTTAAAGCTGGCTAGACCTATATCGATTTATACTTTCTGAAGAGTTCCAATTGAGTTAAATTGCTTTCATAGCGTGAAATATTGAAGGCATTGGAAACATGCTTTATCGTTTTGAAATGCTATGTTTTTTTAGGTTTTTTTTTTTAGAAAATTGCTTAGCATTCATCGCAGTAACCTTAACTCGCTTACGCATGGGTCACACTCGTTTTACCCATAGATATTTGCATTTAGGAGAAATTGATCGGTTTTGCAATGGTTGCCGAATCTCTGTGAGTGTGAAACATATTTTAATTAATTTTACGCAATATAAACACTCTCGTTTCAAACGTTTCAAGACTTACATTTCAAGACTCTAGCAGACTTGATTGGAGAAAATCCTTATTTGGAAATTTTTCCTTTTTTATTGAACATCGGCTTTTTCCCTCATCGCATTTAACTTTACCTTTTATAAACTAGATCATCCTAACCCTAGATAACTCTAGATCATCTCGTTTCCACTGTTGTACATTTTCCATTGTCATGCAATCTATTCCCACATTATCACCCCTTTTAGATTACACACTTATCGTTGTCATTAACTTGTTATAGTGATAGTTCTATATCATATATCTGGCGCAGCATATCCTCTTTGGATCTCGTGCCAAAAGTCCCTAATTAACCAATCAATCAACCAACCCAAGAACACGCGTACCACAGTTTGGGAAAGAACGGCTTGCATTATACACTGTATTTTTATGTGTACATATGCACTCGTAACTGAAAAGGTCATATATATTTAAAATTGCATAACATTTGTAACGATCCGCCTTATCGTGTATGATGAGTGCGGAGGTTAATGGCTTAATTACATTAATGGTGAAGTCGATGAACGGCCACACCTTTCTAGTCTCATCATTAGTGGATGACGATCATTTGGTGTTTATGTAATCACTTTGTTCCATTCCTTCTCCACATTGATGAGTGCCAGGGAGGATGGTCTGTCTCTTCGAAGACTCGGTTTGAAATACAGAATTCTTATTTTCTATTACTTTGGAGAGATAGTGAAGAACAGCTCAAGCATTATAAAATCCGAAAAATATATTTTTAGCGTGACGTCTGTGTGTGTGGGTGTATGTGCATCTGTGAAATGTATGTATCAATTCTTGATCAAAAACTATTCGACGAAATGTAATACGATTTGGTATCAGTCACTTGCTGGATATCCTGGTGGTGATTTGATTTTGGTACGATTTGGAAAAATAGAACCTGCTTTTTTGTCCCAAATGGCCCGCAAAAATCGTTTAAATTGAAATAAAAAAATCTGATGTGGGCAACACATGACTTTCCTTATATAATGTAATGAATTTACTACTTTTACAGTAAAAAAATAGGTTTTTCTTATAGTAGATACTAATATTCTTTCCAAGATATTGAATTTTCGACAATTAGTTGTCATTTTCATTGATTTGGCGTCATTTTTATCCATTTGACGAAATTTACGTTAATTTGGTAACATTTCAAAAAGTCGCCAAGTTGGCGACATTCCGCCAAATTCGTCGCCAAAATCTCGCCAAGAGTTATGCACTAAGAAAAAAGTTATTCTTACAGCAGATAAATGACTATTGGCGTTCAAATACAAAAGTATTATTCAAAGTATATTTTTTCATGAATGGAACGAGCTAGATCCACGAGAATGATGTCACTCAATTTATCGCATGGTATTACATATGAAAAGTGAACATGTTTCTCAATAGGAATTTTTTTTTATGTGACTTTTTCATAATTTTTTTGAAAAATGCACAATATCTCGAGAACGGTTCATGTTAGCCTTCTAAAATTTATGGCAATCGTTTTCTAATGAAAAATTACATAAGAAATGTCTATTTGCGTAACTTTATTAGCGGTTTTGATTTTTTGACGATTTTTTCAAAATTTCATTCGAAAATTTAGGGGGGTTCTGAACATTCGATTACGTATAAAAACAATAGGCTTCCAGTGTTTACGGATTGTGATTTTTGTACCAAATTTGGTTCGAATCGGTCCATTCGTTCGTCAGTTATCGTCTCCACAGACTCACTGACACACACACATACACACATACTTTCACACACACACACTCACACACACACACAGACATCACTCCAAAAATGTTTGATTCGTGATCAGGGATGCTTGAAACGTGCTCTCCCGTCGAAAACTCGAATTCGAATTTTCGACCCCGTCACAATACTTTCCTTATACATTATGTATAACGTGAAAGAGAAACTTTTTCAGAAAAAAAAAAATCCATTTTCCTTGCAAATGTTTGCGTCACACAATTCAATCGCATGTTTTAAGAGGAAAAAAAAAAGGTGTCAATATAAAACATATATTGAATCCTGTTAACATTGTCAATATAAAATATAAATTGAGGCTAATATAAGCGAAAAATAGGATTAAAAACATGTAAATCTGATGATTGACTTTCTTTTTAGACCCTAATTCATTTTCTCTTTATTTCTTTACTAATTCATTAAATTGAGCTTTATGGCACAAAATGAGACGCATGTGCATTTGAAATGAAACTGAATGTGCACTTTTAATTCTATTTTCGTAACTGAACGTATTTTCATAGGCAGTGTAAATATGAAAAAACTAAAATATCTCGAGAACAGCTAGCCCTGGGGTTGGTCTTATTCTTTTCAGCGTCAAAATGTGTGCATAAAATAACCTTTTAATCGATATATTTGAGAGTACGCAGTCTTTTGTTTTAGATTTTGACGATTTTTGTCAGCCTTTTTGTAAAAAAGGTAGGCTATTTCTTTCCGAATCATACCAAAATCTAATCAGCACCAGGGTATCCTACAAGTGACTTATCTACCTAATTTTATGAAATTGGGTCAATTAGATTTTTAGTTAGAATGGACACATACGATATGTGAGGACCATTTCACAAAAAGGTCAGGCTCTTTAATCCTGAATGGTACTAAGATCTAATCAGCACCAGGGGCATCCACAAGTGACTCACCTATAAACTTTTATAAAATTCGGTCTATTTGTTTTTGAATTAGAGTGGATACATACATTGCACACACACACAGCCGTTACACTAAAAATAGTTTCTCCGTGTTCTAGAGGTCTCAAAATGTGTAGATCCTTCGAATACTCGAGTTGCGATTTTCGACACGATTCCAATACTTTCCCTATATATTACCATGTATTGTAGCGAAAGTAATAAACACCACCCTGTACTGCAGGGAAAGTAAATAAAATGGCATCTTCTTTAAATATCAGACAATAAGTTTATAAAAGAAACCTTAAAGACATTTTGCTTGAACTTCCAAGTTTTAGTTATAATTATATGCTAGATATATAAATACACCATTAAGGAATCTATTTTAATCGATCGAACTCACTCCTATAATGATATATATGATTAAGACAAATTAATTAAGCAAACATTGTGCTAGATATTTCCTGGTACAACTGTTCATGTGTTGTCAACAGCAGAAGGTCGCTATCTGGAAACAACTACGTAAATTGGCGTTCCTCATTTTTTTTTTTACCACAGCTTATTAACATGTCGTATGCTGGTCTATGACGTCAAACTTCAAGAATACACGTAGGATGAATGGGCTGTTGCATGAGATATAAATAAGTAAAGATGTACCAACGACATTGGAATACTGCCTTGTGTTTTGGAATTAACTTTTTTGGATGGATAGGTGATTAAAACATGACGTCAATTGGCTGGATGTTTGCTTTTTCATACTATGTAATAGAGAGAAAGAATGTTTTCGCGAAAGTTTTCGAGATTTTGATACCAATATATATTTTAGGACCTTTTAAGCACGTTTTGACTATTTTCGGAGCGGTGTTCGTCCGTCTGTCTGTCTCTATGTATGTCTGTAGTCCATTTCTTGAGCACAAGATAGTGGCCAGACATATTAATGGATTTTCATAAACTTTATATTCGACTTTGTTATCGAAAAATCTAGAACTAGTTAGAATTTTTTCTTTTAAATTCAAGAGAAACTTCGAATTTTTCATATTTTTTTTAACATAGCCGCATGGACAAAATTTGACATAATCATGCATAATTTATGGCTTATGATCTCGAGACTTAATAGTTTCAATCATTGTTGTGATAAATAGTAGCGATGCATTTTTTGCGTTCGTGACTTCATTAGTCTTCCCTCGGGGGGAGGGGGGACTGGACCCAGGGTGCAAGGTTAATAGAATATTAACAGGTTGTCTCGTTCTCTATTCCCCCCATGGTACCATTTCTGGGCGAGCTGTGACGTCACTGCTAGACCTTCCGTTCTGTTGACAAGCCGCGCTTCGTTGAAAAACGTTGGAAAACAGCACGGTTTTATTTAAAAATGCCTTGCTTTAAACATCAACGAGATACATGAAATGTTTCCTAAAATAATGTGCTAATACTGAAATATGACAAATGAACTCAAATTTGAATTCAAAACGAACTAAATTGCTGTAATTAACGGATGAAGAAGTCAAAAACAGCCGTTTGGCAAATTATATATTAAGATAAGGGTATGATTTTCCGGGTGATTTCGTATAACAAATACATTCATCTTCTTTTTTACACAAAATTTACATATTTCATGTGCAAATTGATAATCTTTATTAATATTTTTACTCACAAATATATTGCATGAATATGGATTTTAATATAGTATTTTTTAACAATTACTTTTACAACACATTAAAGACTTTAAACGAAACATCCCGTTCAAATTCATTAAATAGAGACTGTGCACTTTACTGTCTGTATTGTCTATTAAAGGTTTGAAATAGGATATAACTGATGAGAAATATGTAAAAATAGAATTAAATAAGATTTATTTCTATAAAACTCTCCATATTATCTTTATCAATTTGCAATTAAATTTCTATTTCTTTAAAAATTGGATGATTTAAAATTTCCTGCATATAAATGCTATGGCACTTATTCTATCGAGTAAGCGTACCATTCCGTTCCTAATAGTTCCTATACAAAAAATATTTGAACTTTATAATTTTCTGAAAAACGTCATCGATTTGATTTTAAAATATTTAGATTGTATCATTGCATGCACAATGCATGTAATTAATATTTTCATTTTATATGCTTAAAGAAAACCCCGTTTCTATATATTTAATGATATACATCTGCTGTTTAATTTTGTTTATTTGAAGTTTTTGTGAATTCATTTATTTCTTTTATGGTATAGATATTACCGTAGAATTCAGTCAATCAGCACTTTAAAATGCGACAGAAAATCGTGGAAAATAAATGGGGGGGGGGGGGGGGTTAGGGAGTATCATCCAGAATTTTATGCTAAAAGAAACAAAGGCTATTTTTATCATTTTATTCGAAGACGAATTTTTTCTCTCCGAAATTTGTCCAATATTTATGGGGAAGGAGCTTCAAACTAAAAAGACTCCATTCACCGTTTGCTTTAAAATAAATAGGGGAAAATGTATCATTTTAATGCGACTATAAATTTATTTTGTTTTTACAAAATTATCCATAAAATTACACTAGTTTCTTTTAACTTATGAATATTCCTTTCTTGAACAAAAACCATTTTTTTTTTAATCGAAACTACTCCGTCTTACTCATGATGAAGCCCTTCAATTTGACGAATCAAGATATAAATGCCTTAGCAAAAACTTTATTAACAAATTTACTAACAAAAAAATCTTAACAAACTACATTTGACGTGACTAATAATTATTATTGCAATGATTTGATAAAATATGTGTTTTCAAATTTAAATCAATTACTGTTTTTTCTTCAGATGATTCTGAAAGTTTCCTGACCTTCTCTCAAATCCAGACGATATATTTTTTCTAAAACATGTAAAATTTTTGAACTAGACAAAAGCTATGCATTGCATTGCCTGAAAATAATATTTATTCTAATTTATACTGCGTTATTCATGTCTGTAAACTTCGGAATACAGTCAATATTTAAATGATGACTGATTTGCCACATTTAGATTAGAAATATATATTTATATCCGTCTCAAACCGATTCACATAACACACCTAACAACTATTGGCTCTTCTCTGATCATTCACTATTTTTTTATACATAACCTTTGCTCATTCAATAATCTTTCAACATAGCATTCAGTAATCTTTGTAAATGACACTTATGACTTTGTAAACTTCCCTTATGTTAAAATTTTAATAGCTTCCACTCTCATAAAAAAATTGCTATTTCTTTTCATATGTACGGAATTTATTTTCATAAACTTCACATTACTATGCATGTACTGTTTTATTTTATTCTATATTGCTTTCACACCGTTACTATTAGATAAATATTTAAATAGTTTCCGATCAACGTTTCTCAGTAGTTTTTCTCGCCTCTGTCAGAGAATGGGTCTAGCTAGAGCTCCTCTACTACAGGCTGACTTATCAAGCATATTGAAGCCCACCATAGCTGGAAACGCAATCCATTAGCATTAGCTCTATTCGTATTTTCACTTTAGGAAGTATAATTGAAATAATTATGGGTGGTTGTTCTGCACCGAACTGCTCTAATCGTTCTAGAAAGGGTTTTAGGCTATTTCGCTTTCCTAGAAACGAAGAAAGAAGAAAACAATGGCTAATAAATAATTGGAGACCCGGTACGGAAGCATACTTGTGCGAGGTAAGTTCTACAATATTCTAATTGAAACATATTTTTTTATGTAAAGTATTTATTTTAAACACTTATTTTATAATTTCTGTAACTGTAATATGTATTATTAATAATTTTTAGTTGTTATAAGTCTTTTCTTAGTTGTTATAAGTCTTTTCTTTCTATTATACTTGGTTTGTAATGTAAATATCACCTTGAATGCATTATTTACACTGTCTTCAAAACCTAGAAGTAAATAGCTTCAAATTATACATATATATATTAAAGATTTATTCCTGTTACACCAATATCAACCAATAATAACCTACACCAATAATAACCTACTGAGCTCGGCTTTTTTTCCATCAAGGATTTTCAAACAATAGTTGATCAAGTAGCTTTCATGATAAACGTATTTTGATTTATTTACCATTTTAGCTTATGTTTGCATAATTACTATAACATGACAAGTTTTCCACTTGGCCTCAGTTTGTTAATAGTAGGATTGACCAATTCTGTGATTCATTACGATCTAAAAATACATCAAAGTGTATAAAACTTGAAAGATATTGGTGTAACAGCAATAAATCTTTATTATATATATATATATATATATATATATATATATATATATATATATATATATATATATATATATATATATATATATATATATATATATATATATATAAATATATATATATAATTTGAAGCTATTTTCTTCTAGGTTTGGAAGAGAGTATAATGCATTCAAGGTGATGTTTAGATTACAAACCAAGTGTACTAAGATAAGACTATAGCAACTAAAAATTATTAATAATCCATACTACAGTTACAGAAATTATAAAATAATTGTTTCAAATAAATAATTTATATAAAAAAGAAGTTTCAATTAGAATATTGTAGAACTTACCTTGCACAATTATGCTCCAGTACCGGGTATCCGTATGGCGTCGACTATTTATTAGCCATTGTTTTCTTCTTTCTTTGTTTTTGGGAAAAAGAAATAGCCGAAAACCCTTTCTAGAATGATTAGAGCAGTTCGGTGCAGAACAATCACCCATAATTATTTTAATTATACTTCCTAAAGTGAAAATACGAATAGAGCTAATGCTAATGGCTTGCGCTTCCAGCTATGGTCGGCTTCAATATGCTTGATGAGTCAGCTCGTATATAGAGGAGCCTTAGGTCTAGCAGTGACGTCACTTGTCCTTCCTTCCCGGGACAACTTTTCCCCCGAACGAGACAACCTTATATATAAGATATTCTACGGACCTTGCCCAGGGTGTACATTTACAGGTATCAAACGAAATATTTTTTCACGTCCTTTAAAGTGAAGGGTAACACATTATAATTGTAATCATTCGGATCTACGATACCGAATTTTCAAAATTTTTCTTAAAAAGAAAAAATAATTGAACAGGTAGGTAAAAGTTACCACAAAAAATAAATTTTATTCATTGAATACTCCTGCCATCCGAGACTCGCCAGCCATTTAAAAAATCGCAGTAAATATCTCATTTGCATGACCGTTACCCTAACAGCATTTTTTCCCACAGTAACGTAAGATTTACGCCACACTGTGAGTTTGGGACGTCACAGGACGTCGCAGTACGTCTCGGCAATGTCATATTGAGGTCACAGCGAAGTCATTTTGGTCATTTTCATGGTTGTTTGTGACGTCGCATATTAACTTGTTTATGACGTCACATTGTAATTACCATTGTAATGTCTTCACATTGTTACGTGTTAATTAAATTGTGGAAACGTCACAGAATATAGTCACAATGAAGTTACAAAGTTACTAATACGTAACGTCACATAAAAGTCACAAATATGATGTCACATTGTGATCCAGGTGTCACGTGACTACAACGTGACTGTCACACATGTGACGATCTTTGCTGTGAGGGTAATAGGACATAGATATTTTAAACATGATACATCACACACTGATCTCGAAGAATATTTTAAACAAGGAACTCTCTCAATGTTTACTTTAAGTCTATCTTAATCATAATGGTACTGTTCCGGAAAATTTTCCGAACTTGCACCAAGCCCATCATTTTAATGCCTTTGGTTTAAAGCTGGCTAGACCTATATCGATTTATACTTTCTGAAGAGTTCCAATTGAGTTAAATTGCTTTCATAGCGTGAAATATTGAAGGCATTGGAAACATGCTTTATCGTTTTGAAATGCTATGTTTTTTTAGGTTTTTTTTTTTAGAAAATTGCTTAGCATTCATCGCAGTAACCTTAACTCGCTTACGCATGGGTCACACTCGTTTTACCCATAGATATTTGCATTTAGGAGAAATTGATCGGTTTTGCAATGGTTGCCGAATCTCTGTGAGTGTGAAACATATTTTAATTAATTTTACGCAATATAAACACTCTCGTTTCAAACGTTTCAAGACTTACATTTCAAGACTCTAGCAGACTTGATTGGAGAAAATCCTTATTTGGAAATTTTTCCTTTTTTATTGAACATCGGCTTTTTCCCTCATCGCATTTAACTTTACCTTTTATAAACTAGATCATCCTAACCCTAGATAACTCTAGATCATCTCGTTTCCACTGTTGTACATTTTCCATTGTCATGCAATCTATTCCCACATTATCACCCCTTTTAGATTACACACTTATCGTTGTCATTAACTTGTTATAGTGATAGTTCTATATCATATATCTGGCGCAGCATATCCTCTTTGGATCTCGTGCCAAAAGTCCCTAATTAACCAATCAATCAACCAACCCAAGAACACGCGTACCACAGTTTGGGAAAGAACGGCTTGCATTATACACTGTATTTTTATGTGTACATATGCACTCGTAACTGAAAAGGTCATATATATTTAAAATTGCATAACATTTGTAACGATCCGCCTTATCGTGTATGATGAGTGCGGAGGTTAATGGCTTAATTACATTAATGGTGAAGTCGATGAACGGCCACACCTTTCTAGTCTCATCATTAGTGGATGACGATCATTTGGTGTTTATGTAATCACTTTGTTCCATTCCTTCTCCACATTGATGAGTGCCAGGGAGGATGGTCTGTCTCTTCGAAGACTCGGTTTGAAATACAGAATTCTTATTTTCTATTACTTTGGAGAGATAGTGAAGAACAGCTCAAGCATTATAAAATCCGAAAAATATATTTTTAGCGTGACGTCTGTGTGTGTGGGTGTATGTGCATCTGTGAAATGTATGTATCAATTCTTGATCAAAAACTATTCGACGAAATGTAATACGATTTGGTATCAGTCACTTGCTGGATATCCTGGTGGTGATTTGATTTTGGTACGATTTGGAAAAATAGAACCTGCTTTTTTGTCCCAAATGGCCCGCAAAAATCGTTTAAATTGAAATAAAAAAATCTGATGTGGGCAACACATGACTTTCCTTATATAATGTAATGAATTTACTACTTTTACAGTAAAAAAATAGGTTTTTCTTATAGTAGATACTAATATTCTTTCCAAGATATTGAATTTTCGACAATTAGTTGTCATTTTCATTGATTTGGCGTCATTTTTATCCATTTGACGAAATTTACGTTAATTTGGTAACATTTCAAAAAGTCGCCAAGTTGGCGACATTCCGCCAAATTCGTCGCCAAAATCTCGCCAAGAGTTATGCACTAAGAAAAAAGTTATTCTTACAGCAGATAAATGACTATTGGCGTTCAAATACAAAAGTATTATTCAAAGTATATTTTTTCATGAATGGAACGAGCTAGATCCACGAGAATGATGTCACTCAATTTATCGCATGGTATTACATATGAAAAGTGAACATGTTTCTCAATAGGAATTTTTTTTTATGTGACTTTTTCATAATTTTTTTGAAAAATGCACAATATCTCGAGAACGGTTCATGTTAGCCTTCTAAAATTTATGGCAATCGTTTTCTAATGAAAAATTACATAAGAAATGTCTATTTGCGTAACTTTATTAGCGGTTTTGATTTTTTGACGATTTTTTCAAAATTTCATTCGAAAATTTAGGGGGGTTCTGAACATTCGATTACGTATAAAAACAATAGGCTTCCAGTGTTTACGGATTGTGATTTTTGTACCAAATTTGGTTCGAATCGGTCCATTCGTTCGTCAGTTATCGTCTCCACAGACTCACTGACACACACACATACACACATACTTTCACACACACACACTCACACACACACACAGACATCACTCCAAAAATGTTTGATTCGTGATCAGGGATGCTTGAAACGTGCTCTCCCGTCGAAAACTCGAATTCGAATTTTCGACCCCGTCACAATACTTTCCTTATACATTATGTATAACGTGAAAGAGAAACTTTTTCAGAAAAAAAAAAATCCATTTTCCTTGCAAATGTTTGCGTCACACAATTCAATCGCATGTTTTAAGAGGAAAAAAAAAAGGTGTCAATATAAAACATATATTGAATCCTGTTAACATTGTCAATATAAAATATAAATTGAGGCTAATATAAGCGAAAAATAGGATTAAAAACATGTAAATCTGATGATTGACTTTCTTTTTAGACCCTAATTCATTTTCTCTTTATTTCTTTACTAATTCATTAAATTGAGCTTTATGGCACAAAATGAGACGCATGTGCATTTGAAATGAAACTGAATGTGCACTTTTAATTCTATTTTCGTAACTGAACGTATTTTCATAGGCAGTGTAAATATGAAAAAACTAAAATATCTCGAGAACAGCTAGCCCTGGGGTTGGTCTTATTCTTTTCAGCGTCAAAATGTGTGCATAAAATAACCTTTTAATCGATATATTTGAGAGTACGCAGTCTTTTGTTTTAGATTTTGACGATTTTTGTCAGCCTTTTTGTAAAAAAGGTAGGCTATTTCTTTCCGAATCATACCAAAATCTAATCAGCACCAGGGTATCCTACAAGTGACTTATCTACCTAATTTTATGAAATTGGGTCAATTAGATTTTTAGTTAGAATGGACACATACGATATGTGAGGACCATTTCACAAAAAGGTCAGGCTCTTTAATCCTGAATGGTACTAAGATCTAATCAGCACCAGGGGCATCCACAAGTGACTCACCTATAAACTTTTATAAAATTCGGTCTATTTGTTTTTGAATTAGAGTGGATACATACATTGCACACACACACAGCCGTTACACTAAAAATAGTTTCTCCGTGTTCTAGAGGTCTCAAAATGTGTAGATCCTTCGAATACTCGAGTTGCGATTTTCGACACGATTCCAATACTTTCCCTATATATTACCATGTATTGTAGCGAAAGTAATAAACACCACCCTGTACTGCAGGGAAAGTAAATAAAATGGCATCTTCTTTAAATATCAGACAATAAGTTTATAAAAGAAACCTTAAAGACATTTTGCTTGAACTTCCAAGTTTTAGTTATAATTATATGCTAGATATATAAATACACCATTAAGGAATCTATTTTAATCGATCGAACTCACTCCTATAATGATATATATGATTAAGACAAATTAATTAAGCAAACATTGTGCTAGATATTTCCTGGTACAACTGTTCATGTGTTGTCAACAGCAGAAGGTCGCTATCTGGAAACAACTACGTAAATTGGCGTTCCTCATTTTTTTTTTTACC
Organism: Amaurobius ferox; assembly: GCA_951213105.1. Classification (NCBI taxonomy): domain Eukaryota; kingdom Metazoa; phylum Arthropoda; class Arachnida; order Araneae; family Amaurobiidae; genus Amaurobius; species Amaurobius ferox. The sequence continues at coordinate 149,904,746 of OX578134.1, read as the reverse complement.
ACAGCTTATTAACATGTCGTATGCTGGTCTATGACGTCAAACTTCAAGAATACACGTAGGATGAATGGGCTGTTGCATGAGATATAAATAAGTAAAGATGTACCAACGACATTGGAATACTGCCTTGTGTTTTGGAATTAACTTTTTTGGATGGATAGGTGATTAAAACATGACGTCAATTGGCTGGATGTTTGCTTTTTCATACTATGTAATAGAGAGAAAGAATGTTTTCGCGAAAGTTTTCGAGATTTTGATACCAATATATATTTTAGGACCTTTTAAGCACGTTTTGACTATTTTCGGAGCGGTGTTCGTCCGTCTGTCTGTCTCTATGTATGTCTGTAGTCCATTTCTTGAGCACAAGATAGTGGCCAGACATATTAATGGATTTTCATAAACTTTATATTCGACTTTGTTATCGAAAAATCTAGAACTAGTTAGAATTTTTTCTTTTAAATTCAAGAGAAACTTCGAATTTTTCATATTTTTTTTAACATAGCCGCATGGACAAAATTTGACATAATCATGCATAATTTATGGCTTATGATCTCGAGACTTAATAGTTTCAATCATTGTTGTGATAAATAGTAGCGATGCATTTTTTGCGTTCGTGACTTCATTAGTCTTCCCTCGGGGGGAGGGGGGACTGGACCCAGGGTGCAAGGTTAATAGAATATTAACAGGTTGTCTCGTTCTCTATTCCCCCCATGGTACCATTTCTGGGCGAGCTGTGACGTCACTGCTAGACCTTCCGTTCTGTTGACAAGCCGCGCTTCGTTGAAAAACGTTGGAAAACAGCACGGTTTTATTTAAAAATGCCTTGCTTTAAACATCAACGAGATACATGAAATGTTTCCTAAAATAATGTGCTAATACTGAAATATGACAAATGAACTCAAATTTGAATTCAAAACGAACTAAATTGCTGTAATTAACGGATGAAGAAGTCAAAAACAGCCGTTTGGCAAATTATATATTAAGATAAGGGTATGATTTTCCGGGTGATTTCGTATAACAAATACATTCATCTTCTTTTTTACACAAAATTTACATATTTCATGTGCAAATTGATAATCTTTATTAATATTTTTACTCACAAATATATTGCATGAATATGGATTTTAATATAGTATTTTTTAACAATTACTTTTACAACACATTAAAGACTTTAAACGAAACATCCCGTTCAAATTCATTAAATAGAGACTGTGCACTTTACTGTCTGTATTGTCTATTAAAGGTTTGAAATAGGATATAACTGATGAGAAATATGTAAAAATAGAATTAAATAAGATTTATTTCTATAAAACTCTCCATATTATCTTTATCAATTTGCAATTAAATTTCTATTTCTTTAAAAATTGGATGATTTAAAATTTCCTGCATATAAATGCTATGGCACTTATTCTATCGAGTAAGCGTACCATTCCGTTCCTAATAGTTCCTATACAAAAAATATTTGAACTTTATAATTTTCTGAAAAACGTCATCGATTTGATTTTAAAATATTTAGATTGTATCATTGCATGCACAATGCATGTAATTAATATTTTCATTTTATATGCTTAAAGAAAACCCCGTTTCTATATATTTAATGATATACATCTGCTGTTTAATTTTGTTTATTTGAAGTTTTTGTGAATTCATTTATTTCTTTTATGGTATAGATATTACCGTAGAATTCAGTCAATCAGCACTTTAAAATGCGACAGAAAATCGTGGAAAATAAATGGGGGGGGGGGGGGGGTTAGGGAGTATCATCCAGAATTTTATGCTAAAAGAAACAAAGGCTATTTTTATCATTTTATTCGAAGACGAATTTTTTCTCTCCGAAATTTGTCCAATATTTATGGGGAAGGAGCTTCAAACTAAAAAGACTCCATTCACCGTTTGCTTTAAAATAAATAGGGGAAAATGTATCATTTTAATGCGACTATAAATTTATTTTGTTTTTACAAAATTATCCATAAAATTACACTAGTTTCTTTTAACTTATGAATATTCCTTTCTTGAACAAAAACCATTTTTTTTTTAATCGAAACTACTCCGTCTTACTCATGATGAAGCCCTTCAATTTGACGAATCAAGATATAAATGCCTTAGCAAAAACTTTATTAACAAATTTACTAACAAAAAAATCTTAACAAACTACATTTGACGTGACTAATAATTATTATTGCAATGATTTGATAAAATATGTGTTTTCAAATTTAAATCAATTACTGTTTTTTCTTCAGATGATTCTGAAAGTTTCCTGACCTTCTCTCAAATCCAGACGATATATTTTTTCTAAAACATGTAAAATTTTTGAACTAGACAAAAGCTATGCATTGCATTGCCTGAAAATAATATTTATTCTAATTTATACTGCGTTATTCATGTCTGTAAACTTCGGAATACAGTCAATATTTAAATGATGACTGATTTGCCACATTTAGATTAGAAATATATATTTATATCCGTCTCAAACCGATTCACATAACACACCTAACAACTATTGGCTCTTCTCTGATCATTCACTATTTTTTTATACATAACCTTTGCTCATTCAATAATCTTTCAACATAGCATTCAGTAATCTTTGTAAATGACACTTATGACTTTGTAAACTTCCCTTATGTTAAAATTTTAATAGCTTCCACTCTCATAAAAAAATTGCTATTTCTTTTCATATGTACGGAATTTATTTTCATAAACTTCACATTACTATGCATGTACTGTTTTATTTTATTCTATATTGCTTTCACACCGTTACTATTAGATAAATATTTAAATAGTTTCCGATCAACGTTTCTCAGTAGTTTTTCTCGCCTCTGTCAGAGAATGGGTCTAGCTAGAGCTCCTCTACTACAGGCTGACTTATCAAGCATATTGAAGCCCACCATAGCTGGAAACGCAATCCATTAGCATTAGCTCTATTCGTATTTTCACTTTAGGAAGTATAATTGAAATAATTATGGGTGGTTGTTCTGCACCGAACTGCTCTAATCGTTCTAGAAAGGGTTTTAGGCTATTTCGCTTTCCTAGAAACGAAGAAAGAAGAAAACAATGGCTAATAAATAATTGGAGACCCGGTACGGAAGCATACTTGTGCGAGGTAAGTTCTACAATATTCTAATTGAAACATATTTTTTTATGTAAAGTATTTATTTTAAACACTTATTTTATAATTTCTGTAACTGTAATATGTATTATTAATAATTTTTAGTTGTTATAAGTCTTTTCTTAGTTGTTATAAGTCTTTTCTTTCTATTATACTTGGTTTGTAATGTAAATATCACCTTGAATGCATTATTTACACTGTCTTCAAAACCTAGAAGTAAATAGCTTCAAATTATACATATATATATTAAAGATTTATTCCTGTTACACCAATATCAACCAATAATAACCTACACCAATAATAACCTACTGAGCTCGGCTTTTTTTCCATCAAGGATTTTCAAACAATAGTTGATCAAGTAGCTTTCATGATAAACGTATTTTGATTTATTTACCATTTTAGCTTATGTTTGCATAATTACTATAACATGACAAGTTTTCCACTTGGCCTCAGTTTGTTAATAGTAGGATTGACCAATTCTGTGATTCATTACGATCTAAAAATACATCAAAGTGTATAAAACTTGAAAGATATTGGTGTAACAGCAATAAATCTTTATTATATATATATATATATATATATATATATATATATATATATATATATATATATATATATATATATATATATATATATATATATATATATATATAAATATATATATATAATTTGAAGCTATTTTCTTCTAGGTTTGGAAGAGAGTATAATGCATTCAAGGTGATGTTTAGATTACAAACCAAGTGTACTAAGATAAGACTATAGCAACTAAAAATTATTAATAATCCATACTACAGTTACAGAAATTATAAAATAATTGTTTCAAATAAATAATTTATATAAAAAAGAAGTTTCAATTAGAATATTGTAGAACTTACCTTGCACAATTATGCTCCAGTACCGGGTATCCGTATGGCGTCGACTATTTATTAGCCATTGTTTTCTTCTTTCTTTGTTTTTGGGAAAAAGAAATAGCCGAAAACCCTTTCTAGAATGATTAGAGCAGTTCGGTGCAGAACAATCACCCATAATTATTTTAATTATACTTCCTAAAGTGAAAATACGAATAGAGCTAATGCTAATGGCTTGCGCTTCCAGCTATGGTCGGCTTCAATATGCTTGATGAGTCAGCTCGTATATAGAGGAGCCTTAGGTCTAGCAGTGACGTCACTTGTCCTTCCTTCCCGGGACAACTTTTCCCCCGAACGAGACAACCTTATATATAAGATATTCTACGGACCTTGCCCAGGGTGTACATTTACAGGTATCAAACGAAATATTTTTTCACGTCCTTTAAAGTGAAGGGTAACACATTATAATTGTAATCATTCGGATCTACGATACCGAATTTTCAAAATTTTTCTTAAAAAGAAAAAATAATTGAACAGGTAGGTAAAAGTTACCACAAAAAATAAATTTTATTCATTGAATACTCCTGCCATCCGAGACTCGCCAGCCATTTAAAAAATCGCAGTAAATATCTCATTTGCATGACCGTTACCCTAACAGCATTTTTTCCCACAGTAACGTAAGATTTACGCCACACTGTGAGTTTGGGACGTCACAGGACGTCGCAGTACGTCTCGGCAATGTCATATTGAGGTCACAGCGAAGTCATTTTGGTCATTTTCATGGTTGTTTGTGACGTCGCATATTAACTTGTTTATGACGTCACATTGTAATTACCATTGTAATGTCTTCACATTGTTACGTGTTAATTAAATTGTGGAAACGTCACAGAATATAGTCACAATGAAGTTACAAAGTTACTAATACGTAACGTCACATAAAAGTCACAAATATGATGTCACATTGTGATCCAGGTGTCACGTGACTACAACGTGACTGTCACACATGTGACGATCTTTGCTGTGAGGGTAATAGGACATAGATATTTTAAACATGATACATCACACACTGATCTCGAAGAATATTTTAAACAAGGAACTCTCTCAATGTTTACTTTAAGTCTATCTTAATCATAATGGTACTGTTCCGGAAAATTTTCCGAACTTGCACCAAGCCCATCATTTTAATGCCTTTGGTTTAAAGCTGGCTAGACCTATATCGATTTATACTTTCTGAAGAGTTCCAATTGAGTTAAATTGCTTTCATAGCGTGAAATATTGAAGGCATTGGAAACATGCTTTATCGTTTTGAAATGCTATGTTTTTTTAGGTTTTTTTTTTTAGAAAATTGCTTAGCATTCATCGCAGTAACCTTAACTCGCTTACGCATGGGTCACACTCGTTTTACCCATAGATATTTGCATTTAGGAGAAATTGATCGGTTTTGCAATGGTTGCCGAATCTCTGTGAGTGTGAAACATATTTTAATTAATTTTACGCAATATAAACACTCTCGTTTCAAACGTTTCAAGACTTACATTTCAAGACTCTAGCAGACTTGATTGGAGAAAATCCTTATTTGGAAATTTTTCCTTTTTTATTGAACATCGGCTTTTTCCCTCATCGCATTTAACTTTACCTTTTATAAACTAGATCATCCTAACCCTAGATAACTCTAGATCATCTCGTTTCCACTGTTGTACATTTTCCATTGTCATGCAATCTATTCCCACATTATCACCCCTTTTAGATTACACACTTATCGTTGTCATTAACTTGTTATAGTGATAGTTCTATATCATATATCTGGCGCAGCATATCCTCTTTGGATCTCGTGCCAAAAGTCCCTAATTAACCAATCAATCAACCAACCCAAGAACACGCGTACCACAGTTTGGGAAAGAACGGCTTGCATTATACACTGTATTTTTATGTGTACATATGCACTCGTAACTGAAAAGGTCATATATATTTAAAATTGCATAACATTTGTAACGATCCGCCTTATCGTGTATGATGAGTGCGGAGGTTAATGGCTTAATTACATTAATGGTGAAGTCGATGAACGGCCACACCTTTCTAGTCTCATCATTAGTGGATGACGATCATTTGGTGTTTATGTAATCACTTTGTTCCATTCCTTCTCCACATTGATGAGTGCCAGGGAGGATGGTCTGTCTCTTCGAAGACTCGGTTTGAAATACAGAATTCTTATTTTCTATTACTTTGGAGAGATAGTGAAGAACAGCTCAAGCATTATAAAATCCGAAAAATATATTTTTAGCGTGACGTCTGTGTGTGTGGGTGTATGTGCATCTGTGAAATGTATGTATCAATTCTTGATCAAAAACTATTCGACGAAATGTAATACGATTTGGTATCAGTCACTTGCTGGATATCCTGGTGGTGATTTGATTTTGGTACGATTTGGAAAAATAGAACCTGCTTTTTTGTCCCAAATGGCCCGCAAAAATCGTTTAAATTGAAATAAAAAAATCTGATGTGGGCAACACATGACTTTCCTTATATAATGTAATGAATTTACTACTTTTACAGTAAAAAAATAGGTTTTTCTTATAGTAGATACTAATATTCTTTCCAAGATATTGAATTTTCGACAATTAGTTGTCATTTTCATTGATTTGGCGTCATTTTTATCCATTTGACGAAATTTACGTTAATTTGGTAACATTTCAAAAAGTCGCCAAGTTGGCGACATTCCGCCAAATTCGTCGCCAAAATCTCGCCAAGAGTTATGCACTAAGAAAAAAGTTATTCTTACAGCAGATAAATGACTATTGGCGTTCAAATACAAAAGTATTATTCAAAGTATATTTTTTCATGAATGGAACGAGCTAGATCCACGAGAATGATGTCACTCAATTTATCGCATGGTATTACATATGAAAAGTGAACATGTTTCTCAATAGGAATTTTTTTTTATGTGACTTTTTCATAATTTTTTTGAAAAATGCACAATATCTCGAGAACGGTTCATGTTAGCCTTCTAAAATTTATGGCAATCGTTTTCTAATGAAAAATTACATAAGAAATGTCTATTTGCGTAACTTTATTAGCGGTTTTGATTTTTTGACGATTTTTTCAAAATTTCATTCGAAAATTTAGGGGGGTTCTGAACATTCGATTACGTATAAAAACAATAGGCTTCCAGTGTTTACGGATTGTGATTTTTGTACCAAATTTGGTTCGAATCGGTCCATTCGTTCGTCAGTTATCGTCTCCACAGACTCACTGACACACACACATACACACATACTTTCACACACACACACTCACACACACACACAGACATCACTCCAAAAATGTTTGATTCGTGATCAGGGATGCTTGAAACGTGCTCTCCCGTCGAAAACTCGAATTCGAATTTTCGACCCCGTCACAATACTTTCCTTATACATTATGTATAACGTGAAAGAGAAACTTTTTCAGAAAAAAAAAAATCCATTTTCCTTGCAAATGTTTGCGTCACACAATTCAATCGCATGTTTTAAGAGGAAAAAAAAAAGGTGTCAATATAAAACATATATTGAATCCTGTTAACATTGTCAATATAAAATATAAATTGAGGCTAATATAAGCGAAAAATAGGATTAAAAACATGTAAATCTGATGATTGACTTTCTTTTTAGACCCTAATTCATTTTCTCTTTATTTCTTTACTAATTCATTAAATTGAGCTTTATGGCACAAAATGAGACGCATGTGCATTTGAAATGAAACTGAATGTGCACTTTTAATTCTATTTTCGTAACTGAACGTATTTTCATAGGCAGTGTAAATATGAAAAAACTAAAATATCTCGAGAACAGCTAGCCCTGGGGTTGGTCTTATTCTTTTCAGCGTCAAAATGTGTGCATAAAATAACCTTTTAATCGATATATTTGAGAGTACGCAGTCTTTTGTTTTAGATTTTGACGATTTTTGTCAGCCTTTTTGTAAAAAAGGTAGGCTATTTCTTTCCGAATCATACCAAAATCTAATCAGCACCAGGGTATCCTACAAGTGACTTATCTACCTAATTTTATGAAATTGGGTCAATTAGATTTTTAGTTAGAATGGACACATACGATATGTGAGGACCATTTCACAAAAAGGTCAGGCTCTTTAATCCTGAATGGTACTAAGATCTAATCAGCACCAGGGGCATCCACAAGTGACTCACCTATAAACTTTTATAAAATTCGGTCTATTTGTTTTTGAATTAGAGTGGATACATACATTGCACACACACACAGCCGTTACACTAAAAATAGTTTCTCCGTGTTCTAGAGGTCTCAAAATGTGTAGATCCTTCGAATACTCGAGTTGCGATTTTCGACACGATTCCAATACTTTCCCTATATATTACCATGTATTGTAGCGAAAGTAATAAACACCACCCTGTACTGCAGGGAAAGTAAATAAAATGGCATCTTCTTTAAATATCAGACAATAAGTTTATAAAAGAAACCTTAAAGACATTTTGCTTGAACTTCCAAGTTTTAGTTATAATTATATGCTAGATATATAAATACACCATTAAGGAATCTATTTTAATCGATCGAACTCACTCCTATAATGATATATATGATTAAGACAAATTAATTAAGCAAACATTGTGCTAGATATTTCCTGGTACAACTGTTCATGTGTTGTCAACAGCAGAAGGTCGCTATCTGGAAACAACTACGTAAATTGGCGTTCCTCATTTTTTTTTTTACCACAGCTTATTAACATGTCGTATGCTGGTCTATGACGTCAAACTTCAAGAATACACGTAGGATGAATGGGCTGTTGCATGAGATATAAATAAGTAAAGATGTACCAACGACATTGGAATACTGCCTTGTGTTTTGGAATTAACTTTTTTGGATGGATAGGTGATTAAAACATGACGTCAATTGGCTGGATGTTTGCTTTTTCATACTATGTAATAGAGAGAAAGAATGTTTTCGCGAAAGTTTTCGAGATTTTGATACCAATATATATTTTAGGACCTTTTAAGCACGTTTTGACTATTTTCGGAGCGGTGTTCGTCCGTCTGTCTGTCTCTATGTATGTCTGTAGTCCATTTCTTGAGCACAAGATAGTGGCCAGACATATTAATGGATTTTCATAAACTTTATATTCGACTTTGTTATCGAAAAATCTAGAACTAGTTAGAATTTTTTCTTTTAAATTCAAGAGAAACTTCGAATTTTTCATATTTTTTTTAACATAGCCGCATGGACAAAATTTGACATAATCATGCATAATTTATGGCTTATGATCTCGAGACTTAATAGTTTCAATCATTGTTGTGATAAATAGTAGCGATGCATTTTTTGCGTTCGTGACTTCATTAGTCTTCCCTCGGGGGGAGGGGGGACTGGACCCAGGGTGCAAGGTTAATAGAATATTAACAGGTTGTCTCGTTCTCTATTCCCCCCATGGTACCATTTCTGGGCGAGCTGTGACGTCACTGCTAGACCTTCCGTTCTGTTGACAAGCCGCGCTTCGTTGAAAAACGTTGGAAAACAGCACGGTTTTATTTAAAAATGCCTTGCTTTAAACATCAACGAGATACATGAAATGTTTCCTAAAATAATGTGCTAATACTGAAATATGACAAATGAACTCAAATTTGAATTCAAAACGAACTAAATTGCTGTAATTAACGGATGAAGAAGTCAAAAACAGCCGTTTGGCAAATTATATATTAAGATAAGGGTATGATTTTCCGGGTGATTTCGTATAACAAATACATTCATCTTCTTTTTTACACAAAATTTACATATTTCATGTGCAAATTGATAATCTTTATTAATATTTTTACTCACAAATATATTGCATGAATATGGATTTTAATATAGTATTTTTTAACAATTACTTTTACAACACATTAAAGACTTTAAACGAAACATCCCGTTCAAATTCATTAAATAGAGACTGTGCACTTTACTGTCTGTATTGTCTATTAAAGGTTTGAAATAGGATATAACTGATGAGAAATATGTAAAAATAGAATTAAATAAGATTTATTTCTATAAAACTCTCCATATTATCTTTATCAATTTGCAATTAAATTTCTATTTCTTTAAAAATTGGATGATTTAAAATTTCCTGCATATAAATGCTATGGCACTTATTCTATCGAGTAAGCGTACCATTCCGTTCCTAATAGTTCCTATACAAAAAATATTTGAACTTTATAATTTTCTGAAAAACGTCATCGATTTGATTTTAAAATATTTAGATTGTATCATTGCATGCACAATGCATGTAATTAATATTTTCATTTTATATGCTTAAAGAAAACCCCGTTTCTATATATTTAATGATATACATCTGCTGTTTAATTTTGTTTATTTGAAGTTTTTGTGAATTCATTTATTTCTTTTATGGTATAGATATTACCGTAGAATTCAGTCAATCAGCACTTTAAAATGCGACAGAAAATCGTGGAAAATAAATGGGGGGGGGGGGGGTTAGGGAGTATCATCCAGAATTTTATGCTAAAAGAAACAAAGGCTATTTTTATCATTTTATTCGAAGACGAATTTTTTCTCTCCGAAATTTGTCCAATATTTATGGGGAAGGAGCTTCAAACTAAAAAGACTCCATTCACCGTTTGCTTTAAAATAAATAGGGGAAAATGTATCATTTTAATGCGACTATAAATTTATTTTGTTTTTACAAAATTATCCATAAAATTACACTAGTTTCTTTTAACTTATGAATATTCCTTTCTTGAACAAAAACCATTTTTTTTTTAATCGAAACTACTCCGTCTTACTCATGATGAAGCCCTTCAATTTGACGAATCAAGATATAAATGCCTTAGCAAAAACTTTATTAACAAATTTACTAACAAAAAAATCTTAACAAACTACATTTGACGTGACTAATAATTATTATTGCAATGATTTGATAAAATATGTGTTTTCAAATTTAAATCAATTACTGTTTTTTCTTCAGATGATTCTGAAAGTTTCCTGACCTTCTCTCAAATCCAGACGATATATTTTTTCTAAAACATGTAAAATTTTTGAACTAGACAAAAGCTATGCATTGCATTGCCTGAAAATAATATTTATTCTAATTTATACTGCGTTATTCATGCCTGTAAACTTCGGAATACAGTCAATATTTAAATGATGACTGATTTGCCACATTTAGATTAGAAATATATATTTATATCCGTCTCAAACCGATTCACATAACACACCTAACAACTATTGGCTCTTCTCTGATCATTCACTATTTTTTTATACATAACCTTTGCTCATTCAATAATCTTTCAACATAGCATTCAGTAATCTTTGTAAATGACACTTATGACTTTGTAAACTTCCCTTATGTTAAAATTTTAATAGCTTCCACTCTCATAAAAAAATTGCTATTTCTTTTCATATGTACGGAATTTATTTTCATAAACTTCACATTACTATGCATGTACTGTTTTATTTTATTCTATATTGCTTTCACACCGTTACTATTAGATAAATATTTAAATAGTTTCCGATCAACGTTTCTCAGTAGTTTTTCTCGCCTCTGTCAGAGAATGGGTCTAGCTAGAGCTCCTCTACTACAGGCTGACTTATCAAGCATATTGAAGCCCACCATAGCTGGAAACGCAATCCATTAGCATTAGCTCTATTCGTATTTTCACTTTAGGAAGTATAATTGAAATAATTATGGGTGGTTGTTCTGCACCGAACTGCTCTAATCGTTCTAGAAAGGGTTTTAGGCTATTTCGCTTTCCTAGAAACGAAGAAAGAAGAAAACAATGGCTAATAAATAATTGGAGACCCGGTACGGAAGCATACTTGTGCGAGGTAAGTTCTACAATATTCTAATTGAAACATATTTTTTTATGTAAAGTATTTATTTTAAACACTTATTTTATAATTTCTGTAACTGTAATATGTATTATTAATAATTTTTAGTTGTTATAAGTCTTTTCTTAGTTGTTATAAGTCATTTCTTTCTATTATACTTGGTTTGTAATGTAAATATCACCTTGAATGCATTATTTACACTGTCTTCAAAACCTAGAAGTAAATAGCTTCAAATTATACATATATATATTAAAGATTTATTCCTGTTACACCAATATCAACCAATAATAACCTACACCAATAATAACCTACTGAGCTCGGCTTTTTTTCCATCAAGGATTTTCAAACAATAGTTGATCAAGTAGCTTTCATGATAAACGTATTTTGATTTATTTACCATTTTAGCTTATGTTTGCATAATTACTATAACATGACAAGTTTTCCACTTGGCCTCAGTTTGTTAATAGTAGGATTGACCAATTCTGTGATTCATTACGATCTAAAAATACATCAAAGTGTATAAAACTTGAAAGATATTGGTGTAACAGCAATAAATCTTTATTATATATATATATATATATATATATATATATATATATATATATATATATATATAATTTGAAGCTATTTTCTTCTAGGTTTGGAAGAGAGTATAATGCATTCAAGGTGATGTTTAGATTACAAACCAAGTGTACTAAGATAAGACTATAGCAACTAAAAATTATTAATATTCCATACTACAGTTACAGAAATTATAAAATAATTGTTTCAAATAAATAATTTATATAAAAAAGAAGTTTCAATTAGAATATTGTAGAACTTACCTTGCACAATTATGCTCCAGTACCGGGTATCCGTATGGCGTCGACTATTTATTAGCCATTGTTTTCTTCTTTCTTCGTTTTTGGGAAAAAGAAATAGCCGAAAACCCTTTCTAGAATGATTAGAGCAGTTCGGTGCAGAACAATCACCCGTAATTATTTTAATTATACTTCCTAAAGTGAAAATACGAATAGAGCTAATGCTAATGGCTTGCGCTTCCAGCTATGGTCGGCTTCAATATGCTTGATGAGTCAGCTCGTATATAGAGGAGCCTTAGGTCTAGCAGTGACGTCACTTGTCCTTCCTTCCCGGGACAACTTTTTCCCCGAACGAGACAACCTTATATATAAGATATTCTACGGACCTTGCCCAGGGTGTACATTTACAGGTATCAAACGAAATATTTTTTCACGTCCTTTAAAGTGAAGGGTAACACATTATAATTGTAATCATTCGGATCTACGATACCGAATTTTCAAAATTTTTCTTAAAAAGAAAAAATAATTGAACAGGTAGGTAAAAGTTACCACAAAAAATAAATTTTATTCATTGAATACTCCTGCCATCCGAGACTCGCCAGCCATTTAAAAAATCGCAGTAAATATCTCATTTGCATGACCGTTACCCTAACAGCATTTTTTCCCACAGTAACGTAAGATTTACGCCACACTGTGAGTTTGGGACGTCACAGGACGTCGCAGTACGTCTCGGCAATGTCATATTGAGGTCACAGCGAAGTCATTTTGGTCATTTTCATGGTTGTTTGTGACGTCGCATATTAACTTGTTTATGACGTCACATTGTAATTACCATTGTAATGTCTTCACATTGTTACGTGTTAATTAAATTGTGGAAACGTCACAGAATATAGTCACAATGAAGTTACAAAGTTACTAATACGTAACGTCACATAAAAGTCACAAATATGATGTCACATTGTGATCCAGGTGTCACGTGACTACAACGTGACTGTCACACATGTGACGATCTTTGCTGTGAGGGTAATAGGACATAGATATTTTAAACATGATACATCACACACTGATCTCGAAGAATATTTTAAACAAGGAACTCTCTCAATGTTTACTTTAAGTCTATCTTAATCATAATGGTACTGTTCCGGAAAATTTTCCGAACTTGCACCAAGCCCATCATTTTAATGCCTTTGGTTTAAAGCTGGCTAGACCTATATCGATTTATACTTTCTGAAGAGTTCCAATTGAGTTAAATTGCTTTCATAACGTGAAATATTGAAGGCATTGGAAACATGCTTTATCGTTTTGAAATGCTATGTTTTTTTAGGTTTTTTTTTTAGAAAATTGCTTAGCATTCATCGCAGTAACCTTAACTCGCTTACGCATGGGTCACACTCGTTTTACCCATAGATATTTGCATTTAGGAGAAATTGATCGGTTTTGCAATGGTTGCCGAATCTCTGTGAGTGTGAAACATATTTTAATTAATTTTACGCAATATAAACACTCTCGTTTCAAACGTTTCAAGACTCTAGCAGACTTGATTGGAGAAAATCCTTATTTGGAAATTTTTCCTTTTTTATTGAACATCGGCTTTTTCCCTCATCGCATTTAACTTTACCTTTTATAAACTAGATCATCCTAACCCTAGATAACTCTAGATCATCTCGTTTCCACTGTTGTACATTTTCCATTGTCATGCAATCTATTCCCACATTATCACCCCTTTTAGATTACACACTTATCGTTGTCATTAACTTGTTATAGTGATAGTTCTATATCATATATCTGGCGCAGCATATCCTCTTTGGATCTCGTGCCAAAAGTCCCTAATTAACCAATCAATCAACCAACCCAAGAACACGCGTACCACAGTTTGGGAAAGAACGGCTTGCATTATACACTGTATTTTTATGTGTACATATGCACTCGTAACTGAAAAGGTCATATATATTTAAAATTGTATAACATTTGTAACGATCCGCCTTATCGTGTATGATGAGTGCGGAGGTTAATGGCTTAATTACATTAATGGTGAAGTCGATGAACGGCCACACCTTTCTAGTCTCATCATTAGTGGATGACGATCATTTGGTGTTTATGTAATCACTTTGTTCCATTCCTTCTCCACATTGATGAGTGCCAGGGAGGATGGTCTGTCTCTTCGAAGACTCGGTTTGAAATACAGAATTCTTATTTTCTATTACTTTGGAGAGATAGTGAAGAACAGCTCAAGCATTATAAAATCCGAAAAATATATTTTTAGCGTGACGTCTGTGTGTGTGGGTGTATGTGCATCTGTGAAATGTATGTATCAATTCTTGATCAAAAACTATTCGACGAAATGTAATACGATTTGGTATCAGTCACTTGCTGGATATCCTGGTGGTGATTTGATTTTGGTACGATTTGGAAAAATAGAACCTGCTTTTTTGTCCCAAATGGCCCGCAAAAATCGTTTAAATTGAAATAAAAAAAAGGCTAAACATATTTAAATGTATTAATTAAATGATGTTATGCAGTTCTATTGAAAATCGGGTCAGTTTGAGGACCTGACCATCCCAGATGATGTTATGCGTAATTCTTGACAACAACCATAAAAAATAAAATCAAACCCATTTTTCTAGAGTAAACCGTTCTAGAGACTTTTGCAGTTTTTCCGAGCTAGCGACGTTTCATAATGAAATAACTTGCCCGATGAAAAATGTTCTAAAATTTTAAATTGAATATAATTTCAAATACGCATTCGTTTCATTTTATGCAATTAAACTCAATGGATTAAGAAAGAATGCAATTGAAAATGTGATTATATAGCAGAGAATTCCTATTTTATTTTTCCGGTTAAAATAATAAAGAAATGGATATAAAAATAAATTTTACAAATGAACGGTATTGCATTTTTGACAGGATTATATTTGTTAGATGTTGATATTGATTACGGGAATTATTAATGTTTTCAATTTCTTAATTCATCTGTTTTTATTTGGTAAAGATTTTTCAAAATTATATATTGTGTTTAGCTGATTGTTTGAACAGGATAAAAATAGTACTTCTGTACTTCTACCATTTTAGCGTTTTCATTTTGGCAGATGTTGAGCAAATTTCCCATGTTTTTGTAAATTTGTTTACAAACGGGACCAGAATATTTTCAGATATCTTTAAATCTACCTTTGAAGATACTATTGTACAGCCAAAATAGATATACAGGGTGCCCCCAAAAAATTGAAACGCGCTTTAATTCTTTACCTGTTGGAGATAAGTGGGCAATGTAAATTGCAAAAATGTTGAAAGTAAGGTTGGAAATATGACAATGTTAATGAAATAGTCCTCCCATTCATTTTCAAAAAGTTACACTTTTTAAATTCTTATACGACCCCCTTAGACAAATTGGGTCAATCAGAATTTTTTTATTTTTAATACAAGATCATTAAAAAAACCCGCATATCTGTATCTTTAAAATTGAGCGAGTTATATTTAATTGAAAATTGAAGGTTGTGAATGGAAACCATATATCAAATTAGAAATGTAAATTTGCGACATATTACAAAAAAAAAATAAAACTGGATGATAATAAATAGGATACCCAACCGCGTAGTGAGTACCACTGCGTTATATTATCTCTGCTTAATGCTTTATTTAGATGCATTTGTGATAAAAAATTTTGACACATATTAACGTATTTTTGAACAATTTCCATCGTCAATTTGTTTAGGATCCCTACTTTCACTGATGAAATAGTCTTTAACATGGTACGGAAAAGTGGCTTAAGTGAGATTTTTTCCTTTATCATAATTCAGTTGATTTTATAGATGCAGATATGCGGTTTTTTTAATCATCTTGTTGCATTAAAAATAAACATTTTCTGATTGACCCAATTTGTTTAAGGGGGTCGTATAAAAATTTAAAACTGTAACTGTTAGAAAATTAATGGGAGGACTATTTCATCAACGTAGTCTTATTTCCTATCTTATTTTCAACATTTTTGCAAT
The DNA here is from genome assembly GCA_951213105.1 of Amaurobius ferox. Classification (NCBI taxonomy): domain Eukaryota; kingdom Metazoa; phylum Arthropoda; class Arachnida; order Araneae; family Amaurobiidae; genus Amaurobius; species Amaurobius ferox. The sequence goes on along the minus strand of OX578134.1, from coordinate 149,888,192 downwards.
TTACATTGCCCACTTATCTCCAACAGGTAAACAATTAGAGCGAGTTTCAATATTTTTGGTCATCCTGTATATTCTTACATTCCTTTTTAGTGGAATTATATTAAATATTTTGATGAATAGAATATTTTGAAGAACAATGTCATTTAGAATACTACAGTAAATCGCTAATACTTTAAATCACGAGCAATGTCTGGTATATCTGTTAGTTATAAATAATGTAGATTTAGCAGAGTACGTCAAGTAAGTTATGTATTTCACTTACACTTTTCAATTTTATGGAAATATAAACTGCATTTACAGCTTGAGCGAATTATAGTAATAACTACCGAAAAAGAGTAACAACTGATACTGAATCCAAATTATTGCATTCAATTTCTTCCCTTAACTTCCTTAAAAGAATTCTATTCTACGATATTTCGTTTTTCAAACATCCGAGCCATCTAAATAAAATTTATAGCCAAAAAGCATGTCATGTTTAGGTTGCATTTTTGACCATAAAATAAAAATGGTAGTTTAGACAACTAAATTTAGCAGAAAAGACAGCTAGAAATCGTGGAATAGAGATGACATATTTTCGAAATTCAGGTAACTGTGGACGTCAGTAAGAAAATTCTCAATAGAGGGGAAAATGCAATCAGCTGTATAAACTTCCGCCAGTATGGGTGACACGGTTACAACGTGAAAAATGCTGATAGAAACGTGAACGACATGCAAAGGTGTTATAAGTAGGAGTGAGAAAGAGAAGTTTTAGACTAGGATATAAATATCTTTAACAGAATTTACGAACAAACTTTGAATACTTAATCTTAGATGCTAAGGCAATATGAAACTAGCTGTATCCGCGCAGAGCATTTACGCTCTAGATACCTGTTGTTGTTGTTGAGACCCAGACCGTCCGACCTACCAGAAAGGTGTTGTTGTTGAGACCCAGACCGTCCGACCTACCAGAAAGGTGTTGTCGTTGAGACCCAGACCGTCCGACCAACCAGAAAGGTGTTGTTGTCGAGACCCAGACCGTCCGACCTACCAGAAAGGTGTTAGGTAACTGTTTGGACGGCCGGGAAGCGCCACCCAATTTAGACCGGAACCCAGTGGGGGAGGCATCCACAAGGACCTTACCCTCCTTTCCTTACCACTAACCTCTCGGAAGGACTTACGGATGGGGGCGCGGTAGCCCATTGGTTAGCGCGCTGGAGTTGCACTCGATAGGCCCGGGTTCGATTCCAGCCACTGCCAAAACTGCCGCCGTGTTCATGCGGAGTACGATCACGTTAAACATGTGGGTCCGAAAGTCCTTCCGAGAGGTTGGTGGTAGGGGAAGGAGGGTACGGTCCCTGTGGATGCCTCCCCCACTGGGTTCCGATCTAAATTGGGTGGCACTTCCCGACCGTCCAAACAGTTACCTTACACCTTTCTGGTAGGTCGGACGGTCTGGGTTTCAACAACAACATGTTTAACGTGATCGTACTCCGCGTGAACACTGTGGTAGATTTGGCAGCGGCTGGAATCGAATCCGCGCCTACCGAGTGCAATTCCCGCGCGCTAACCACGGGGCTACCGCGCCCTGCTCTAGATACCTGTGGAATTTTTAAAAGAAGAACTATGAAAGTAACAAGGCTCTAAGTTTCGTATTTCCTTTTTGGCTGAAACTGTTTTCACTGAGACTTTTTTAATTAGAAATTAGTAAATCTCATATCGAGATCTAATGGTCATGAGATGTGTGAACTGAGATGTATATTTTATTTTCCCTATAATACATGGTAATGTATAGGGAAAGCATTAGAATCATACCAAAATCACAACTCGAGTTTTCGACGGATCTACACGTTTTGGGACCTCTAGAACACGAAAAAACTATTTTTAGCATGACGTCTGTGTGTATGTGTCTGTGCAATGTATGTGTCTGTGCAATGTATGTATCCACTCTAACTCAAAAACTAATGGACCGAATTTCATAAAATTTGGTACATAAGTCCTTTGTGGGTGGCCCTGGTGCTGATTAGATTTTGGTATAATTCAGGATAAAAAACGTGCGTTTTCTTGAAAAATGGCGCGCAAAAATTGCTTGTATCCACTCTAACTGAAAATCTAATTGACACAATTTCACAAAATTTGGTAAGTCACTTGTGAGTTACCCTGGTGCTGATTAGATTTTGATACTATCCGGAAGAAAAGAACCTACTTTTTTTTGCAAAATGGCCCGCCAAAATCGCCAAAATTTAAAATAAAATACTATGTATGCTCAAATGCATTCATTAAATGCTTGTTTTACATGCAATTTTTGACGATGAAAAGAATAAGACTAACTCCATTACTCTAGGACTAGCCGTTCTCGACATATTTTAGTTTTTCACATTTTCGCTACGCCGATTTTGAATATAAGTCCAGTTACTAAATGAAAACGAAAACTGATATAAAAGTGTAAATTCAGTGTAACTTCAATTAATTATGCGTGTTACTTAATGCAATTAAACAAAATTCAAAATGAATTATTAATGAAATAAAGAGGAAATGAATTTGGGTCTGCAGAGAAAGACATGTGCTGTTCACATCTGATCTTTAATACTTTCTTCGGCCTGTCTGAATCTATTAGCTTCATTTATCGATGTTTCTCTTATAATAGCTTCATCAAGAGTTTCATTGGTACTCCAAACCCTGCTACGTATATTATGGCATGTGCAGGATGGCCATAATTAAAGCAGAGGTGTTTAGAGCCTGATAGTGAGAAAACTGTTGGGCCAAACTCAACCAAATTTGCAGTAAATACTATTTAGAGCATGGGGTTTTGATTGTTAAAGAAAAAAAAGTTCGGATTTTTGCCACCGCAGGCTAAAGTGGCGCTGTAAGGTCTATTTTTGGAGTAAAATAGGCATAGGAAGTACAGAAAGTTAACATTTTACATGCATTTTGAAAGGACATCACATATACATTTTATACGTATTTAGTATATTTTTTATTTACATTTGTATCTTACATTTACATACGTATGATATTAATTTTTATATTGGCATCATTTACATGTGTGATTCAATATGTTTTCCTTGCATATGTTCCAAAAAGTGCATTTTCTGAACAGCATTCTCTACAGCAGAATGCAGAAGATCTCCATTGATCTTGACGTGTGATGTTATTCGGTCCTTCAAAGTGGCTAAATTATCCACATTCCCTTGGTATTACTAAACGCTTTATATGACCCCCACAACCAAAAGTCCCAAGGGGTCAGATCAGACGAACGGGCTAGCCACTTCATACAAAACGCTCGACTCATTATTCGGTTGTTGGTAAAATGCTGTCGTAGGTCTTTCTGTACGCGCAATCCAATATAAGGGAGTGCTGCATCCTGCATAAATACCGTAGATTCAATACAACCACGCTGTTGAAGTTGCGGAATTAAAGTTCATCAGCATTGTTCGATACCTCTCAGCATTGACGGAACTTTCTGTATTTCCTATGTCTATTTTACTCCAAAAATGGACCTTACAGCGCCACTTTGGCCCGCGGTGGCAAAAATCCGAACTATTTATTTTTTTTCTTTTAAAAATCAAAACCCCATTGTCTAAATGGTATTTACTGCAAATTTGGTTAAATTTGGCCCAACAGTTTTCTCGCAATCGGGCTCTAAACACCTCTACTTTAATTATGGCCACCCTGTATAACTAACTTCTCGTTTTAAAGTCATCTCTACATGTATTAGAAACGCTAAATAAGTAAATAATAAGACTTTAATAAGTAAATAAAAATACCTATTTTAAAATGTTTAAATTGCTTGCCTAAGCGTTCATCCACCTTGTTATCATTCGTCCAAGAGTGTTTAGAAAGCTTTGTATAAAAAGCCTATCATTTTCTCTTCAACTCCCTGCATCAAATAACAATTTTATAAAGCGTTTTGATGAAGTTTAAAACCATAGATATAGTTTCCTTTTATCTTCATGATTTAAATAATATAAATATAATTAAGGCTAAACTCGTTGCCATTCGTCAAACGGTAATTTGGTTCTTTTTCCGCTCGACGTACAACGCACCTAAGCGTAATAGATGGGATGAGTAACACCGTTAGTTTGTACGAATTATTTTTTTAGAAGATACGTGAAAATATTTAAGGACAGTCTGCCAAAATCGGGTAGGTGGGTCAAACCGTCACCCCCGGACGGTCAAACCGTTGTACCAACCACTATTTTAGGCCAAAATCTTGCCATCTGATGTCGGCTCGGGAAAATTCAAGAGAGGCACAGTCTTGAAGGAGGGGCTCACCAAAAACACAGTTAATCATTAGCATTTATACACCATAATAGTTACTATTATATATTTTAATCCATATAAATTATTAACAAGTAATTGCATGTTTATATTTGCAAGCTAAGAGCAGATTATTAATATCTATATAGCTACTATACATCACTATTAATATATAATAATTAAAATGGATTTTAATGTAAGCAATAACTAGTAGTAAAGCTGTTAGTAATTCGTAGAAACATTCTGAAAGTTAATACAAGTTAATGCTTAATATTAACTCTTAACTACTTATCAGTTGATTTTGACTCTAAAATGTATAACAGTGAACCCCGCAATAATACAAAAGTATCCTAAATACTATTGTCATAATTTTTAAATATTTTTAAATTAAATTTATAAATAATTATAACCACACATTCATCTAAATTAAAAAATCTTTAAAACAAAGTTATTTATAAAAAAAATGTCAAAGAAAGCTTTTATGCAAAATTTGAATGACATTTTATACGAAATTTCATATCACTACTGAAAATTTAATATTTTTATCAGAAGGGGGGGGGGGGGGGCTTAGCCCCTTCTGCCCTCTGCCTGGCTACGGCCCTATGTCGGCTCCTTAAAACTTATTATATTATAGGTTTAAAACATTTAGATTTAGACATATATGCAATAAGGCGACATGGCTAAATCTCAAATATAAACAGACTTTAAAATAGATAAAGTGTTTACTTCAACTTAAAAGACGTCATTACATATAAATGAGCCCGATCTCTTTCGAAATTAAAAGGCTCTTTATCAGAGGCTTATGACTAAATACACGTACATTGGTGCTTTTATACTCAGCCAACCGGCAGACTGTGTTTATTATTCATAGCAGATCCTTAAAAGAGAAATAAATACATGCGAAGTGAAAAAAATATAAAACAAACATATTACACAGCAAATATAAAACTACAAAATGCAAAATTGAAACGCAGGAAAAGTCAGATATTTAAATGAGTACGTAGATAATGGTTTCACCTGCATGAAATCTAGCATGGAATTTAGCATAGAATCTCTATATTTTGCTTATTGAATCTTTGTTTATTTAACTCAATCGATAACTTTTACCCGGTTGAAAAACTTAACTTTTCCTGGCATCTTATCCTAAACTCTATGCAGATGAAGCTATTATCTACGAACTTTTATCATGCTTTTCTCGTTTTTCAATTTTGTATTTTTATATATATGCTGCGTAATATGTTTGTTTTATGTTTTTTCACTTCGCTTGTAATTCTTTTGCCGGTCGTCTATCGATAATAGACAAATTCTGTTCGTAGTTTGGCTGAATATAAAAGCATCAATGTACTTGTTGTACCTTCTTGTACTTTGTCATAAGCCTATAATAAGGAGCGCATATAATGCTCAAAAGTTCTAAGGTTCATTTAAATGTAATTTACATTTCTTAAGTTGAAATAAACTGTTATCTATTTGAAAGTATTTTTACATTTGGATTTCGACTGCAGTGATATTCAGCCATTTGTTGTTTGTAGAGATTCAGTGAAATATTTTTCACAAAAAAGTTATGATATTTACAGTATGTTTGGAAAGATCCTTTAACCAATCTACTACCAGAGAAACAATTTGCAAAATATATTGTATTCTTTATTTAATCAGCTATAAATTAAATTTAGTTAATCTTGTAGGTATAGTCTCATCCACATCATGATGTTTAGAATGCGAGATAACGGGATCATATCGGATATTTCTTACAGACCAGTTTTAATCCCTAAATTAATTAAAGGTGTTAAATATCAGAATTGGGCGCACGAGAAACTTGCAATAATACATGTAATAATGTGTAACTTGTAATAATGGACATTGCCTTTACTTTGCACACTTTGCAACGTAAAATGAACTATTTGTTACTAATTTGACGTCCACATTTGACTTCTCACGTGTATTAATAATGACCGCACTATACGAAGACCGTATGCAATAAAGTTTTTTACATTTTCTCAAAGATTGAGTTTTTAAACTGCTAACAGGTTTTACTTTGATGTAAAGAGGTACCCTATTCGACCTCACTGTAGGGTCAATAAGGGTACTCAGTCTGTTTGACTCTCTCGTATATGTGCAAGTACTTGTTGATAGATATTTATCGAACTTATGCCACAATTATTCTTAATTTGTTCTTAACAATACTGAACACAGGTTGTTTCTATTAGAGGTCTGCACTGCCTTTGATCCAAATTGACATGCATATATCTTGGACCGCAATTCTCTTGGAATGTTTTGGAAGTTTAAATAGATATAAGTGAACTTCAATCCGCAATATAATAGTTTGTAATTTTCAACAGTGTGTGAAAAACTGAACAAAGCCGATATCTGGCTGTTTCTTTGGACCCTTTATGCCCCTTTACAGGTGTTTCGGGTTTTTAAGCAGCATAGGTCTGGTTTCAGTGTATAGATATTAAATATGACTGATGTCTCTATAAACACTTTCTTATATTACATATTTTCCTATTGACTCACGATCGAATTGTATATAAAATAGATAGCTCAGCGTACATAGCTGATGCTCTATTAAGTTTGGTACTTCCACATATTTTAGCTCTGACTAGAGTTGCCAGTCCGTCACACATTCATGACTTTTCGAAATTTATTTCCGTTGTTTTATCGGGTATTCCTAACGGATTAAGTGCATTAACAGACGCTGCGTGTTTCTGTATTATGCAAGTCCTTTATATGTATTTTATATGTGTAAGTTTCAAACTTTCTGTTTCATTTAAGAAATTGCCTGTCTCTTTGAGACCCCAAACCCTGCGGATATAATCCATCTTCTTGTTGGACCTGGCTACTAGACCTCAGTACGATAGTTGTAATTGGTTCCCCCATCTTGTGGGGGTGGCCGTGCTATAACATTGAGTTTTTATCAATATAGATTGCAGTTTGGTTCCAGCATGTACAATGTTGTTATGGAAGAAACTATCGATTATGGTGTTTCTTTTCTTTGGAAATTCTTAGACTTTTACAAGTAAATCCATGAGCTGAAAAAAGCATTAACTTAAGAAATGGCTCCACTTACCGCTTTCTCTTTGTTGAACTGCGAATGACTGGGTACGTCTTTCGAGTATCCCGCACTCCTTGTCCTCCTCAATAATTTCCTTAACTTGCTGGTTTTGCTGGGGGTTCCCCTACTATCCTCGCTCTTGACGCTACTCTGCGAGTCCTTCCTCGACTTGCGAGGCTTGGTCAACTCCAAGTCTGATTCTAGAGCCGACAGCAAGTCCGTAGACAATGACAGAGGCATCGCCTGTTTGGCTGTATTTTCCGGTGTAGATTTCGGGGTACAAGTCGTCGTGGTAATCACAGGTGTGGTCTTGTCGAAGGCATCGTCTGCTTTCGAGTTAAACTCGAATGCCATCCCACTGCTGCCGTAAGACGGTGTGTTTCCAGTGCTGCTGGATGCCCATGAAGGGCTGCTCTCCTCGCCACCGCTTTCCAGGAGGTCGCCGCCGTTTTGTATGGTTGGGATGAGGTGATGTGCCGGACTGGACTGGACCGGAACCGGCCGATTTTTGTTCTTGGTGTTTATCAGGGGAGGAGGTTGAGCAACCAGTCCGAGGGCAATGCTGGACTCGCTCTGATCGCGCATGTACTTGCCCATGGCGGCGAGCGTCCATTTTGGGTTGCTGTGGTTATTGTTCTCCGTCTCTTCTGGTAGCACTCCCTGAAAAAAAAAACACAAAAGGTGAGATATATAAACAGCACACTTTTTTGACAGTTTGCAAAAAGATCGATGGCTTCAAAGATTTAATAGTCGCCATTTTATTTACTCTGTCAGAACCCGCCTGTAGGGATCGTCTCCAAAGCATGGAATCACGGTTCTAGTGTGGCGACCAGTATTACTGCACCGTTTTCGCACTTGTAGCACATTCTTTACACCGAAATGTCGAAAACTACATTTGGAACAAGAAAATATGTCCTGCACCGCATTTTTGAGATCCTCTGTGGTGACCGACGAAGACAGTCGGTCATACTGTTGGCAGTCGGTTACGTTACCATACTTTCGGCTTCAAATGACGCCTTTACACGTCACTGCATTGAGAGCATGATTCCTACTGTCCTATAATTATGGTGAAGACACCGACAACTGTGAGTGTTCACAGGCCGTGCGTTTTATTTATTGTACTGCCAGACGATATTGATAAGATGCGTGTGTTTGGCTTTAATGGTTTTTCAGAAAGGTACATGAGTACGATATATGCCATGGATAGTATAGTACTGTATCAATATCGTATGCTAATGCATCTATACGCCCATCGTCATAATATGTTATCACGGATTATTTGTTCCGCATGAAAGGTTTGACCCACTTGACATCTTAGACATATCTAGAACTTGCATATATATATATGTAATGAACTTATGTATATATATCACTCCTTGGTTTTTCAAAAGAAGTAAAAAATATTTTTACGAGACGTTAATAAATCAACATAGCTAAAATGTCCCACTGCGCCTTAATTTTTTCATATGTTTAATAAAATTCTTTGCAAGTAAATAAACCTCATTGTTAGCGTGCAGTATATGATATGTTTAAAAACGATGTAATTAGGTAAATGCAGAAAAAATATTTTGCGCAATTTTTTAAATGAAAACGTCATAAAATATTAACTCATTACACACCCTCATTACGTGGTAATTAATATCCATTTTCTTTCAGAGATGTTAAAAAAAATAATAATAATAATTTTCCAAGTATTTAATATAATGTCAAGGAAATTTGCTTTTAATACTCTTTATGCCAAGAATATTTTAATTTTGCTAAGAGAATATAAGTATGTTGTAATCTTCAATGCTAAATTATCGGCAGCATCATTAATCTGGCAGTAGATTTTTTCTAAAGTTTGCATAAATTGTATTTAATAACTGCACTGACTCAAATTAATTTAGTCTTTATACAAGGTAGGATCAAAAAGTTCGGAGACTGTGCTGATATCTCCGACCCTGATTGGAGGAGAGGGGAACTATTTTACCGTGGCATAGAAGCACATGTGATGCGAAATGTGAAAAGGAAGAAGTAGGTCCGCAGTGCAGGGTTTTTCCAGACAATGCATGTCAGTGAACTGTAGTCGTTCGTGTTCGTCGAAAACGGAAATGGCGCTTGAAGAACAACATGCGAAGATCAAATTCTGCCAGCGTTTGGGGAAATCGCCGACAGAAACATTGCATCTGCAGCAGTTCCACTCTAGCTGAAATAGTAACTGACCCAATTTCACAAAATTTGATAAATAAGTCATTTGTGGGTTAGTCTGGTGCTGATTAGATTTTGGTACGATTAGACAAGAAAAGGCTTGCTTTGTTTTGTGTGAAATAGCCCACAAAATAAGTACGCATCCACTTTAACTGAAAAACTAATTGGCCAAATTTCACAAAATTTGATAGATAAGCCATGTGTGGGTCACCCTGATGCTGATTGCATTTTGGTATAATTAGGTAAGAAAAGATCTGAATATTTTTTGTGAAATGGCAAAAAAAGAATGTATCCACTCTAGCTGAAAAGCTATTTGACTATATTTCACAAAATGTGGTAGATAAATCACCTGTGGGATATTTTGGTGTTGATTAGATCTTAGTACAATTAGGGAAAATAGAACTTGCCTTTTTGTGAAAGGCCTACAAAAAGTGACAAAATCTAAAATAAAAGATTCCATATGCTCAAATGTGTCCATTGAATGCTTGTTTATACGTAATTGTTTTATTTACGTAGCGGGTGCTTATTTTGGATCCGGGCAACGGCGGGTGAAACATTCTAGCATAGTATATGGAGGAATTAATATTTTTAACTATATATTATGTTTATGGTATCCCAATAGTTTTTATTAGCACAGATAAGCTAAATGTATCCAAAAGCTGTTGCCAACTTGAAAAAATAAAGGTTCATACGAATAACATGGGTACTAAATTCGAAAAAAGATGCATATTTTCTTCATTCTTGTAATGATTGCGATGCGAGTAGAACTAAACGCTCTGGAATATGAGTGTATGAGTGAAAACTCAGACTTCAGATATTTAAATTACTCAAGAATTAGTTTAGAATTGTGAGTCTCAGCCTAATGGCATAATTTCACTAGGTATTATTTTAAGGTTCAGGTTTCAAAGTCTAGTCGGGAATGGATTTCTAAATTCTCTGAAAGTGTTTCTTTGACTTTAAGTTTCTTGACTTTAAATTTTTTTTTTGCTTTAAATTTCTTTCACATTTATTTTCTTTGACTTTAAATTTCTTTCTTTCCTAGATGAAGGCGTGTTGCTTTAGAATTTTTTTCAGTGCGAAAAACTGTGCGCCTTTTTGAGTCGTCTACTGCAAAGTAAGTGTAGGGGTTGACTGAAAAGGTCACTTTCATCAAATTTTAAAATCATGCAATGGACCGAGAAATTGAAATAGTAGAAATTTTTTCAGGTAGGTGGCACTCATATAGCCTCGAAAATATATCAGTCATAATGTTTGCTGCGTTTAGTACGTCAGACGACCATCACAGATCTCATTATTATAACTCGAAGAACATGGTGTTTTTCCCACGGAGAAAGAATTTTTATTTTAGAGCAATATTTTTCTCTAACTATTGTTATGAGAGTGTCGTTGCAAAATAGTCTCAAATGAGTTCATTGATGATTTTCAGTCACGCAGTCCCTATTTCAGACAGTTTATCCTGAGCTAAAATGGAAGACTTACCTGTTCTCGCTTTGTCTGAAATACATCCCTTTGTCTGAAATACATCCCTTTGTCTGAAATACATCCAGTTTTTCGTAAACAGTTTTCTAACATCGTAACTGTTGAAATTTGAAGGGTTTTCTGATCGAATGGCTAGAGAAATATTGCTCTAAAATAAATAAATAATAAAACAAATAACTTGAAAAAATACTATGTCCTTCGATCGATAAAAATGGTCAGTAATTATCGTCTGATGTTTTAAAAACAGCAGACAATATTTCTGATGTTTCTGAATGTACGTTAGTGCCACCTAACTACTAAAATAAAATACTATTTCAATTTTTGTGTACATTATCAGATTTTCAAATTTGATGCGCTCGATGTATTTTGTATAATTTATTAAATTTAATAAATTCAATTCACGAAAAAGAGGAAAAAGAGAGAGGAAAGAGAAATTGATTCTGGAGTGCAAGTCATGTGTTGAAACCCAGACCGTCCGACCGCAAGTCATGTGTTGTCCAAGTCGTATTTTTTTTAATTCCCCAGAATTTAAAATAAATCCATCTGTCACGAAAGCACTCGAGAGAGTTTAACAATTTATATTTTTCCCGGAACGAGTTTTAAATATATGAGGAATTTTTAGACAGCTCCAACAAATCTCGTCATCCATCTTTTTAAGATGCTCCATCCATCTTTTTCAAGTGATTGTTAAGCGCTGAATAAAGCAAAGAGGTTTTTTTCTCTATCGAAGCCTCAGCTGTTAAGTTACGTAACTGATTAGCTCATTGTCAGAAGTAGTCGGGAAAATTAAGTTCTGCTCGAGATAAGTGGATAAGACGATTAAGAGCGGAATGATTTTATTAACTAATTTTATATTCTGTGAATTTCATGAAAATTGTTTGTGTTAATTAAACTGATATTAAATAACTGACCCCATTTGATTTTCTAATGCATTCATATGGTTTATATATATGTATAAAAATTAATTATATCAACTTTAGAAGTTTAATTAATTATTAAGCTGTACAAATATATCTTTGCTAGTCATTTCCGCCCCACGCTTTTAAATGGCTAGTCATGGTTACTGAATGTCACATCTACACACTTGATAAAAGTTCTGAATATCAAAAAAAGTTTTAAATTTAAGCATAAAAATGGCGCGCACTTTATAGTAACACATGGAAGTTAAAAGTGGAAGTTACGGTGTAAAACAATATTTCATTTCCGATCGCTACTTTCTTTTTCGGCCGTCCAATTTGCTGCTCTATGTCCTCGGATGAGTCGGGCGGTCTGGGTCTTCCACGCAGCCTTATTTTCAACGTTTACAGACATAATCTGAGAATCAATTATTAATGAAAAATATTTTCAATTAGAAAAATAGCCAGCAGACGATTTCGATATGTGAAGCGTAATTCTGTTACTATGGTTACAAATGGAATGAAAAACTCTATAAAAATTGTGAATTTTAAAATATAATTAAAATACCGTCTGCGATAACTATTAATTTAATTAAAATGTCTCGATTGTTTTGGACATAAATAGGCCTAACTTAACCGATTGAAATAATTGTCCCAAATTTTATGCGAATCGCTCGACTTTTCGAGCAGATCCTTCTATATAAGTCATGTGAGGGGGGGGGGGGGCATTTTTTATGATTACAAGGAATTTTCGGATCGCCTAGAGGAAGAAGGTTGTTTAATAGATAATTAAGTGTACGGAATTTAGAATCAGCTCTAGATAAAAGTGGTTTCGAATAGAGATTTTAATTTTACTGTATCTTAGGAAAGATAACTTAATTAACGGCATTAAAACTTTTTGTTGAGATTTAGTCAAAAGCTGTTCGTTTAATATCCACGAAAAAGTAAATTACTTGCATCGTCAGCTGATTGCATAAAAATATTTTTGTCCTTGAAAATATTCTTGCAATGCAATTTATTTTAAAACTCGCTGTATCAGAAATTAATTACTTTACATCAAACACGCTTTTAATTGACGGTGGGATATTGTTTGGAACAAATTAAATTCAAATAATTATATAAGTAAATTATTGAGTCATTTTGTATAATTTAAATAAAAATTGACTCGCTGAATCATTAAATCCATACAAACAATTGTGCCTTTGTATTAAAAATAAAGTACCAGATTTTATGGAGGGTCATGGAAATATGGAGAAAAAAAAAATAGAACTAAAATTGCTTTAGTAGAACTTAAGTTAATTAAGGATGAATTAAAATATATAAAGCAATTTGTGGATTTGATTTGGTATTCTGTCTTATAAAAATGAATGATTTAATAAAAAATGAATGTTTTTTCAAAACTAGGAATTATCATTTATAATATGGCAAGTATTTCAGCCTGTTAAAGATGGTAATTTAATACTCTTACTACATTAATTTATAACTTCGTTTTAATAAGTTTAATTTCATTTAACAATGTATGAAGTTTAGCATCAAAAGTAGTCGCCTTCATCAAAAATTGGCTTAATTAGGTTCTATCTGGAGGTCAGTTTCAGCCTTCCAGGTCACGGTGGGGGAGGGTACTTCAGGAGTGTCTGGAAAGCATTTTTAGACACTTCAGCTCCCTATGGAGAAAAAGAAAATCCGTTATGTTTTGTCGATATCAGTGCAAAGTTTCAGCCAAAGTTCACCGGAAAGGGGGTTGGCTTTTATAGGGTCTGTAAATACAGTTAACCCTACCCTATTTTGTCCGTTCGACGCGGGAGAGAAATCCAAATACGTTAGGTTATGTCCCTTGGACGATATATAAGTGGGTAAAGATTTATCTTTCAAGGTTATCGGGAGATTTTGCGGGAGGGGGAGGGGATCTAAAAGACAAAAATATAAAACAAAGACAAAAAAAAAGTTAGACAATTATTGTAAAAAAAAATCTTCGTGGTTCAAGTCCGATGGAGCCGAAATGGTTTTGCGTGAATAACATTTTATAAAATGAAACGTCAGTAAAGTTCAGTAACTTTAATCGATTTTTCAGACTCGATTATTTTGTTTACAGATCTTCAACTTTTGTTTACAGGTCTCGCTAACTGTTTATAGCTAGCTAGTATTTTTAGTTTTTGCCACGATTTTATCTGAATACTCCAACCCTAGACTTCATGTCGAAATATCAAATTATTTTACCAATTTGCTTTTCGGTATATAAATTAAATTTATGCAATATATCGGACGAGATTTTATACTCCATTTAATATTAGGCGCGGTAGCCCGGTGGTTAGCGCGCGGGAGTTGCACTCGTTAGGCCCGGGGTTTGATTTCCGCCACTGCCAAAACTGCCACCGTGTTCACGCGGAGTACGCTCACGTTAAACATGCGGGTCTGTAAGTCCTTCCGAGAGGTTGGTGGTAGGGAAGAAGGGTACGGTCCCTGTGTATGCCTCCCCCACTGGGTTCCGGTCTAAATTGGATGGCACTTCCCGGTCGTCCAAACAGTTACCTTACACCTTTCTGGTAGGTCGGACGGTCTGGATCTCAACAACAACAACTCCATTTAATCTATAAACTTGCCTGGAGGCACATAAATACGTATTTGAATACGTATGCTTTCATCTATTCTGTTCAAACCTCACCAATCATTACAAATTTATAGAATCTCCAATTTCATGTGAATATTTTTTAATAAAATAAAATATCTCTTGATTATGCACCAATATTTCACGAAGGAAAAGTATATAGTTTTTAAAACTTCACGAAAATTCGCAAATAAATTGAGTTGGAACCATTGTGACATTTCAAGTATTACAGTTTTCCTATCCATTGGAAAATCCTGATACAAATACTAAAATATTGAAAATATAATCATTCTATTGCAAGAACAAAGCTCGATCCAAAATCCAAGTACATACACTTGTAGAGCTTTCAAAGGACTACAAATTCTTTTTTTTTGTTCATAACTAGCACTTTTGACTTTTGAAATATGAGCATTACAGACTTGGAAAACGAAAAATTTTCAATCTTCTTTAAATTGACAAAAATATTTACTTGAAAACTGTAAGAGCGTTATAAAAAGCAAATACAGATTTAGAAACTAAATTTCCTAAGGAAAAATTTTGTTTTTTACTGTTTATATTTATTTTTTATAGTTTCAAAGACATTTCAAGTGTAAAATAAGAAAAGTGAAAAGCAAATTATTAAAATATTGAAATTATTTTTATATATTCATAATCTGGACCGTATTTTCGACAAAACAAGAAAAAATATTTACATTTTTATCTATTAGGTCCGGAGATATAAGAGATTTTTTGTAACAATTCTTGAAATTTGTTGTATGTACATTGAAAACAAGGAGTTCGTGAGCTTAGGAAACAGAAAGTAGATTCTCATTTGCCCAATGAAAAAATGTAATATATTTAATCCATTTCTCCTTCAGTAAGGACTCAACTTAGAAGACGTGTGTAAAATTTTATAGAGAAACTAGTATATAACACTGCCAAAGTCAGGAAAATTAAAACTCGTAAAAAATTGAGCTGCAGTTTTTTTTAATAAGTTTTATTTTATTTAATAATGTATGGCACTTAATGTTGAACATACTTGTCTTTATCAAAAATTGGCTCCAGTTAGGTCATGTCCTGTGATCGATATTAGAGGTATGCAAAAATTCAGCGTTCTAGGTCACCCGGGGGATTGTAGAAGAGGTCTGAAAATTTTTTTCGAACCCCCAATTTTTTACACCTCCGGGGGGTAGAATAAAAAATCCAGCTCCATGAGATTGTGACCCATGGTTGATACTATAATTGTTCAAAGATTCAACCTTCTAGATCGTCAGAGGGGTATGTGGAGGGCCTAAAAAGAGGTTTTGCCCCCCCCCCTATTTTCTCCACCACCACAGGAAGAAAATATAAAGTCCGGCTTCGTTAGATTCTGTTCAGTAATCGATACTACAATTTTTCTAAGATTCAGTCTTCTAGGTCTAGGTCATCGGAGGGGGGGGGGGGGTGTGCTTCTAGAGCAGTGGCCTCCAAACTGTTTTAATTGCGTACCCTTAAGACTTTCCCGTGTACCCCTAAGGTAAACACGTATGCGGGATGTTTATTTTTTAATTTTAGTTCTAAAAGGGCATTGGTTCAGGTTCTACTCCGTATTAGAATAGTGCAGGAATGTCTTTTTTGTTCCAAACGAGGGTTCTTGTAGAGTAATATTCCTATAATAATATGATTACTGTGTGCATGACGATATCATTAAAAAAATACTAGTTAATATTTAGTGTTCTTTAAATGCTTTTCTTATTTTTTCTGCTAATACGAAGCTTATCTTAAGAATAAAATATCAAAATAAAATATTAAATTTTCTTCTCGTACCTACCACGTGTGGACTCGCGTACTCCCTAGGGTACACGTACATTACTTTAGAGACCACTTTTCTGGAGGGTCTGTTAAGATAAAAACGCGCGTTAGACAAGTATTATCTGCATTTAGACCATAATTTTAAACGCAAGTATAAATCATAAAAGTTATTACAGTCACAGTCACAGTTACCGCGTTGTTGGTAATTATCTGAGGGGAAAAAATGTTTAAATTACAGTACCATTTGTCCGAATGCTTGATTGAACTTGGCAATGAACGTCAGGTTCGTCATTGTCACGGCTGTAATGAACACATTTAAAACCGCGCCACTGGCCAAAACACGCAACCCAAATATTGAGTTTGTGGAAGGAAACTGAAAAACTAATTTCCGCACTCGGCACGGAGGCGAGGCGCGATTGGTCGAATTATGGGCGTTGACGTCATCGGATGCAAACTAATGAAAGTTGACCCGAGAGGTAGATTTACGAATGAATGTTTTCGTATTGGAAAGGTGTGCGGAGTTTTACTGGCTAGCAGACGCATAGATACAGCTATGTGCATACCACACGCTCTCCCAGATATGTAAGACGGAAGTAATATTTTGAGAAGAATTTTTTTTTTTTTTAGTATTAGCATGATCGGGGCGTTTCAAAGAGATTGTACGATTAAATATCCCTTGAATGATGATGGGTCGCAGCCCCATACTTCAAATAAGATAGACTTTCATATTTCGATAGTTTGGGTCACGTGACGTCAATAAAAAGTTCAACATTTAACTTTTTATACGGAGATCTTTTGAGAAAATTCCTGGTTGTCTAATTCAAAAGTGACCACGAAAAAATTGTCTTTTTTGCATTCTGTTGTCTTTCATACATTTAAGTTACGTACATTTTAATAAATACATTTCTCATACATATAATTTACATACATTTTAATAAATACATTTTCCATGCTTTTAAGTTACATACATTTTAATAAATACATTTTTCATACATTTAAGTTACATACAAATAATAAAAAGGGGTATTTTTGAAAAACTATTTTTTTTTGCATTTACTTGTTATCTCATCACATTTACTAAACATCATTTCTAAACTTGAACTAAGTAAAACAATAAATAAATATATCGATTTTAAGAAACTCACTTATAGATAATAGCAGATTATATAAAATTCAAATGTTCTATAATTTTCTAAGCCAAAAGGTAAGAAACAAGTTCTGATGTTATTTAACCTACCTCCAAACGTACAAGAAGAAGGTGATAAACAATTCATTCACATCAATGATCTATCAATAGAGGGTGGAAACATAAAAATAATCAAAAATTACAAAAATAATAAAAATACAATAAGCGGGATTTTTCTTGTTGACTTCATCCAAGCCAAATACCTTATTCAAATGATAAAACTATTTCTTAATTTTAAAACATTTTACATTAAAAAATATATATTGAAATATTTACTATCGTCTTGTTTGCTTTGCTCTGCGTATAAAGGAGCTTAAAAAAGTAAAAACCCTTCAAAAAGCGATTTAAAATTTTGTTTTATTAATTACACATTTAGTTTATAAATTGTGTATTTAAAAAACTTTATTTATTTTTGTGCAGTTGCATTGATTGGAAGGAATACAAGATTTCTGACATAGGTTTTAAATCTAACTTTTCTTTTTTAACACTTTACAACATAGTTGAAAAGTGCTTATGACTTTGTTCATTCTGTCTGTCTGTCTGCCCGTTAGCACGATAACTGCCGTAAAAATTACTTTATCAAAATGAAATTTTAGTATGTTTTTCAGACGGTCTGTGGGACCTATGGGAATATAAATGAATAATATCATCAATTAGTTATGGGTTGAACCCGGGTTGAAAAAATGAAATATATTGAACCCTATGGGACCTAATTTCTCAAACATTTTTTAAGCGAATTTAAAATTCAGAAATTGCTTCGAAAGTGTTAGGAAATATTCAAATGATCCCATAAAATATATAAAAAAAAATTCAGTAAAATATGTTAGGTAGTTTTTTAAATACAAATTATTTAATATAGGGAGAAAAACAAATGCAATTAAATTCTGACTCTTGCTATAGAAAACTTGCTATTGAAACTTGCTACTTGCTTGAACTATTTGCTTGCTCCAGAAAACAAAAGAGATATATTTTATAATAAATATCTTTCTCTCCAAGAGTTTAATTATTTTATATATAAGAGAGGTTTCACATTTTAAAATAAATATGGTAGATAACAATTTTTCAATATTTTTTTTTAATTTTATATAACTCTTCATGATTGATGGTCGTCTGTCTATCTGTAATTTTATAATTATTTGATGGCATTTTTAATGCACTTTCCTACGTCCTAGAGAGTTGAAATTTGGTACACAGCTTAAATTTGTAGAACATTTTATTCTACAAAAATTTGGTGGATCCTCAAATATAGATCCTACAATTTTTTCGAAATGGCCTGCAAATTACCGCCATTCACTTCTATGAATCATTGTTGTAAGATTGTTAAAAATTCTGATGTAGGCGGCACATAACTTTCCCTGCAGACTCATATTCACGTTATTTTTATTTCTTCAATAATAATTTGAGTTTATCTGCACAAAATAACACCCATAAGTATTTTAAATGACACTGAATTTGCACGTCAAACTTAAATTTGGTTCTCATTTGATAGCTGGACTTATTGTCAAGGGTGGCGTAGCGAAAACGCAAAAAAACTAAAATATCTCAAGAACGGCTAGTCCTAGAGTAATGGGGTTAGTCTTATTCTTTTTGTTGTCAAAACAAACGTATAAAATAAGCATTTAATTGATATAATAGAGCACACATAGTCTTTTAAACAGCCCGTTCCTTTTTCCCAAATCGTACCAGAATAATCTACAAGTGATTTATATACCAAATTTTCGTTAAATTTGGTCCATTAGTTTTTAGCTAGAGTGGATAAAGGCAATTTTTGCCGACCATTTCGCAAAGAAGGCAGATTCTTTTATTACGAATCGTACTAAAATCTAATGAACATCAGGGTTTCCAACAAAAAAGTTATCAAATTTTATGAAATTCGGTCCATTAGTTTTTCAGTTAGAGTGGATACAATACACTCACAGACACACAGAAACACACACAGATACACCCTTACACACACAGACGTTTCCCTAAAAATAGTTTTTTCGTGTTCTGGAAGTCCCAAAACGTGTAGATCCTTCGAAAATTCGAGTTCCGATCTTCGGCACGATTCCAATACCTTGAATACATACACACACACATATATATTATCTGTGTATCTGTGTATTATCTGTGTATCTAAATTCCGTGCCTACGCAATTACAATAATTGTGATTTTAAATTATCCCTAAAACTTTCATTATTTCTACAACGAAGCCTAATTTTAACTTATGCAGAATGCATATATCTCAAGCGATTGTAAGGTGAGTTATATAAGAATTGCTGAATTTTCTTCACACAAAATTATTTAGCTCTGGAGTCTGGAATACAAGTTATATGAATGAAATATTCATTGATTTTGCATAGAGAATCAGACGATATATATTTCGATGAAGTTTTAAATATTTAAGTATAATAAATTACTGCAGTACTGTGATAATGTAAAAGATATCACCACTGAATGTATCACATTTTAGAGATTTTTAAATTAAATTGCATTTCAGTTGGAAAGTGTTTCATAATCAATGCTCATGCATGATTGATCTTTCTTGTTTAATTATTGGTTTAATAAATGTTTATGTTTTTAATGTTTTCCCGATCAATGCGACTGGATTATGGGTTTTTTGCACTGTTCTCTTGATGTTTGTATTTTTGTATTTTTATTTCTCTTTTTTTTTCTGCTTTTTTGCTATTTTACTTCTTTTTGGTATTTCAATTTTTTTTTCTGAATTTGTTTGCATCTTTAACTTTATTTTGGCATTTTATTTAATTATTACTTCGTTAAAAATTATTTTTACACTTATAATAATTTAAATAAAATAATAATTTAAATAAAATAAAATATATTACACTTATAATAATTTAATAATTTGGCTATATTTCTTATTTTAAAGACCTCTATAAATTACTAATTTTTGTGTTTCTTTATATTTTCATTTAATTACTATTTTGTATTCAAGAAAAATTTTAGAAATGCAAACATATAATTTGTTTTCCCCTAATACATTTTTCTTAAGTTGTCTGATCTCCTCGCTGCAGGATTGATCATGATAAAAATTCCAACTACTTATTGGACGTATTTTTTAGAATTCTAGGCTCTTTCTGTAAATTTTTCTATTGTTGTATTTTATGTTTTCTTTTAATTCATTTAATAGTACATTGGTGTCTCTAATTTGAACGCAATTTATTACTTAAAAGGCATTTCAAAATTTCTGTTTCTATTTTAAATGGAATTTGTCTTGCAGTGGGGATTTTAAATGATTTGAATTTATCTCATTTTATATATCAATCTCTACCCTTTTCCCAATACTTCTTATTGAATATTCCTGTTCTCTTCGATATATGTCTATTTGTATTGTTTTCCTGTTTGTATTAAATGTCTGTGTATATTATTTATATAGTCTGTGTATATTATTTATATAGTCTGTGTGTATTGTTTTCTGTGTTCTACACCCTTTAGGTTCTGGCCGTCCAAACAGTTACCTTACAACTTTCTGGTAGGTCGGACGGTCTGGGTCTCAACAACACCCTTTAGGTTTTTTCCCGGCCGCCCAAATTGCTGCTCTCAGTTTTCGAATGAGTCGGTCGGCCTGGGCTTTCGACACCCTTTAGGTCCCCGGCCACACACTAAGCTACCATTAGCCCTAGGGTTGGTCGTGTGGTCTTCAACACCCTTTAGGTCCTTTCCCGGCCACTCAATTAATTGCTGTAAGCCTTTGGGCCAGCCGTGTGGTCTGGGCCTTCAACACCCTTTAGGTCAGCTTGGCGACCTGGGTAATAAAGAAATATATATCCCATAAACATATCCAGAATCTTTCAAAGGGAGTGGGAGGAAGGGGTTACGACCGAAGGGGGGGGGGTTGCATTGCTCAATTTTGTTTTCTCATATGGGTTCTATGGAGAGTGATGTAATATTTCACCCCATTGATTAAGCCACTGAATCCCCTTGGCCATGTTCTAGAACATCGCGAAAATTAACTTGTATGCTTGATTGTCTGGAAGCAAAACTAAAATATTTAATATAAATTTATATGTGATAAAAATCATGAAATTTTCTTTATTTTGACTATGGCATTTATTATTAGAAAATCATAATATGATAAATTTTTGAAATTTAAAAGTAATTTCCAATTTAATCTATTTATTGCGAACGCCATAAACGGTTTAATTATCGATTGCTATATATTTATTTTATAATATGTAATACTTAAAAAACAAGTTTTAAGGTATTTCACTTCTACAATAAGTTTACATATCTAAAGAGTTAAATATTTTTGTTAATAACACAGAATATTAGAAAGGCAAAGCCAATCTCCTGTTTTTGGCCAAAAAAGACTTCATCATTGTATCAGTTAAAGCAGAAAGGTGTTTGTCTGCATTTAGACTGGAAAACGAGTTAATACCGTTTCATATTTTCATATGCCATATTAGAAGTATTGTCACTTTTGCAGTAGTTTGGAAGATAATTTAAAAGAGTTTTTTGAAACTTTTCATTAAAAGAATTCTACTTTTCATATTTTGGTGCTGCCATCTATGGAGAAATAATATAACTCTTTCTCCGAATGTTTATCATCTCCAAACTATTCTGTGGGTATGAATATCATTTTATACCGTTTACCTATAGGTAATTATAATCATAAACGGTAAATATATAAGTTGATAAATAAACCGCTAAAAACTTCATTACTTTTTAGAAGATCGCCCAGTTTTGAATTTTTTTTTATTTATTTCACTTTAACAACATCGAAATTTAATTGAATACAGGAAAGCATTGCTTTGATTCCTGCCTGTATTATATTTTAACTTTCCGTGAAATGTTATTTCAGTGAAAATTAAAACAAATTCCAATGCATAGCAATCCGACGGTCCTGTTCAAGACTCGTCGTCTTGGCCAGGACCGACACTGATTGGAATAGGAGGTTTAAGACAGATGGTTTCTTAATACAGGGTTTTAAGTGGAGTAAAAATTCCATGCCAAAGAAACTGGACTTTTAATTGTTATTTTAAATTCGCTTTAATATTATACATAATTTACTTTTACAAGTTGGCAACAGGTCAATAACGCCGTTAAAGTGGATGAATGATTCTGATTTGTGGTGATACATACATTATAAAATAAAAACTTTGTTAATAGTAAACAAATTGAGATAAAAACAGGCTCTTTCTTCAACTCAAGAAGATAGAGTAACTACGCTAGTAAAAGCAAGAAGGCGTATGTCCAGTACAGTATACTATTTAGTTATTTATATGGCAAAAATTTCGAAGATTATTATGGATTATCATGGATCTACAAGTTTCGAGCTGAAAATAAAAAAATCATTTTATTTAAATATTATCGAGTAAACTTTTTATATGCACTTTTGTACCAGAAATTGATTGTGAATTGAATTGATTAATCGTTCTTGAGATATTGTAATATTTTACTTTTCCTGCAAGGAGTTGGATATCAGAATTAGCAAGTACGACGAAATTTTGTGTGATTATTTCACTTAGTAACTACGTTAAGTTTTTGATTGTCAACAAGTGTTTCTTTCAGGACTTTTTGGCAGGGGGAGGAGAATGAAATTTTAGGAGGGGGGGGGGGGCAAGTTTGCAAGTTCCTATTTGCCCTATATAAATATATCCAAATGCTGTATCACATAAATAGAAACTAGGTTAACATAAAATGCCTCCGGAGGGGGGGGGGGGGGAGCTTCGCCCCCGGCCCCCCGGGGGTATGTTTAAAAGAACAACGACATTAAATCACATTTCTGCGATTTGAGAAATATTGTGAATTTTAAAAAAATTGAGTCTTTTGACTCAACTTTCTGATATTGTTTTTCACAAAAATAAAGTCTATTAGATCGCAAAAAAAGTCGTGTTGTGTACGTTACATTGTTTTCAATTTTATTTTGTATATAAGTTATGTTCACATTATCATATTGAAATTCATACAAATACTTTTATTGGCCATTTTCATAAGAAGCTTTAAATTGAAAGGAACGCTGAGTTAGTTTTAGTGCTGCCATCTATTACAAAGCATACAAACTTAGTTATTGATTCTTAAAAGTTTCGTTTTCAAGGTTAAGTTTCGTTTTCAAGGTATTCTACCATTCTCTCTGTCTGACTTGAAGATTCCATTGCAAAAGATGATATGTATATATATTTGCTTTCATGAACATTTGATAGCAATAATTTAATATACATTTTGTAAGTAGCTTAGATGTAGGTATGCTGGTACACGGTTGATACAGTAGAAGTGCAATGATTCACTTTCGTAATGTTGGACTTTGGAAAGGAAGAAGCTGTTCATTTATAACGTCAGTATGCGTGTTTGTTACGTGATTTAACTTTAAATAAAAGTTACCCAAGCAAAACTGTTTCTGAAAGTACAAAGTACATTTTTGCGTTGCTTTTTGATGTCTTCTCAACAATTTATTGTACGTTTTTTTTTTTTTTTGTACATCTGAATCATTGTTCTCAGAATAATGGTTAGGGATTGACCTCAGCCAGTATTACGGACAGTCTAGGGATAGTTCACGAATTATTATCCCCACTCCCCCCCGAGTAATATGTTATGTGTTTTGCCAATATTTTTATTCTTATTATTATAAATCCGACGAAAGCAAAAATTTGCACTCCATAAAGCCATGTATGCTTACGTTTTTAATTTTTACTTATAATGTCTCACTCAGAGAAAATTTTGTTTCCCCAGTGGGGGCGGAACCCAGTGGGGGCGGCATTCACAGGGACCATTCCCTCCTTCCCCTACGACTAACCTCTCGGAAGGACTTACAGACCCACATATTTCCCGCCGTGTGATTATCCACCGCGAATCTTCACAATGGTGGGTTTCAAATTACATTTGTTTTGTTTGTAACTATGTTTTTTGATTTCTTTGTCCTGTTGAATAGTGGATGTTTTTTGGGTTTGGGTGACCGCTGTTTGATTTTTGTCCTTTGGTTATTAAATACTTATGTTTTCAGTTGAGCCCTAGGATCCGGCTATCGAGGGAGCCTGTGACAGGGGGACTCCTTCTTTTAAAAGTCTTGATTATTGGCGAACGTTATCCTTGGGGATGTTTTTGTTTTTAGGTTTTTAGGTTTTGTGTGAGGTTTTGGTTTTGTTTTAGCTATTGATTAAGGTGTGGATGTAGGTTAATTTAACCTTTTATAATTTTGGCCCACTATTTTTGTTTATAAAATATTTTGGTGATTAATGATATTATTTAATTGAATATATTTTCTTCTGAGTGGCTGTATATTGGTAGGTTGGGTGAGGTTTTTGAGCAATTAGTATTTTGTTTTATGAGATTGGTAATTAAATTTTGGGGTACTATTTGTGTATTGTTTTATTAGTAAAATTGTTAATGGGTATGTTTGCAAGTAGTTATTTTTAGGTTTAAAATATTTATGTTTATAATATTTATGTTATTTGATAATGGTTATGATTACAAAAAGTTATTTATACTGGTTGTAAAAAAATTATAT
This sequence comes from Amaurobius ferox, assembly GCA_951213105.1. NCBI lineage: Eukaryota > Metazoa > Arthropoda > Arachnida > Araneae > Amaurobiidae > Amaurobius > Amaurobius ferox. The sequence goes on along the minus strand of OX578134.1, from coordinate 149,863,339 downwards.
TCACTGTGAACCCATGCAAATTTTTGATGTTAAAATAAAGCTCTGTGGGTGATTCTGCGCCTGCGTTCTAGGAGGCGCGGATTGCCTGGTTGGTTTCCTTGCGTGCGGATCTCTGACCTGATGGGGGGGGGGGGGGGCGGATTCTATCGCCTCCGCCGGCGTTCCTCTCCGGGACGCGGAAGGCCAGAAAGTATACTAAGCCAGAAAGCCTTCTTTCAAATCAGACGCCAAACTTCGTTTTATCGCCAGCGTGATAGGCGAAGGAGTGCTCTCTCTCAAGGTTACTATAGCAGCCACATCAAGAGAAAAGACTCTCGCAATTTGGTTTATCTTTTTATAGGATATATAACTTACAATTTAGCAATAGAGACACGTTTTAAATGGATTGTCTCTTAGATTGGAATTAAATTAATTCAATATTGATTAGATTAAAGAAGCCGATATATAACTTACAATTAAGCAATATAGACACTTTTTAAATGCATTATCTCTTAGATTAGAATTAAATTAATTCAGTATTGACTCAATTAAAGAATCATTTTATTATTTTCTAATGCTATTGTATACAGGAAGTTCACGGATAATCACGACATTTAGACGAAAAAATACACTTAAAGGCACCATGAACACATTTCGAACATTTTGGGAAATATTTCCATCAGTGTGTCTGTGTGTATCTGTGGGGTGCGAATGCACGTACCACTATGACAATTTATATGTAAATGCATTCTGTAGAAAATTAGAAACAGGTAGAATATTTTGTTATAAATGGGATTAAAACATTATTCGAAATTAGAGATTTTAAATTAGAGAGAGTACGTACAGCCACGAAATTCTATATGTAGCTGCATTCTGAAAAAATTAGAATTGGGTAGATCATCATGTAATTAACGTGATTAAAATACAGGTGAAAAGGAGGGAGGGAGACACAGAGAGCGAGAGAGAAAGAGTGTGGTTGTGTGTGTGTCAAAATATAGTACGATCAAAATATAGTGTGGTAACTGCAGGAGAGGTCGACCTTGTTTCGAACGAGTAGGATTCAAAGGCGCCCATAAAACTTATTCCTCAGATAGCCAAACTCAAGGATGGGAGGTAAATATCTATTAACTTAATACCTACATTTCTGACCTTAAACGTTCGAGGGAGCGAAAGTGCCCCCTCGCGCTCCCCTATGGGCGTCCATAGAACATTTTCCAACTCATGGATGAGAAGTACAATATTGACTAACTTGATACCTACATTTGTGACTTTGAACGCCCCTATGGGCACCTATGGCTATAAGTGTTGAAGACCCAGACCATTTGACTAGCCCTATAGGGCTTACAGCAGCTGTTTGAGTGGCCGGGAGAGATGGCTATAAGCACAGACTAATATAGTATTCTGTGGCTATAAGTGTTGCAGACCCAAACCACTCGACTGACCCAAAGGGCTTACAGCAGCTATTTGAGTGGCCGGGGTGACTATAAGTGTGTAAAGCTTTAGACTTCACGGAAACTTTTGTAGGGTCTGGAAAGACTCCATTTTTCCACTCCTGGGGAAATCGAAACTCAACTCCGTTAGGTTCTGTCTTGAGGTTACTAGTATAAGCAGGGAGTTTTTTCAATGAGCGCCCATAGGGGAGGGAAAGGAGGCACTTCCGCTCCCCTGGACATTCAGTGTCCCAAATGTGGGGATCAAGGTAGTCGATATTGTACATATTATTGAGTTTAACTTCTAAAAAAGTGCTATGGGCGCCCATGCTTATAGTATCGACAACGGGACAGAACCTAACGGAGCTTAATATTTTTGTTTCTCACTCGAGGGCGAATAAAATGGGTGGGAGTGTCAAAAAGACTTTATCAATCAATGACTTTGAGTCCTTCACAGCTTAACCGAATTAACTTTTATTTTGTTCAAATATTGTATTTGAAACGATTATAACCACGAAACTCAACATATCTTAAATCAAGAATATTAATTTCCCCAAAGGGACAGGAATTATCAAATAAATTAAACTTCATTTTCCAAGATATTGACTATCATCAATTTGACATCATTTTTATTAATTTAGTGTCATTTTTGCCAATTTGGAAACATTTTAAATAAAATGTCAAGTTGACGATATTTTGTTAATTTATCGACAAGTATTACAGACATACAGACAAACTAATAAATTACATTTGACAAATTGTTTGATGTCAAAATACAAAACTATTGAAAAAGTGTCTCGTGAATAAAACCTACCAGAATGATGCTAACACCGTTGTCACATAATATTGTACATGGAATGGAAACATATTACGGTAGTTAGCACTGTTTTAATTTCATGTATTTTTTAAAATTTATTTGAAAAACGTACAATATATCAAGAATGGTTCATGCTATTATCCCAAAGTTTATGTTATTCATTTTCCAATAAAAAATTAAATAAAAAATGATATTTTATGTAGCAATATTAAAGGTTCTTATTTTTTATGATTTTTTTCAAAATTTCATTTGAAAGTTTGGAGCTGGTTTCCAAATATTCGATTGCTTATAAAATCAATAGACTTCCAGTATTCACTGATTATAATAATCGAATTTTTTTTTGTTTGAAGCGTTCCATCCGTTCGTTAAATATCGCATCCACTGACTCAAGGACGCACACACTAATATACATATACACACACTAATACACATACACACACTAATATACATGCACATACTACATACATTAATATACATGCACACACACACACACACACAGATATCACTTTAAAAACATTCGATTCGATTTCAGGAATGTTTGAAACAAGCTCTATCGTCGAAAACACTAAGTAGAATTCGAGTTTTCAACCTCGTCATAATACTTTCCCTATACATTATATCAATGTTTTTCAAATTTATTTTCTCACAAAACCCTTTTGAAATTTAATTTGATGGTAGAACCCCAAAATAAGAAATATCCCCATTTGTCCAAATTATGCATCAAAATTTTACACGTTTTTAAATTTAAGACAATTTGCATGAAACTATCACGTCGCGGAATCCCAAGGGTTCTGAAAACCTTGAAAAACGATGCATTATTCTAGGTATGTCAGAAAAGTAACATTTATTGCTCCCACAAACCGAAAATGTCAAGCAAATTTCCTTAAAATGTCACAAATTTTGCATTTTTAAAATGACAAATATTCCTTCCTTTCAAATAATCTTCAATTTTCGTCACTGATTGTTGTACTATATAAGTATTGAACAACATACGGATCCTACACATATATTTACTCCAAAATCTCGCATATAAACGTTTTATTCAAATAATAAATTCAAATAATGTGGGTGGAATATTTCTTACACTCATTGCAAAGAATCTGTGTGCAGTACAAAAAGGTCTTAAATACATGTATTTTCATAGTATTAATTTAAAACCAAAATGTACATAAAACATGATTTAAATAATGGGAAACAAATGTATCTAATCTGTCTTCATGAACAATATCGCGGATTAAAAACAATCGTCTTTCTCTCCGCTTTTGCAGGAGTTGCAAAAATAGTGTACCAGAACTGGCGATAAAACGACGTTTGGCGTGTGATGTGAGAGAAGCTTTCTGAATTGGTATACCTTTGGGCTTATCGCCTCCGGGACTGGTGGCGGTTGGCCTCGCCCGATGGGGCGTGGGTCTGCTGTCGCCTTGGTGTCCAAGGCAGTGCGCGCGCTGTGTGGTGGAGTCGGTGGCTTTCTCTATCTGGTGGGTTCGGGTAGCTCGTCATTCCTTCTTTGTGTTAGGGGTCGATTTCTTTCCCGGCCGTGGGTTAAACTGCTTTATGCCACTCGTGGTAAGCGCCTCGGTCAGGGTCTTCAGACTCACCGCTTGTTCACTCGGAAAATTTGAGCAAAGCCAAGAATCGAACTCTGATCGTCCGAGTGCAACCCCCGTGGAATGTGGAAGACCCAGGCCGTCCGACTCATCCGAGGATTTGAGTAGCTGGTTGGACGACCGGGAAAGGAAGCTAGCAGGTGCCGACTTCCAAGGACAGCGACCGCTCTGGAGGTTTATTAAAAATCCAGTTTTTTAAAGTTTAAGAATAAATTCGTAAGACAGACAGTTTTACAGACAAGAAATACGGACATAACGAAGACAGGTACTGTAAACAGACACAAATATGGACACGAAACATTCAGGAAAACATCAAGGATAATAATAATGAGACATTGCACAACATGATATAGATGATGAAGTAAATACAAAATGACATGGGAGGTTGATAATAAAAGATGAAAGTGTTTTCAATTTAACAGTAGTGTTATCAGTTATCATATTTACAATTTAATATATACAAGTTTGTACAAACAAAACCAGGAAAAGGGGAACAGCAGAGGAATCTTCATTGATCAGGAAAGTTAAAAGCAGTAAAGCCCGACGAACTTGTCAATTTACTTTATTGGAAATGTCTCTTGCAATGAGGACACAGTTCTTAAGATAAAAAATGGATTGACTGTTGCGGCTGACACTGGAAAACCAAGCCGCTTCATTTCCAGGAGCAGGTTTAGAAAGATGAAATTTCTTAGTTAAGGGGCAAGAGAAAACAAAGTGATCTACGTCGCCAAAAGAGTTGCATAAGCAGTTCGAGGATTTTTTATGTTTAAAATAGTATAAATAATCAAGAAAAGGACCATGACCAGTTAAAAAATAGATTAAGTATTTATTATGAATTTGGGTATTTACGTTAACTTTGGGGAGATAATTTAGAATTCTGGCTGGGTCATGAGTCCTAGGGGAGATATATTCATTAAGATACTTTTGCCAGTTTTGAAGTAAGAGATTTTTGCAAAAATTAGTTAAACGAGAATAGGGGAGAGGAACTGAAAAAGGGAAACCGGAGGAGGATGCTTCTTTAGCGTGGAAGTCCGCGACTTCATTTCCCAGAATGTCAGCATGGGCCTTGACCCAAATAAGATTAAAAAGGTGTTTAGAGCGAGAAGCAGAGTTTTTGATAGAGTTAATGTAGTTAGATTTGTTTTTAATTGATTTAAAGACCAGGATTGATGAAAGGCTATCCGAAAAAATATTTATTTTGGAGAAGTTATCAGTTGCCCAGTCAATGGCAAAGTTAATGGCCGCGATTTCTGCCTGAAAAACTGTGTTCCCATTGTCAAGTTTGAATTTAAAAACTTCTTCTAATTTATCATGATTAAATAAACAAGCAGAAAAGCCAACATTATCATCAAGTTTGGAGCCGTCGGTATAAAAATTTAGATGGGAGAAAGAGGAAGGATTAAGGGGTTTAAGGATGACAATGCGGTTTGAGGGGGAAGAATTAGAGAGAGGACGATTAAAGTCGAAAGAAGAGGGGGAGGGAAGGGAAGGATCAGAGAACGAATTGATACGAAGTTTCCAAAAAAGGAATTTTTTGTGAAGAATATCAATTAAAATGTGAACAGGGGGAATACCGGTAATGGAGAAAAGAGAAATGCTCGAGGTTGTTCTAAATCCGGCAGAGATTTTAAGAAGAAATATCCGTTGTAAAGAAATAAGGTTATTGATTTGAGCCCTAGTGAGAGATCCCCCCCAGATGCCTGACCCGAAAGTAATAATTTTTTCAATAACAGACAGGTACCAGATTTTAAGAAAAGATTTGTTGACCCCCCAGTTGCCCCCCGAAAGTTTCCCAAAAGTAGAAGCAAGCCTAAAGCATTTCTCTTTTAGGTAAAATATATGGGCGCTCCATTTTAAATTATCATCGATGATAAGACCAAGGAATTTAAGGCTTCTACTAAGTTTAATGGGAGAGTTTTGGATTTTGATAGAGGGATTAATTTTCCTTTTTGATCTAGTTTTATTAAAAATGATGCAGTTGGACTTTTCCGCGGAGACCTCAAGTTTAAGAGAGGAAAGGGAGTTTGCAATAGAATTTAATATTGAATTGGTCTTGCGACCAAGAGTAATGATGGAGTTTGAATAGGTAACCACTGCGAGATCATCCGCGAAGGCCTGTAAGTAATATTCATCATTGTTAAGGGAAAGAATTTTATTAAAATAAATATTCCATAGTATGGGGGAAATGACGGAGCCCTGAGGGGCACCCTGAGTGCAACCCTGAGTGCAACCCCCGTGTCTTAACCACTGGGCTTCCCCACCCCACCCCCTGAGACGCTTCCACTTGGCTAACTAAAAAGTCTGACATGGGTTTCCGATTTTAATATTAATAATTTTAGTTAAAGCAATTCTTAGAGGAAGAAGTAAATGTTCAACAATTTTGAAAAAATCTATTTGTCCCAATCTTCCCTATAACACAATGCAGAATTATTTTAAAAATTTTAGTGATCTAGAAGATTCCTCCCTATGCTCATTAACGCTCTCCAATTCCCGTAACTTTGTTCATGAGTTTTATCAACTCGGTTCGCTCACACGATTTCCCTGATATCCTCTGCTCGTTGACGCTCGGATTCCAATCCCCCTTCGCTGTCGCTCACTAATCGCCACTAACCTCCGGAGCTGGCAAAGCTAGCACCTTCATCCTGTGTGTACAAGAGGCGATAGTTGGTGCTCCGCCTCTTGTCTACCAACGCTCTTCAAGCCGTCGGATCTCGCTTCGCGAACTCTTTCCCCAGTCCACGATATGTAAATATGTCATTATATGCTAATCATTTAAATAACACTTCCTTTGAAATGGCGCCAGCGTTTTCAATAATGAAAGTTAATTATATTTTATTTTATCAAAAATCGTTTTCTTAATCTGTTATGCTACTGAAGGAGCTTCCATAAAATATTTTTTAATAAGCTTCATCAAAATATTTTTAACGAGCTTCTACACAATATTTTATGCATGACGATAAAACGACAAGGAAAATGTAACAATCCAGCAAAAATGCCACCAAAAGAAGGCTATAAAATCGTCTGCTGAAAATTGGTCAATTTAAACTTGATAACGAAACTTCACGAAGTGCTTTTCTAGCTTCATTGAAAACATTACCTGCCACTGGCGATACAATTGGCGGGAATCTGATTCTATGCTTGCCAAAGTTGACATATTACGCCTTGCTGAACGTAGCTTCTTTGTATTCTGTGAAATTGGACACTTATATCTATCTGATATCAAATTCATTATGTATAGTACCGCAAAATAATTCTAAACTAAATTTCTGCAGGACTATTATGGAAGATTGCGATTTCCGAAAAGAATTATTTGTGGGACAAAGTTCGAACGAGGCTTTGATCAGCTTCATGGCGGAGTGAAAGTAAAAGCTTTGCACAAGATGGCAGATTTGAAGTTTAAAGGTGCGTTTTATTTTGTTGTTTCTTCAATCTATAGCGATTGTCCAATACAGTAGCGATTGTTGATTGGGAATGGTAACGACAAATAATACGGGTTCAATGCCTTAAGAAAATGTTTGGATTTAATTAAAATGTTCTTTTAAATAGTTGTAAACGTTACAAATCAAATTAATGTAGTTACTTATACAGTGTCGTATAACTGGTTAATAAACTTTAGTTATTCTATAAGTTCGAAGCGTGATATGGCATTTTCAAGGTAAGCATATGTAGTTTCACCTTTTTGAAATGTAAATAGCTTTTACTGGAATTCATGCCGGAATGTATGTTGACAGATGAAGTTTCACTTACTGATTGCTTTATATTTCTATTGGACGAAACTTAAACATATCACTCAATGTGTTATGGAATTTTTATTCTATTCATAAAAATTGTTTTTATCTTATTTTATATAAACGATTGTTACTTTAATGAGTTTAACATATATTTAAGCAATCGTGTGACATGATTTGAAATTATTAAATCACTTAAAATGTTTTAATCGCAGGGCACAGTGTGATTTCTAGTAAATTGTCATATCATGAAATATACTACATTTTTGCTTTTTCATACTATTGTGCTTGCAATCTGTCTTCCAAAAACGTTTTGAAATCGAGATTTTGTAAGAAAAGTACGTTTCAAGACCTGTTGAACACATTTTGAAGAATCTCGGAACAATGTTCATCTACGTGTATATATGTGTGTACTTTAGGTGTGGATACCATAACTGTAGAATACTGCACGTATCACTATGAATTTTATATATAGATTAATATTTATGCTTGTCAAAGACAAGGGAACTATAATACTCTTAAAAATAAAGCTGCAATTTTCTTTAAAAAACATTTTTTTTTGTTTGACAATATTTGGTGCTTAGCTGCAGAAATAGTCGTTTCAAGGTTTAGAGCTTTCTGAGAGACGTTACATCTCTCTATTTTGTTCCTTCTGGGGAAGAAATCGGGAATCAGGCTCCGTTATATTCGGTCCAGTGGTCGATACCATGTGTGCAAAGATTCAGCATTCTAAGCCACCAGCTCAACTTCGCGAATGTACTATGACGTTCTCGAAATAACGAATATTCTGGGAGGTACGAGCCCATTCTGGACGTTTCTACGGAGTGTCTATAAAAGGAGCCATCGCTTAGTTGGAGATTAGTTGACATGATACGAGCTAAAATGAAATGTGACATTTTTTTAGTGATTTTTTCAGACAGTTATCGAGCTATTTAGCTGCCTATTGTTGGTGTTTACGCTTATTTGTGCTTTTAAATAAAAGTGTTAATTATCTAGAAATTTGGACTCATTTTTGTATTCTGAGAGTACACCTATAATTGCAGAGGATATGCCGTAACAATAATAATAAAAATAAAATTCAAAATCACTTTACTTAATTATTGAGTTTTTTTCACTCTCGCTAGAATCTTGGTTTTGGTTTCATTTGATACGTTTCACCCTGAATATCAACGGAGAAATCTGATATTTTTAAAATTCTAGTCAGTGGAGTTGATACGAAGGGATATTAAAAAAATATTAAAATTATTAAGCGTTTCCATAGTAGCTAGAATCTTAGTATTTGTTTCATTGAGTCCGTCTCAGCTTTCAGATCAATAAAAAAATAGAAAATTTTAAAATTTCGTATGAGAGATGACAATACAGAGGGATATTAAAAAAAACTTACACCACTTTGATTTTCGGAAGTAATAAAAACACAATCTCACATCCTTTTGCTGCCAGTCGGAAAAATTAAATAAATAAATAATTTTTCTCGCACGCTGAAATAAGATTCAACATATTTTCCCATTTAACACGCTAATGGAATTATAAAATGTGCGCCCCTTCTACGCTTAAATCTGATTTAATATTCAGAAATGTTATCAACAAGTTTAAATAACTACATTGTCTGGAGAGGACCTGTACTGTACAGGATGAATTATGAATAAGAAAAATTCGGGTGCAAAATCTTCCAGAAGAGTAACTTTAAAATAATTGAATATTTATTCATTATTTCATTTTAGCACCCATAAATTATTCTATGTATTATATATAAATAGTCGGACTTCCTGGAAGAAATTAAGCCAGACTCTTAGTTCTGAATCGTCATTTTTACCAGAAACAATTTCGTCAGACCACTGAACCTCATCATTATAATTGGAAGTACAGATTGGGGATTTCCTTTAGAAGATCTGGTTTCCTTATTCCATAAATTTCTTCCAAGACTTCTACACGTGGCGCTACATTCACGTTTAAAGATAATTACAGAGTATACATTTTCTCATACTATTGTATATAGGGAAGGTAAATTTTTTCTTCCGAAAACTATCGAATTCGAGATTTTATGGCGGTTCAGCACGTTTTAAAGATCACCCGAGCCCATTTGGAATAGTTTTTGGAAAAATCTGATGTGGGCAGCACACATGACTTTCCTTATTCAGGGTGTTCGAAAAATATTGACCTTGGCTTTTCATTCCTTAAATATTGATCATAGACATATATAATAAATTACAAAGTTGCTTAAAAAAAGTACAGAATTTTATGAAATCGATTAAAATTTTCAAGGAAATTAAATTTTAAGAAATACAAAATTAAATTTTGATACAGCCCCCGTACAGAAACATTTCTAATGAGTAAAATGTGCCCCATACACTAATAAGGTGATGTGCAAAATTTCAGCATTTTATCATAAGAAGTCCCAGAGATATGAAAAGACAAAAACGCTGACTTAAACCCCTTTCTTTGCATCGACATGGGTTCTCAGAGGGGAAAAATCATGTCCGCAGATCGCGTTTCAGGGGTCATACACAAATTGCGAAAGAAAACAATGATTACACAAATAAATAATAATTTTGCTATTTATTGGTACAAAGTATCTACACTGTGTAGAAATAATAACTTTACACAAAGATTACAAAGCTTGTTCAAAATGCTTTCCATCCATGCCAAATATCCATTAAAGATAAGAGGCAGATATTATTTGCCTATGATGCATTTCTGCGTTGCGTCATTTTCACTCTTGCTGTAACAATTTACATTTTAATTTGTGATTAAACATCCCCAACAACTTTGTTTAATCATATCTCTGGGATTTATGATAAAATGCTGAAATTTTGTACATCGCCTTATTAGTGTATGGGGCACATTTTACTTATTGGAAATGTTTTTGTATGGGGACCGTATAAAAATTTAAATTTTCTATTTCTTAAAATTTAATCCTTTGAAAATTTTAATCGATTTCATAAAATTCTGTACCTTTTTTTACGCAACTTTGTAATTTATTATATATCTAAGATCGATATTTAAGGAATAAAAGCCGAGGTCTGTTTTTGGGACACCCTGTATAATGCAATGAATTTACTTCTTTCACCGTGAAAACGCGATGTATAAGATCCATGGTATAGTGTTGAATTGTACCTTTGGTGCTTTTACGGATGGCAGATATCATCGCATCCACAGACTCACGGACACACACACACATACGCATCAAAGGGCAGTTCGCTCTCAGCATTTATTAAGGGTGCATACTGTTCTAACTGTTTTGGTTTGACTTGATAAAAGGGGTTTATAACGCCTTCGAAACAATTACGGTCACCTAGCTGACTTATGACAGCTTTATACAAGGAAGTTGTGCATTTTGTTTTACAGGTAGCAGTTTGTTTTTAGTGTGAAAGGAATATATCTCGTGCTTGTGCACCAAATACTAAAATATCGAAATTATAACCATCATATTTCGAAAACTAAGAGCTCTATCCAAGATCCAATTACATACACGTATAGGGCATTTTCCATGCCTCTCCAGGACGGTGCGTTACTTAATCTTATAATCTCATACCTTTGAACTCAGATCCACGTGCAACTTTCGATTTGAACGACCACCTCCTTTCTCTACTTTTTACTTTTCTTATATACAGGGTGATTATAATTAAAGTTGCGATTTTAAAACGCTGTAAAGTAAGAACCACTGGTCAGAATTTGACCTGAGTATACGTGAAGCAATGGAATTGGCGAAGGAAAAAAAATACTTCAAAAATGTACCGATAGACTGCGCTGTATTTTCCAAACACGGTGTGTTATTAGCCGAAAGAAACCAATAGTCAACTAAAGAAAACGACAATTTAATCAACATCACTTAATTTAATAATTGATTGAAACATCATGAAAACATGAAACAAATATCTAATACGCAAGAAATGTTCAATATGCTGTTCACCGTACTCGGCTGCGAGTTGGAAGCGCAAAACATGTTCCACAACAGATCGGAGTGTAGCAGAGGTGATGCTGTAGATGTGGTGCGTTAATGCGTGCTTTTAAGTCAGCTAAGTTCGTTGAATCTCCTGAGAGCAGTTAACGCACAGTCACCGTTCTGGTAGAAAAGTTTTACGAGCAAAGCACGATCCTTCAGTAACAGAGTCATCCAGATTAGAGGTGTGCTTTCACGCGCGACATAGCGGCTAATTTTTTCGTTATTCGTCAAGAAAATTCAATGTTGGATTCATACATTGTCCTTTTTTGGTACATTTTTGTAGTAATTTTTTTTTTCGCCAAACAAAATTCCATGGCTTCACGTATACTCAGGTCAAATTTCAGTTCATTCTGACCAGTAGTTCTTACTTTACAGCGTTCTAAAACCGCAACTATAATTATAATCATCCTGTACATAGTATAACGTAACTAAGGAATTTGACGAGGTCGAAAATTCGAATTCGAGTTTTCGACGGGAGAGCACGTTTGAAGCATCCCTAAACACGAATCGAACTTTTTTTGAGGTAGTATATGTGTAACTTTTTTTAACGGTAATCATCTGGACAATCATTTGCTAAGTCCAAAATAGATAACATTTATCGTCCCATAGATCATGATATTACCAAAAGATTAGTATCAAATATTTATGCGGACCGTTAATATGTATCAATAACATTTTATTGATATATTTCATATAAATTTTTTTTTCGTTTAATCAATCATGACGAGAATCCTTTTGAGCTTTCCAGAACACTGTACCAAATAGAAAGTGCAGTTAAAATAAGCCTAAAAATTATACTCTGAATCAATGAGTAAAAATATAAACAACATAATAAAGCATAAATAAACAAATTGTTTTAAGGAAAAATTTATCATGATGAGTTTATATTTTAAACTCAGCATAACACTGTTTTGTTTTTCCACTTTCCTTATACTATATATATATATAGTTAAAGGTATATAAGGAAAGTATTGTGACGGGGTCGAAAATTCGAATTCGAGTTTTCGACGAGAGAACACGTTTCAAGCATCCCTGAACACGAATTGAATGTTTTGAGATGATGTATGTGTGTGTGTGTGTGTGTGTTCATGAGACTGTGGAGACGATATCTCCTGAACGAATGGAGAGATTCGAGCGAAATTTGGTACAAAATTTACAATCAGTGAATACTGGAAACCTATTATTTTTAAACGCAGTCGAATGTTCAAAAGAGCCCCAAATTTTTGAATGAAATTTTGAAAAAATCATCAAGAAATCAAAATCTACAATAAATCTATGTAAATAATCATTTGTTATGTTATTTTTCATTAGAAATGATTGAAATAAACTTTAGAACGCTAGCATGAACCTTTCTCGCGATATTGCACATTTTTCAAATAAATGAAAAAAAAAATAACATAAAATTAAAAAAAATATTAACTATTTTAATATATGTACACTTTTCACATGTAATATTATGCGATACATTTGTTTACATCATTATCGTGGATCTATCTCGTTCCATTCACGAGAGAAGATATTTTGTGTAATAGTTTTGTATTTGGACGCCAATAGTCATTTATCTACTATAAGATGAACCTATTTTTCCGTCCGTAACGCTTGGCGAAATTTTGGCAACGAATTTGGCGGAATATCGTCAATTTGATGAATTTTTTAAATGTTACCAATTTGACAAAAATGTCGCTAAATCAAAGAAAATGACTATTAGGATGAAATTGACGACAAATTGATAAAAATTCAATATTTTATAAAGAATGTAAGAATCTCGTCCATTAGAGGCTTGGTGAACAATTTGGCGACGGATGTGGTGGGATATCGCTAACTTGACGACTTTTTAAATGTTGCCAAATTGACAAAAATGACGCTATATGGGAGGAAATGTTTTGCAAAATTTTAATTCCGTCATACGACGTGCGTACCGTCTAGTATATTAGAAATGCTCTTTTCTCCGTTTGTGTGTATATATTTGGCAAACTTGGTGATTAATCTAGTGAAATATCGCCAACTTGACAATATTTAGCCCCAAACTGACGGAAATATGATCAAAATTGCAAAATGACAAAATGCAAAATTGCCAAAGTTAATGAAAATGACGCCTAATTGTTAAATTTATTATTAAAATATTTTAATATATGGACTATATTGCTTATTGAGCATGCTACCAATATTGATGATTTTTAATTTAGATTTGCGTGAAATATAAGTTAATTGGGAAATAAATAGTTTTACATGTTGCCACGCGGAAAAACGCCAAAAGCACAATTCAGCGTTAAAGACACTGTACCGTGGATCTTATACATCATATTTTCACGGTGAAAGAAGTAAATTTCATTGCATTACACGCATAAGGAAAGTCAAGTGCTGCCCACAACATATTTTTTTTTATACAGGTTAGTATCCTGTGTGGTCGTGATGTTGAAACTGGCGCCATAATTCATAAAATTTGTAACCGAGTTTTTTCCGAATTATTTGCATCTAACCTGCACAGTTAATTCGTTCGGGCGCTTGTAAAGGTCTGCCTTTAACAACTACCCCGAGATCAAACCTCGAATGTTCGAACTGGCAGCCGATGCTCTAATCATAGAACTACTGGGACTGTTATCCAAGCTTTCCTCGTCGAAGTGGACACCATAAGTGTTACCAGTACAAATATAATTACACTCTTTGACTACGATAGAATTTCTTCGGATCAGAAAAATATTTTTTCTTTTGTCAGCTTGTTTGAATAAAATAAAAGTTCCCGAAAACTTTCGACGGAAACTTAGGCTATCGCGCTGTTTCAACTCCCGTAGGTGGTTTTGAAGATAAAATCGTGTCACTGGAGAACGGGGGTGGGCGAATTTTCTGCTTGTTGGAAATGTAACACTCTGACAAGACACTAAAGCATTGACGGAGCCGTCGCTTTTTCTTTAACTTTTGTATTCGAGTTTGGGTGTTGGTAGATAGAAACACCAGATATAAATGAGGGAGACCATCGCGAAAATGAAATCAATTAAATGCAATTTTGTCTTACTAAGTGAACTTTTACTTTCATCTAAAAGAGAGGTATCGTATTGTTACGAATATGTAGAATGCCGTCACCAGAGGTTCGTAGAGTCCCCAGAAGGTTAAAACACATTGTATATATAGAGTGGTAACTTGTATATATAGAGTGGTAACTTGTATATATAGAGTGGTAACTTGTATATATAGAGTGGTAACTTGTATATATAGAGTGGTAAGATTTTAAATGATTTAATTAAATTAAAGACGAAACATTTGATTCTAAAAATCAATTATTGAATCAATTTGAATCTATTATTTGTTTCCAAAATAAGTTTAAACAGGTTTTTGAAAAGTTTTAGTGGAATATCAACAATAGAGAAAAGTGGAATACCAAGAATAGAGAAAAGTGAAATCCCTGAGAAAGTACGATAACCAAAATACATTTTTATTAAAAGCGTTTTCAAGAGAAATCAGTTTGATCAGAATTTAGATATTTTCCCCAAACACCAGAACCACACCTAATAATTTTTTCAATAACAACCTGATGACACAGATTAAAAAAACCCCTCTATTTACCTACCAATTATTCTTTGCAATCTTCCTTCAAGAGAATTTATCCTCAATAATTAATTAATCTTAAAAATTTTATTTGAGTTGAAATTTTTGATGTTTTACCTTGTAATCTAGATTGGATTTCTTTTTAATTTTTTTTTTTTACCAATGGCAATGCAACTATTTTATCTAAAGAAATTTCAAGTTGTTTTATGGAGGCCTAATGTAATGCTTCCACCAATGGAGGATTATGACCCCCCCCCCCCCCCAATCGCCTGCCTACGTTTAAAGTTTGAATAATATTGAATAATAGTGGTGTCTATCGTTAACATCTATTTACCTGTGTAGCAGGCGAGACCTAGATATATACTGGAGTTGTGTGTGTCTGTGTGTGTGTGTGTGTGTGTGTGTGGGGGGGGGGGGGGGTCATAGCTTTCCGTTGTAGGAAATATTACATTAGTTCTCCGTGGAGTACATATTGAAAAGCGAAATTCAGTACTGTAAACCCCTCTGTTTAGTATTTAAAAAAAAATACAACGCACTGAGATTTTAGTTATGGTGTCAAGAATGTTTAACCAACCATTTTTTTAAACTAAGCTGTCTTCGTATAGCGCAGCTAGTCTTTAATTAATTCTTTTAATACATTCATGATGGTAAAATGCATAAATCCATTTCTTTAGAAAATTAAATATTTAACCATTAAAAAGTGCGGCAAGGGACAATGTTTCTATTAGAAAGTTTCATTAATCTTGCCTAGTGAACATTGTTTAAATTCTTTCGTAAGAAGCTTAATAGCTTTAAAAAAATGAAGTTTGAATTTTTTTTAACAGTAACCATCATGTTGTATAAGACTGTGTTATATAATTGCATACATCACATGTATTATCATAAAAACATTAGAGCTTTTATAAAACCTGTTTCGAAATTGATGAAAAATCGTTTATAAACTAAGATTAAAGAAGTTAATGGTATTTTGTCTCTATATGTGGATAAGTGCACTTTATCATGTAATGGGCTGGCCGGGAGGCTTTCTTCACTAAACAAGAATTTGAATCGTTTTGATTTTAAGAGTTAAGATATCAAACTCAGACGAAATAGACGAAAAAAGGACAATTACAAAGTTGTAGAACATTCTATAAAGAGTAAGAATCAACATTAGGATCGAACGAAACGCTTCTATAAGCAGAAAACAATACATGTCTATCAAAAAGTTGTATCATCAGGACCTCTAACACGGTGACACCTGCAATGCTTTTCAAAGTACCCTTTGTATTCAATCGGACATGGTCACAGACGATTTTACTGTAAGACTAGGGGGTTTCACTCAATGTTTACTTGTTACGCTCACCCATCCCGTCGTTAATGTGTTTATATCCAAAACTTTAAACGCAATAAAGAAATTCTATTTTCACCCAATTTCTCTAATATTTGGCGATTTTTATCAATTCAGATTGGATTTAATATCTGAAGCACGTATTTTGCGTGATCCTAAACTCGTCTACAAATTTGGCCCCTATCGTGAACTCAAAATACCACGTATAGACATCTTAATTATTGAAGTATTTGTCTTGATATTTAGATTTAAACCAAATGAAATGATTGATCGTCCACAAATATAAGTTCTTTTCCTGTTGTGATTTGAAGAGAAACCATTAATGAAATTCCGTCATTACTGAATGTCCATTGTTGAAAGCCATGTTGAAATCTTGCACTGGAAAGATCACATCGATTTAGTCTTTTTCATAATATATATTAATTAAGAAAAAAATGAAATACGGGCTGAAACTAAAAATCTTTATGTCTGTCTTACCCAATCTAAAGATGGATTTGTACATAGAAATAAGTGTGCAAAAAAAAAAAAAACTGTCTCAAACAAGTTTGTGCAAATTATCATAATTCTAAACATATTTTCTATATTCTAATGTTTTCAGTTTTTGCATTTATGCTACACTTACATTGTTCTATAATTCACGAATTAATAAAATTAAAACAATCAAAACAATGAAAATTAGTCACGATGTCTGACTTTTCTTTTTCTTCCTGGTGTTCCACACTCAAGTGTTTTCAGTTTTTGCATTTACCGCTACACTTGCACTATTCTATAATTCATGAATAATTAAAATTAAATCAATGAAAATTAATCACGACCCTTGATCGTTCTCTTTCTTCGTCCACACTCAGGTGTTTTCAACTATTGCATTTACTGCTACACTTTCACTATTCTATAATTTGCGAATAATTAGAATTAAAACAATCAAAACAATTGAAATTAATCACGACCCTGACCCTTGATTTTTCTCTTTCTTCCTTCTGTTCTACACTCAGGTTTTTCAACTATTGCATTTACTGCTACACTTGCACTATTCTATAATTCATGAATAATTAAAATTAAAACAATCAAAATTAATCAAGACCCTTGATCTTTCTCTTTCTTTCTAGTGTTCCACACTCAGGTGTTTTCAGTTTTTGCATTTACCGCTACACTTGCACTATTCTATAATTCATGAATAATTAAAATTAAAACAATTAAAATTAATCACGACCCTTGATCGTTCTCTTTTTTCGCCCTGTTCCACACTCTGGTGTTTTTAACTACTGCATTTACTGCTACACTTGCACTATTCTATAATTTATGAATAATTAAAATTAAAACAATAAAAAACAATTAAAATTAATCACGACCCTGACCCTTGATTTTTCTCCTTCTGCTTTCTGTTCCACACTCAGGATTTTTCAACTATTGCATTTACTGCTACACTTGCACTATTCTATAATTCATGAATAATTAAAATTAAAACAATCAAAATTAATCAAGACCCTTGATCTTTCTCTTTCTTTCTAGTGTTCCACACTCAGGTGTTTTCAGTTTTTGCATTTACCGCTACACTTGCACTATTCTATAATTCATGAATAATTAAAATTAAAACAATTAAAATTAATCACGACCCTTGATCGTTCTCTTTTTTCGCCCTGTTCCACACTCTGGTGTTTTTAACTACTGCATTTACTGCTACACTTGCACTATTCTATAATTTATGAATAATTAAAATTAAAACAATAAAAAACAATTAAAATTAATCACGACCCTGACCCTTGATTTTTCTCCTTCTGCTTTCTGTTCCACACTCAGGATTTTTCAACTATTGCATTTACTGCTACACTTGCACTATTCTATAATTCATGAATATTTAAAATAAAAATAATTAAAATTAATCACGACCCTTGATCTTTTTCTTTCTAGTGTTCCACACTCAGCTGTTTTCAGTTTCCGCATTTACCGCTACACTTGCACTATTCTATAATTTATGAATAATTAAAATTAAAACAATCAAAATTAATCACGACCCTTGATCGTTCTCTTTTTTCGCCCTGTTCCACACTCTGGTGTTTTCAGCTATTGCATTTACTGCTACACTTGCACTATTCTATATTTCATGAATCAATAAAAAGTAGAAAAATTAAAACAATCAAAACGATTAAATTTAATCTCGACCCTTGACCTTCCCCTCTCTCTTCCCGGTGTTCTCGATTCTAAAAATGGCCGCTTCTCCCATTGATTCCATTCGCAAATGTTGCCAGATGCGAGGACACATGTTTCTAAAAATAGCTATTTTACTCCACCCACCCCCGCATCTCGAAAACACATTTTCCCTCCCCCGCCTTCCCTCTCTCGGATCGTGGATTAAGAAAGGGTCATCGGCGCATCTGAGGTAGTCATCAATTCATGATCGTATACTTTGAGGAGCAGACGATGGGATTTCGAATGAAGGACGACGGTCTTGTCTCTGTTTGCATTCGGAGATGATTGGGTAGATCGTTAAAAGGAGCAGCTACGAACAGAACGAAGATATTAATTTGAAGTACGCTTTCCCAATTAGCTCGATGTTTACTTATTTTTTTATTCGATGGCTCTTTACACGAAATGTGTTTCCTGAAGGAAGGGGATTGTTCGTTAACCAATCAATTCAGAAATGTAAGAAAGGATAAAAATTCGAAAGGTAAAAATTTCGGTAGTGACAAAATTCCAAATGGGTTTGAGGCTCAGGCGTCCATTTCCAGTTGTTGGAATCTAAATTGTTTAAAATTTCGAAAATGCAAATCATATAATAAAAAAATACAATTTTAATCTTGAGTATAAATTGTGTAAATTCATGTATAAATTGAAAATTTATGCATTAGTTAAATTCATAAATCTTTCTAAATCCGACAATTATTCGTAGCGCCGTTGAGTACGTCTCGATGGTAACTCTGCACACAGCATGCAGTATCAAAGCAGAAAATCCAGTTTCAATTGGTTGGAAGTGAGAACACCGGTCGTTATAAATGCTGCACGATGTGTCGTTCTCATGCGCGTTGCACCAGCTCTATAACATCATTGGCGCTGACAGTTTGATCATTTGTTTAATTCTTAAAACGACCAACAAACACCACAAACCCAACTAACCAACTTTACTTATTCTCATCATTTGCTTAACTCTTAAAACGACCAACAACCACCACAAATCTACATGCCAAGTTTTTCAGCTGTAGCTTAATTTTTGAAGTGCACAACACACACACGCACGCACGCACACACACACACACACACACACACACACACACACACACACATATATATATATATATATATATATATATATACACAGAGAGAGAATTTATTTACAGATGGACAGTTAAAGAATGAATGATCTTTACTTAAAAATTTTGTTGGGTTTGTATGACTGTTAACTTATGTACAAATATTTGAACTGAGAGAAAATTTAATGAATTTCAGTTGTCAAGAGTGTTCTTCCCCTTAATAAGCGTTTAAATGAAAAAAAAATAGTATTCAAAATAGTATTCAATAGTAGTAAAAATAGTATTAATAGTAATGAAAAAAACATTTGCTTTCATTTAATTCAATTTTTAAAAAATTAATTTTATTTCTATTTAATTATTAATTTGATGCATTTAAGATTAGTATTTAGGAGCATTATTTTAATGTTCATAAATAATGGTCAATGCCGTAGTCTTTCGAAAAATAATGCTCTCCTATCCATTTTCAGGGATCTATATTTTTTCATCGAGAATAATATTATCAAAATCTAAAATTTCGACAAATGTCTGTTTTATTTATTATCACACATATATGCATACAAGAAAACTGTTCAATATCTGTTCAAGAGGTCTTAAAACATATATTTCTATCAAAATCCCGAATTGAAAAGCTTTCTGAATAACGGTACTTTATGTTACAATATAACATATAGTTACAGTTATGTTACAGTATAATTATATAGGACAAAAATGTGGTACAGTATATAGGACAGTATGTGAGATAAAAATAAGAGACAGTATATGAGAGAAGCACATATGGTAGTATATGAAGCAAATTAAAAGGCATATGTGGCATAAAAATATGAGACTGTAAATGGGACAAAAATATGGGACAGTATATGGCACGAAAATATTGTGAGACAGTGTGTATAACAAAAATATGAAACAGTGTATATGACAAAAATAGGAGACTGTATATGGAACAAAAATATGCGACAGTACATAAAACGAAATCGAAGACAGTATATGGTACAAATACAGGGTGGTCATAAAAATAAACTTCCCCGATATATGAAGCCCTAGCGGCCTATCAGCTCAACCAATCGAAAGGAAATTTCAAATATTGTTATTTGAAGGTATGCACTTGAGATTGTGATGATTTCAAGCAATAGAGCTCTAACGGTTACGGTTACAGTGAAAATTTTTTGAAATTTTCGAACGGCGGCAACACCCACTATTTTCCTACGCAAATTGATCAGCGCATTGAAAAACCATAAATGGCGTTAGAACGATACACGTATGACAAAAATTGGCGGCGTAAAACATTTGCAAAGAAGAGCATTGTAAAGGACCAATGACAACACAAGAGAGGAGAGGGAAAAAACTTTTATTGGAATTACAAGTTTTCAACGCACCCACCTTCGCAGACGATAACGCATTGCATGGAGATTGTTGACAACAATGACATCGCAGAAGGAATCTGTATAACTTCACGTTTTATGGCAACTTTCAATTCTGACAAATCTCGTGGATTTGATGTGTACACCTTAGATTTCAGATAACCCCAGAACCAGAAATCCATCGGAGTGAGGTCGGGGGATCGCGTGGCCACGAAACTGCAAAGTTACGGGAGATGACTCTATCACCAAAGTTCTGTTGCAGCACTTGTCGAACGCATGTAGCGACGTGTGGAAGAGCACCATCTTGCATCCATACAATGTTATTAACGACATTTCGCTGCTACAATTCAGGGATTACGTAATTCTGCAACATTGTTTTATACCGAGGATCTGTGATGGACCACGTTTGCATACTATTGGAAGTGACCTCTTCGAAGAAGAACGGACCGAGAACGAATGCGTTTACGATGCCGCACCACACACTCTCTTTAGCTTCGTGTAAAGGCACGGGTGCCACATTGTGAGGATTTTCGTCAGCCCAGTGAACACAGTTCTTGGAGTTTTCGTTCCCAGTTAAGGAGAAATGTGCCTCATCCGTCCATAATATCCGCAGCGGCCACCTTCTATCTTCATCATATCTGATGAGGAAAAAATTCGCAAAGTCGACGCGCTGTTGCTTGTCTCCAGGTTGCAACATCTGGACGCGCTGAAATCGATAAGGAAACATCCGCAGAACAGAGCGCAGAAGCTTGAGGACTGTGGTTTTTGGTACATCCAAATTACGGGCAACACTTCTTACAGTACGCAATGGACCTGCAGTAATCGCATTATGCACTTCCGCAACAACTTCAACAGCAACAGATGGTCGTCCGGATCGCGGTCTATCACATGTGCATCCTGTTTCTTCAATTTTTTTTACCAAATCACATACAGTTGGTACGGAATATGGACCTCCTCTTAGCTTATGATTTCGCCGATAAACTCGCACGGCTTCGGCAGCATTTTCCCCGTTCAGATAAAACAGCTTTATTAATTCACCTCATTGTTTCCCTGTAAGTGTCATCTTGTGGCACGTTCGAGCACCTGATTGAAGAAACAATCTTCCCACACTGCTTATTAAGGGTTTTCCACAAGCAATGCTTTGCACATGGTGTTCTGGGATTGGTGCTTCTAATGTCTATCCTGTGAATTATGCTAAGTGCGTCAATGCACCTCCTCTCCGTGTTGTCATTGGCCCTTTACGATGCTCTTCTTTGCAAATGTTTTTCGCCGTCAATTTTCGTCATACGTGTATCGTTCCAACGCCATTTATGGTTTTTCAGTAAGCTGATTAATTTGCGCAGGAAAAAAGTGGGTGTTGCCATTCGAAAATTTCGAAATTTTTTCACTGTAACCGTAACCGTGAGAGCTCTATTGTTTGAAATCATCACAATCTCGAGCGCATACCTTCAAATAACAATATCTGAAATTTCCTTTCGATTGGTTGAGCGGAAAGGCCGCTAGGGGTTCATCTATCGGGGAAGTTTTTTTATGACTACCCTGTATATGGTACAAATATATGGGATAAAATAGGAGGCAGCTTACGGGATAAAAATATTAGACAGTGTATGTGACACAAATATAGGACAATACACCTGAAAACTATACGGGGGCCAAAAATAACAGCTTTCAGTGTAGATGATTTTTAAAATTTGAACTTTCACGTGAACTTTAGCTGTTAAAGAACGAGGAACTCTATAAAATTCTCTTTAAGGCATTGTTTTGAAGTTAATAAAATAGTGGCAAAACATCGATTTAGTCGAAGGGATTTTTGAGCTATGATTTATTATGATTTTCGACAAGGATTGACACAGTAAGGGTGGGACAGCCCAGTGGTTAGCACGTGAGGATTGCACTCGGACGACCCGAGTTCGATTCCTGCCTCTGCTCAAAATGTCCTCGCGTTCATATGGAGTACGGGTTCGTTAAATATGTGGGTCCGTAGTACCTACCAAGAAGTTAGTGGTAGGGGAAAGAGGGTACGGTCCCTGTGGATGCCTCTCCCACTGGGTTCCGGTCTAAATTGATTGGCACTTCCCGGTCGTTCAAACAGACACCTTTGGGTAGGTCGGACGGTCTGGATTAAAGAAGAAGAAGGATTGACACAGCAACAGTGCGTCTATCGAATGAATTTGAATTTTGGTGATGAAGCATCATCCAAAGCAACAATTTACAACTGGTTTAAAGGATTCCGACTTGGACGTAGGAGTCTCGGCGTTGAATTTCGTGAATGTCGATCCAAAACTGCTGTAACGCCAGGAAATATATATTGATGCTGTGCAATAAATAATCACTTTAGATCGGACTCGAGAGCAATCAATTTCACATAATCATTTAAAACTCAAAAAGGCACTTGCACGTTGGATTCCCCACAATTTAAATCAAGCTCAGGAGGATGCTCGTGTTAAATGGTGCAAGGATTCAAAAGAGTCAATTCATTGCCTCAAAATATGTCTTTGACATTGTAACAGGTGACGAAACGTGGATTTATTCCCTTGAACCTGAAACAAAACAACAGTCTACTGTTTGAGTGTTTCAAGATGAACCAAATCCTACAAAAATTCTTTGTGCACGAAGTGTTTCAAAGAAAATGATTGCTTCGTTTTTTGGTAAATCCGGCCATGCTGCAACCCTTGCTTTGGAGGATCGTAGAGCAGTAAATACTGATTGGTGTACGACAATTTGTTTGCTAGAAATAGTTGCTCAAAGCAGAAAAAATAATGCGAAATATTGCATCATTCTTCATCATGGCAATGCAAATTTGCACACTGCATTTCAAACTATTAATTATTTGAAGCATGAAAAAAATGATTTGATGAGTCAGTGTTCTTATTTGCTTGATTGAGTACCCCTTCTTTCCAACAATCAAAATTAAAACGTGTTGTCAACGATTTAACAGTTCAGAAGACGTAGTTAAAGCTTATAAATCAGATGTTTCTGCTATACAAACTTCTGAATAATTATTTTTAAATACTTATTTAAATACTACTATAATTATTTTTAAATATTTATGTGATTTGAATATTTTCAGGAAAATGTTCTAATAAAAGTTTCACAAAAATGTAAAATGCATAACTCGCAGAATTTTATTTTTTATTAAAATATATTTGATGAGGAATTTTTTTCAAAGCATTCGCTACCAATGCAATTTACTTCGAGCTCTGACGCATAAAAAGTTCTTTCAGCTCCCTAATATCTCATTGATTTTATTTTCTGCGAACATATTTTCCACTTTTAGCAAAATGCTAAAGGTAGAAATTTATGTTAATGAAGAGTTGAGTTTCTTGATTTAGATAATGTACGGTTTTTTTATGTGTTTAAAGTGCGAAAAATATAACAGCATCCGTTGTGGTGAATATATAAATATTTCTAATTTTATCTTCCCTACATACATAGTATAATGTATTAGGGAAGTATTGTAATGGAGTCGAAGATTCGAATTCGAGTTTTCGACAGAAGTGTACGTTTTAAGCATCTTTGAACTGGAAATCGAATGTTTTCAAAGTGATGCCTGTGTTAGTGTTTTAGTGTGTATGTGTGTGTGTTAGTGTGCGTGTGTGTGTTAGTGTGCGTGTTAGTGTTAGTGTGTGTGTTAGTATGTGTGTTAGTGTGCGTGTATTAGTGTGCGTGTATGTGTTAGTGTGCGTGTGTTAGTATGTGTTAGTGTGTGTATGTTAGTGTGTTAGCGTTGGAGTTAGTGTTAGTGTTAGTGTTAGTGTGTGTGTATGTTAGTGTGTATGTATGTTAATGTGTATGTATGTTAGTGTGTGTGCATATTAGTGTGTGAGTATGTTAGTGTGTATTGTTACGATGATTGTTACGAATATATAAAATACTTAGCTGTGTTTTGCCTATCTCCAAGGAAAAACAATTTGCTAGCGAGGATGCGTGTTCGTGAGTCTGTGGACGCAATATCTTACGAATGAAACGTTTCGAATATAATTTGATACGAATATTACAATCAGTGAATACTAGAACACTATTAATTTTGTAGATTATCAATTGTTCAGAAGACGCAGCTTCCCAATTTTAGAATTAATATTTAAAGAAATCATTAAAAAATCAGGACCTACAATAATTAAAAATAATCATTTCAGACGTAGCTTACCGTTACAATGATACACATCTCAAAACACTAGAATGAACTGTTATAATGAGATATTGCACGTTTTCTAAACAAATTTATCTAAAAATTGCGTAACATTAAAAGAGTAGTAAGTATCATCTACTAGGTTCACTTTACATATGAAATATTATGTAACTGTAATCTATTAACATAATTTTTGTGAATCTACATTTCGTTCCATTCACGTGAGAGGATACTGCGTTGTTGTTGTTGAGACCCAGACCGTCCGACCTACCAGAATGGTGTAAGGTAACTGTTTGGACGTTCGGAAAGTGCCACCCAATTTAGAACGGCACCCAGTGGGGGAGGCATCCACAGGGACCGTACGCCTTCCCCTACCACCAACCTCTCGGAAGGACTTACGAACCCACATGTTTAACGTGATTGTACTCTGCGTGAACACGGCGACAGTTTGGGTAGTGGCGGGAATCGAACCCGGGCCTACCGAGTGCAATTCCCGCGCGCTAACCACTACCTCGCCCTCGAGAGGATACCGTGTTGAAGACCCAGGCCGTCCGACTCATCCTAAGATATAGAGCAACTATTTGGACGGCCGGGAGTAACTGTTTTATATTTTGACGCCTAAGAATTCGATAATAGTCATTTATTTCACGGGATAAATAAATGTTCATTGCATTTGGATGACAATTTTACACTTGAGTATGACTGTCATTCTGATTAGACTACTAAACTATCCAAAGCACCCCATTTCAATTTGCGTGGTGTTAATTCAGTGCTAAAAGCATTTTTCTGTGTAACTTGTGCACCATTTCTTTTCTGTGGAGGAAGCAAAGTCGCTGCATTATGTGGAGTAAACCCACATCAGATTTTTTATAAGAACGGACTGGTATAGAATGTTCTTACTGATTTACATGTTGCAATTATATAAGGGGTACATATAGTACAATTGTATAAGGGATACATATAGTATAATTGTATAAGGGGATTATTATTGCGTTATTGATCCTTAACGCGTGTAGAGCATCATTGAACTCGAATCTATAGGTGATTATATCCATGTGTGAGTCTAACATGATATTTCAATAGAAGATTTTAGTTCGAATCGTACCCGATTCAAATGACATTTCAATGATCTACCAACGGATCCTTTAATTAGGAAGTATTTCTAACGTTTCAAAAATATGTTACTCGAATGTAGGGCACACTTTTCCTTCTCTTAACATGAAATCATAATCCATATTAAGCAAACTATAGCTATGAAAATGCATAGCTATGAAACCATAGCTATGAAAATGCATTTTTTATTCTCAACTTCCAAACATTCAATTACAATATTCAAGAACATATTTTAACAAATGTTAAGGCATTGATTATTATACTAAATTAAATTGTCAGACTATTGAGGAAATATTTAATATAGTAAGCCTAGTTCAAAAGCAGTTAACTAAAATTAGTCTGTGTATTAGCATTAGTTAGACAAATTTACTCTTCATATATACCAACATTTCTCGAAAATATCTTCCTATGTGGTGATCCATGCGCCAATTACTACCGATCGTTCGATAAAATAACTGACGCATGGAAGAACTTCTTGCTTGAAAGAATTTTATATAATCACAGGTAAACAGTTTGAGATGTAATTTTCTCCTAATATCCCTTCATTATTCATAATTCCTAGAAATATTTGCTAAATTCTTGTAATTAAAACCCATTTTGCCAATAGGTGAATGTGTTACGGGACTAAAGAATTTAAACCATTAATAACAAACGTCTGTAATAATTAAGCTATAGATTTAGTGGCATATTATCTGTTTGGCTGAAAGAATTTTGCTAAACGAAAAAACAAAGCGTTTGAAAGGAAACAAATGAAAATATTTGATATTGGCAATACACGGTTTTTCCTACATACTGCCATGAACTTACTTACTGAACTTACTTAAATAATAACGCATATTATCCATAAAAAATCGTAGTGAAATTGAATCAATAGCTCTTAATTTCCCCATGACTGCTTCCTTTCAAGGAAGTACTAAGAACTTATATTTTAAAATAAAATTTGCCGCTTATTTTGTCGAATCTATACTATTAAACATTCTTTACATCTATATTTCTATGAGTCTCAATATGTTTGTAAACGTATGTTTGTACGGAAATTTATGAAAAATCTATTCAAGTTTTAATTTTGAAAGAATGTCGAAATAGCAAAAATATTTATGATAGATGACAAAGCTGTTTAAATATGATTAATAAAATTTTAAGGCACATTCATAGCGTCAGGAATGACCATGACAGGAATGACATATGGGTCTAATTTTTGCTCCGCACGGAAATCGAAATTAACATTGTGGAAAAAATTATATATTACGCATACCTCGATTTTATGCACTACTAGTTGATAACATATTAAATTTATCATTCATATTAGCAATAACTAAATGCGCGTCAGAAATGACAGTTAATAAATATACTCATTAAAATCGGTAATAATATTGGGGTTTTCACGTGCCTGTTAATAGTAAACATCAACCATTTCAAATAAATATGGAACAAAGCTCTAAATAGTGTTTTTTAATGATTTAAAATGACTGCTGTCATCGTCTGAAAGATGAAAAGGATGATTTTTGGGACGACATCATAATGTTCCCGATTTTCTGGAACAGACGTATATCAGCAATTAACACAACGCAAAATTAGCATCGTTTAAATTGTAAAAAAGAAGGGTTTTTAAAAAGTTAATGTCATAATTCCTTGAACGTCATAAATTAATTTCCATCATGTTTATTCCTAATGCCATTAGGAGATGAAAACTGTACTCATCATTGCAGTCACCGTGACAAAATTGACAAATTCCTATTTTTATGAAGTCAAAACTAAATTTGTAATATTAAAAATACATTTTTGTTGAAAAATATGCAGAACAGATGGTATTCTAAACAAATATTGCGAAACATATATATCTTATTTATTATTACTATTTTAAAGCTCCAAATGACACAAAATTGGCAATTACCAGATATTCAGCCATAAAGCATTTTGTAGAAAAACAAGAAAGATCAATCATGCTTAAAGCATTGATTATGAAACACTTTCCAACTTCAATGCAATTTTATTTAAACATGTTTAAAATGCAATACATTCCTCGGTAATATTTTAAAACTTATCACAATACTACATTAATTTATTGTATTTGAAACCTTAAACCTTCATCGAAAAAAATTAACTTCATTCAAATGACGGCATTAAAATATAAATTGCCTGGTTTAAACATCTCTAAAATGTGATACATTCCTCGGTAATAATTTTAGAATTATCACAATACTACGATAATTTATTATATTTGAAAACTTCATCGAAAACAACTGAAATCCATTCAAATGACGTCATAGAAAAAATAACACGCCTGGCTCTCTCTATAAAAGCAACATTTCATTCATAAATAATTCCCCCATTCATGTCATTCATCACAATACTATAATAATTTATATTATTTAAAAATTAAGACCATGGAGCTACAAGTAAGTAAAACTCTATGCGTAAAACTTCATCGAAAATTATCGTCCTTCTCTTTCGAAAATCAATGAATATTTCATTCATATCAGCCATGCAGACTCCATGGACTAAATGATTTTGTGTTAAAGAATTACAGCGATTCTAATACAACTCATTCTACATATTTTGCTGTTTACATTTTACATAGGTGAAAAATAGGCTTAATAGTAGAAATAATCAAATTTGTATGAGCATTTAAACTGAAATATATTGTCATTGCGTTGTTAAAGTATGTAGATGCACAGAATTTAGGCCAAAAGAAAGTAGTTTTAGGATGGATACAACACTCAATATGAATTAGAAATAACTTTAAAAATCACGATTTTGAGACAAGATGGATGCCATATATTATTTTGAAGTGGGTCATGTGATCGTTTCATATCATGGACACGTGATCGCTTCATATAAGAGGTGTTATTATTATTTTAATTTTTATTTAAAAAACTACTGAATATATTTCGCTGAATTTTTTTTTATATATTTTATGGAACAATTTGAATATTGCCTAAAATTTTCGAAGCAATTTGTGAATTTTAAATCCGCTTAAAAAATGCTTGAAAAATTAGGTCCCATAGGGCTCAATGTATTCCATTTTTTCAACCCGGGTTCAATCCAAAACTAATTGGGTGATATTATTCATTTATATTCCCATAGGTCCTATAGACCGTCAGAACAACATACTAAAATTTCATTTTGATTAAGTCATTTTTACGGCAGTTATCGTGCTAACGGACAGACAGACAGACAGACAGACAGACAGAATGAACAAAGTCATAATAAACACTTTTCAACTTTGTTGTAAAGTGTTAAGAAAGAGACGAGTGATGTTTCGAATGTTTATGTTAAAAATGCTAAGAATCACGATACCTGTGTTAAAAATAAATATTAAAACAAAAGATCAATCATGTATAAAACATTGATTATGAAACACTTTTCAACTGCAATGCAATTTTATTTAAACATCTCTAAAATGCGATACATTCAGTGGTGATATTTCTAAAATTATCACATTAATACAATAATTTATTATATTTGAAAACCCAAAATTTCATCGAAACAAAATGAACTTTATTCAAATGATATCATCGAAATATAAATTGCCTGGCTCTTCATATAAAAGCAGTGAATATTTCATTCATGAACTTTTATTCCATTCCTTTAATTCAGCAGTGATAATTTTAAAATTATCACAATACTACAATAATTTATTTTACTTAGGAACTTAAAACCATTGTAAAAGTACTTTCTAACTCCATGCTTAAAACTTCATCGAAAAAGGCAATACTATAAAATCGTCTGCTTCTCGATATAAAATCAATTAATGTTTCATTCATATTAGCTATATTGCAGACTCCAGAGCTAAATAATTTTGCTTTAAAAAAATTCAACAATACTTATACAACTCATCTTACAGCTTGATGTGTTTACATTCTCCATACGTTAAAATTAGTCTTCTTTGTAGAAATAATAAAAGTTTGATGATCATTTAAGCTCGGAAATATTGTAATTGCTTTGGCACAGAATATAGTTGCACAGAAAATACGTAAAAATAAAGCGGTTTTAGAACGGATGCAACACTAAATATAAATGTAAAAGAACTTTAAAAATCACGATTTTGACACTGGGATATAAGATGGATGCAATATTGTATTTTGAAGTGGGTCACGTGATCTTTTCATTGGTGTAATTATTATTTTAATTTTTATTTGATGGATGAATGATGGATGCAACATGTTGAAGTGGGTCACTTGATCTCTTCATATAATATGGGTATAATGATTATTTTATTTTTTATTTAAAAAACGACCGAACATATTTTGCTGAAAATATTTTATATATTTCATGGGATGATTTGAATATTTTCTAAAATTTTTGAAGCAATTTGTGAATTTTAACTTCGCTTAAAAAATGCTTGAAAAATTAGGTTCCACAGGGTTTAATGTATTTCACTTTTTCAACCCGGGTTCAATCCAAAACTAATTGGATGATATTATATATTTACATTACCATATGTCCCACAGACCTTCTCAACAACATGCTAAAATTTCATTTTGATAAAGGCATTTTTACAGCAGTTATCGTGCGAACTGACGGAGAGATAGACAGACAGAGAGTATGAACAAAATCGTACACGTTTCAACTATGTTGTAAAGTGTTAAAAAAAGCTTAAAATTTCCAACGTCTGTTCAATTTTAATTTCTTAAAAATAGTATTTTATAATAAAAAGAACATTAAAAACCCTATGATTCCAATGAAAATGGTTTTTTAATGCTTCATCTCTACGTAATTTTAGTGGAGATTTCATTTGATGCAAATTAAACTTATTTGTACTCTAATATTGGACACATTTGCAAACGGAATTAATAAGCAGTTTTGCTCCAAATTATTTATATTCCATTTAAAATTCTTATCTATCTCTCTCTTAATCTGAATCGTTAAATGTATCTCAATCAATTATTCACAAAGTTTTCACTCATTCGTTAACTGCAAACATATTTAATTTTTATAATATTTTTACTTTCCTTATATACATAATGTATAAGGAAAGTATTGTGACAGGGTCGAAAATTCGAATTCGAGTTTTTGACGGGAGACCACGTTTCAAGCATCCCTGATCACGAATCAAACATTTTTGAAGTGATGTCTGTGTATGTGTGTGTGTGTGAAAGTATGTGTGTGTGTGTGTGTGTGTGTCAGTGAGTCTGTGGAGACGATAACTGACGAACAAATGGACCGATTCGAACGAAATTTTATACAAAAATCACAATCTGCAAACACTGGAAGCCTATTGTTTTTATACACAATCGAATGTTCAGAACCCCCCTAAATTTTCGCGTGAAATTTTGAAAAAATCGTCAAAAAATCAAAACCGCTAATAAAGTTACGCAAGTAGACATTTCTTATGTAATTTTTCATTAGAAAACGATTGACATAAATTTTAGAACTCTAACATGAACTGGTCTCGAGATATTGCACATTTTTCAAAAAAATTATCAAAAAGTTATATAAAATAAAAAAAAGAATTTCCTATTGAGAAACATGTTCACTTTTCATATGTAATACCATGCGATAAATTTGGTGACATCATTCTCGTGGATCTATCTCGTTCCATTCATGAAAAAAGATACTTTGGGTAATACTTTTGTATTTGCACGCCAATAGTCATTTATCTGCTGTAGGAATAACTTAGTTCTCCGTCCATAACGCTTGGCGAGATTTTGGCGATGAATTTGGCGGAATGTCGCCAACTTGGCGACATTTTTAATTGTTGTCAAATTAACAAAAATCTCGCCAAATTGATAAAAATGACGCTAAATCAATGAAAATGACGACTAATTGAAGAAAATTCAATATCTTGGAAAGGAAGTAAATTCATTGCTTTATATAAGGAAAGTCATGTGTTGCCCACATCAGATTTTTTTATTTCAGACAGACAATAAACGTGAAATATCCCAAGACCTATATATGTATATTAACCTTCTGTAAAAGATGCCATTGGCTTTAAAATAAAATGTTATATATGAAATGAATATTTTGTAACAAGTACTACTTTTGTATTTCATAATCGTAATTATTTTTTTATAATTATTTTTTTCTATTTAAGAAAAAAGTTCGAATATTTGAGGACCTTATCGAGATCCAAGCGAGAGTAAGCCGTTAAAAAATTCTGAAAAGTATCATGTGTATGGCTCTATGTGTTCGAGAGTTTAGGCCCACAGACAGATAGATTAACATATACTACATTAAAAATTTTTAAAGACGCCTTTCTTTATACGGTGGCAAATGATGTGTACACTTAATTTTCGACGAAACTATTTTAGGCATTTTCATTCTTTTTTGCCTACTTATTTCGTACAGTCATACTAATTTTCGGGAAACCGGAAGTGGAAATTTTTAGTGAACACATACCGCCTCTAGAATTGGATGCTGAATCTATATTAGGAATCATTTAGGCTCTATCTATAGAAAATTGGATGCTACATTGATATCAGTTATCATCTAAGCTTTATCTATAGCTAATTATGGTAAACAGGTGTTTCAAGTAAAATGAAAAATTTTAAACCGGAAATGGAAACGAACAGGTAGTGGAAATCCTTTGTGAACTCCCCAATCCCTTTCAGTATTCGATACTAAATCTATACATCTCTACCTACAGCAGATCCAGAGAAAAATTATTTCAAAGAAAACTTTTTAGTAAAATAAAAATAGTATGACAAACATTTTTGCACCAATAAGTGAGTGATTCGTATTGAATGGTACTCAAAGCATGCCAATACATTAAAATCAGATAATCAAAGCTTCGACTTCATCATAAAAATAAATTTACATATACAAACGTAATAAAAGAGATATTCGACTGTCTCTGTTGACATAAAGTCGTGATCGCAGACCCTAAATAACCGTCTGCAGTGTCACATTACTAAATATAACTTTTCTAACCGAACTTCAAAACGTATTTTATTCAATACATGTTTTCGAAATTCATTCATGCTAATAACCCCATTGCGAAACTCATTCAATCAAATTCCTATTTCAATATCGCTGTTTGACACAGGCGATGCGACTGGAAAATAACTGCGCTGTTATTAATGGAAAATGCAATACGCGTCAAATTAGGACAGACTGACGCAAGATTTCAGAGAGAAATACATATTTTGAAGCATATATAGTTTAATATCTGTCAGCTTCAAGTACCTGAAAAATACGAGGGATAGTCTACGGGAAGCAATATTGTTCCATAATTTTTGATAGGATAGCAAAGCAAAGGGGTATCAAATTTTGAAAATCGTCCCAAAATTTTCTGTTCTTAACCTTTTGCTTACGGGTGGGACAGCGTCAATCCTAAAAGAAGAACCTCTCAAAAAGACAGGTATTTGACATACCCTATCCCAAACAGTTCGATCCCCCTTTGCAGACATTGGCGTCCGTGTGTCCATTGGCAGACATTTACGTACAAAACGTGTAAATATGTTGTAACCGAATTTGAATTATCAAACCCATAACTACACCTTTTCTATACATTATGAAAAGTATTTAAGGATAAGTCACTAAATGTTAATGATAATGATAAGTCAGCAAAATTTAAAAGAAAATAATTAAATTAAAAATATTTTCTGTGAAACAGTAATTCGTTTCCATTGAAAGGTTAATATCTCTTTAGATCAATATACATACACACAAGTTGGCATACATATAAATACATACGCACACATACTGAGATGTGCACAGATACACACATCCATACACAGACATCACCTTAAAAACTTTCTACTCTAAACACGGAATTCGACTTTTTGCTTCCCATCTCAATATTATCTCTGTACATTACAATATACAGGGTGATTCTTAGTCTTAATTATATTAATTAACTTTGGATCAAACACAGCTACAACTATGGAAGTTAGATATTGGTATAATGGAATAACCTTGTGCTATCAGATTGTGACCGCAGCACCCTTAGTGAACAAACTGTGAAGCTTAGCACTCCTATCTTGAAAACGGGAAAAATCCACATTAGAAACTTCTAGAGCATACACGAATTAGTTGGAAAAGACACATGGTACAAAATAATTGTGTAATTAGAAGACTGGAAGACTGTAAACACAAGATTTATGATACTCAGCCACGAAGAAAATTGTTAGTATTTAATGCAACAGCGGTACTTGCATAACTTTTAATCTGATACAAATTTCTCCCTGTAGTATGAGGTTTATCTGCTAGAATTTTTCTAATCAATGACAATAATCGACCTGCAAGAAGTTAAATTTTATAGTCTTCTAATTACACCATCCTTTTATATCATATGCTTTTTTCTATTGATTCGTGGATGCTCTTTAAGCTAATGACAATAATCGGCTTTCAAAAAGTTAGCGTTTACAGCCTTCTAATTAAACCATTCTTTTGTCCCATATGTCATTTCTTACTAATTCGTGGAAGCCTTACAAGTTAATGGCAATTAATTTATAGAGCATCCTGTTTTACGTTTTAGCCATCTTGCTTTCAAGAAGTTAGAGTTTACAGCTTTCTAATTACACCATTATTCTGTACCATATGTCATTTCCTACTAATTCGGGGATTCTCTAGAAGTTTCTAATTTAGTTTTTCTCCATATATCTCATAGTTTCCAAGATAGGAATTCTAAGTTCCAAATTTCGTCACTAGTGGCGCTG
This sequence comes from Amaurobius ferox, assembly GCA_951213105.1. Taxonomy (NCBI): domain Eukaryota; kingdom Metazoa; phylum Arthropoda; class Arachnida; order Araneae; family Amaurobiidae; genus Amaurobius; species Amaurobius ferox. Next base: position 149,828,517 of record OX578134.1, on the reverse strand, counting down.
CGGGCACTTTCATCTGATAGCGCATGATTATTTTACTATATCAATATCTAACTTCTATAGCTGTAACTGTGTTTTTTCCGAAGTTATTTAGTTGAATTAATACTTTAGGAATCACCCTGTTATATGTATGGAAAGTAAAAGTGATCTGTGGCTAAAGAATAGATGACGTATAGCTCACAATGTTCAATATAATACCCATTTAAATACATACTTGCATTATTATTGTTCAGTACTCTGATAAATACTGTTTTAACAATCGATCTCATTTAATTAAACTGCGCTAAGAAAACATCTGATAAACCCATCATTCAGTTAATTAGAGATTGGCTTGCTTTATTCTGAGATATCGCTCAGTGGAATGGAGAAAATCAATCGCATTTGATGAAACAAATCATTTTGTTAAGTATGCAATATCTTCCACCCGATAGCATTATCTAGCGACACATACAACGCGTTTAACACTCCCCGATTCATAAATGGGTAGTCATGTGCGGAATTTCTCAGCGAGCAATTATCCTCATAGTTCGGTGAACACTTGATATCAAAACTTGATTATTGATCACTTTGGTTTATCACTGTTAGTATCTATCCTTCACTGTGAGTCAATGAACTCTATGAATTAGCAAATCTCACAGTTAGCGATTGCCTGCCTACAAAATTACACGGATCGTTTATCAAAATAGTGGGAATAGAGCGAAGGTGACAAGATTCGCATATGTTGGAAATTATACATGAAAGGATACTTTATTTCGAGTTAAAAGCGAGAAAACTTTATTTTATTTTACTTTCTCAATTTAACTTTCTCTAGCGCGTTTACAGGGTTCTTAGGAAAGTCCTGAAGCACCCTAATTACTTTGTAAAGTAATGTCCATGAGTGTACACGTTAAGGGGACGGTGGACATTGAAATGAGCAAAAATCGACTAAAAAAAGTTTTTTTTTTAATGTATAACATTATTTTACATATTTAACCTTTTGCTTATGGGTGGGACAGCGTCCATCCCAAATGAAGAACCTACCAAAAGGACAGGTATCTGGCATACCCTATCCGAAACATTTTGACCCCCCTTTGCAGGCCATGGAAATCGCCGACAGAAACATTGCACCTGCTGCAGCAGGTGCAATGTTTCTGTCGGCGAATTTAGAGAAGAAAAATAAGAAAAAAATTTAGAGAAGAAAAATAAGAAAAAATACAAATAAAAAGGGTCAAAAGAAAAAGAAAGATCCAAGAAAATAGATGTCGGAGGTCTGAAAGTGACCCTACAATGACTAGCAGTGGACTCTTCAGTGGACTCTGGAAGAATGAGCGCCGATTTCAAATTGGGAGGATAACGACTACGCAGGGTACTAACCTGGGTAAAAATAATAATAGCAGGAGGTTAATCTGAGGTAAAAATAGCAGGAAATGGTCAGTCAGATTATCAGCTGCCCGCTAATCTAACATTAGAGGGTGGAGAATGCAGAGTCCATTTCGACAATATAACCTTGCAATTTTGTCACAGTAGCTCAACGGTAGAGAGTCGGCTGCCCAGTTCGGAGATCCAAAGTTCGATTCCCGGTTGGGGCAGCAAGGATCTTTATATATCGTTTCGATGGGGTGTTTTTTATCGTAACTTTTTAAATTCTGTAGGAGCACCGCAAATCCTTTTTATTCAATCGGGCATGATCATTTTACTATTGGGACTTAACGTGTACACTCACGGATCGTTCTTTACAAAGGTATTGAAGGTGTTAAGAACTTTCTGTCATATATTCTTTCTCTTTGTATGCAGGATTCTAAATAAGTTTCTTTATCACTGTGCAAAGTTCGATAGTTTCATGCTTAAGAGTATGGCTTATAGACCGTCACAAACAGCTTTGGGTTACTGTAAAGAGAGTTATGTTTCGAACCGTTCCGATACAGTTTCTCTAACAATCAGTATCCTTTCCAAATCTTCCTCATGTCGTAAAACTCTTCTATACAAAGTACCATATATAACAGCATTTGACTTCATTGCAAAGAATATACGCTTCCAATAAGTACCTTTATCTAGCCTTATATTTGCCTTAAGCGTTCAAAAATGCAAGTGATGGCCGACAAGAGAAGAACAATGTTCCATTTTCCACGTATTCTCCACTCCATTCTTGCTCCAAAACGACGATTTTACTACACTTTTCGTCGTGGGAGCGAGACGATGGGTTTAGATCGCCCCTCTTTGAAGACGGTTATTTAGAAGTCAATATCCGTAAACTTTTTACGGTAATCCCTTTTCTGTTTCATTTTCATGCTGTTTATAAGCGTTGTTGGTATAGTTAATGATTTAGAAATACTTTTAATGATATTGTTAAGAAAAGTATCAAAATGGACGCGTTTTTTGGATTTAACGTTCCTCCAAAATCTATACATTTCTTTTTTACTTCCTTATACATACTAGAATTAGATAATGCAAACTTTCTTAAATGGTGCAGAATGTGTTAGAGGTAATAACCCTTATAGGCTAAATAGTTGTATTGGTTTTCTATTGTATCCACAATGGAAAAATTTTGTTGTAAGTCTATGACTTTCCTTACATAAATGCTTAGAGTCACTTCTTTCACAGAGAAATAATGAAGTGCAAGATCCAGGGCACAGTGTTTTTCACATCACGTAAATTGAAAGTGTTTTTAACATCACGGAAATTGAAATTAGGCTCTTTTGGTAACTTATTAGTCCTTTATTAGTAACTAATAGAGTGACTTATTGTTAGTTACATGAGAAAACTTATTAGTACTTATTAGTAATTAAACAGAGCAGGGTCATAACCAGAAACGAAATCTAAGAGGGGCTAAAGTGAAATACAAGGGGGACCCAGCAGCACTGAGGGAGGAGCTCAACAGACAAATAATTTGGGGGAGGGGGAGTCGGGTGGAAGAAAATATTAAATTTTAGTCTTTAAAAAAATTGAAAGTGTTTTTAACATCACGGAAATTGAAATTAGGCTCTTTTGGTAACTTATTAGTCCTTTATTAGTAACTAATAGAGTGACTTATTGTTAGTTACATGAGAAAACTTATTAGTACTTATTAGTAATTAAACAGAGCAGGGTCATAACCAGAAACGAAATCTAAGAGGGGCTAAAGTGAAATACAAGGGGGACCCAGCAGCACTGAGGGAGGAGCTCAACAGACAAATAATTTGGGGGAGGGGGAGTCGGGTGGAAGAAAATATTAAATTTTAGTCTTTAAAAAAATTGAAAGTGTTTTTAACATCACGGAAATTGAAATTAGGCTCTTTTGGTAACTTATTAGTCCTTTATTAGTAACTAATAGAGTGACTTATTGTTAGTTACATGAGAAAACTTATTAGTACTTATTAGTAATTAAACAGAGCAGGGTCATAACCAGAAACGAAATCTAAGAGGGGCTAAAGTGAAATACAAGGGGGACCCAGCAGCACTGAGGGAGGAGCTCAACAGACAAATAATTTGGGGGAGGGGGAGTCGGGTGGAAGAAAATATTAAATTTTAGTCTTTAAAAAAATTGAAAGTGTTTTTAACATCACGGAAATTGAAATTAGGCTCTTTTGGTAACTTATTAGTCCTTTATTAGTAACTAATAGAGTGACTTATTGTTAGTTACATGAGAAAACTTATTAGTACTTATTAGTAATTAAACAGAGCAGGGTCATAACCAGAAACGAAATCTAAGAGGGGCTAAAGTGAAATACAAGGGGGACCCAGCAGCACTGAGGGAGGAGCTCAACAGACAAATAATTTGGGGGAGGGGGAGTCGGGTGGAAGAAAATATTAAATTTTAGTCTTTAAAAAAATTGAAAGTGTTTTTAACATCACGGAAATTGAAATTAGGCTCTTTTGGTAACTTATTAGTCCTTTATTAGTAACTAATAGAGTGACTTATTGTTAGTTACATGAGAAAACTTATTAGTACTTATTAGTAATTAAACAGAGCAGGGTCATAACCAGAAACGAAATCTAAGAGGGGCTAAAGTGAAATACAAGGGGGACCCAGCAGCACTGAGGGAGGAGCTCAACAGACAAATAATTTGGGGGAGGGGGAGTCGGGTGGAAGAAAATATTAAATTTTAGTCTTTAAAAAAATTGAAAGTGTTTTTAACATCACGGAAATTGAAATTAGGCTCTTTTGGTAACTTATTAGTCCTTTATTAGTAACTAATAGAGTGACTTATTGTTAGTTACATGAGAAAACTTATTAGTACTTATTAGTAATTAAACAGAGCAGGGTCATAACCAGAAACGAAATCTAAGAGGGGCTAAAGTGAAATACAAGGGGGACCCAGCAGCACTGAGGGAGGAGCTCAACAGACAAATAATTTGGGGGAGGGGGAGTCGGGTGGAAGAAAATATTAAATTTTAGTCTTTAAAAAAATTGAAAGTGTTTTTAACATCACGGAAATTGAAATTAGGCTCTTTTGGTAACTTATTAGTCCTTTATTAGTAACTAATAGAGTGACTTATTGTTAGTTACATGAGAAAACTTATTAGTACTTATTAGTAATTAAACAGAGCAGGGTCATAACCAGAAACGAAATCTAAGAGGGGCTAAAGTGAAATACAAGGGGGACCCAGCAGCACTGAGGGAGGAGCTCAACAGACAAATAATTTGGGGGAGGGGGAGTCGGGTGGAAGAAAATATTAAATTTTAGTCTTTAAAAAAATTGAAAGTGTTTTTAACATCACGGAAATTGAAATTAGGCTCTTTTGGTAACTTATTAGTCCTTTATTAGTAACTAATAGAGTGACTTATTGTTAGTTACATGAGAAAACTTATTAGTACTTATTAGTAATTAAACAGAGCAGGGTCATAACCAGAAACGAAATCTAAGAGGGGCTAAAGTGAAATACAAGGGGGACCCAGCAGCACTGAGGGAGGAGCTCAACAGACAAATAATTTGGGGGAGGGGGAGTCGGGTGGAAGAAAATATTAAATTTTAGTCTTTAAAAAAATTGAAAGTGTTTTTAACATCACGGAAATTGAAATTAGGCTCTTTTGGTAACTTATTAGTCCTTTATTAGTAACTAATAGAGTGACTTATTGTTAGTTACATGAGAAAACTTATTAGTACTTATTAGTAATTAAACAGAGCAGGGTCATAACCAGAAACGAAATCTAAGAGGGGCTAAAGTGAAATACAAGGGGGACCCAGCAGCACTGAGGGAGGAGCTCAACAGACAAATAATTTGGGGGAGGGGGAGTCGGGTGGAAGAAAATATTAAATTTTAGTCTTTAAAAAAATTGAAAGTGTTTTTAACATCACGGAAATTGAAATTAGGCTCTTTTGGTAACTTATTAGTCCTTTATTAGTAACTAATAGAGTGACTTATTGTTAGTTACATGAGAAAACTTATTAGTACTTATTAGTAATTAAACAGAGCAGGGTCATAACCAGAAACGAAATCTAAGAGGGGCTAAAGTGAAATACAAGGGGGACCCAGCAGCACTGAGGGAGGAGCTCAACAGACAAATAATTTGGGGGAGGGGGAGTCGGGTGGAAGAAAATATTAAATTTTAGTCTTTAAAAAAATTGAAAGTGTTTTTAACATCACGGAAATTGAAATTAGGCTCTTTTGGTAACTTATTAGTCCTTTATTAGTAACTAATAGAGTGACTTATTGTTAGTTACATGAGAAAACTTATTAGTACTTATTAGTAATTAAACAGAGCAGGGTCATAACCAGAAACGAAATCTAAGAGGGGCTAAAGTGAAATACAAGGGGGACCCAGCAGCACTGAGGGAGGAGCTCAACAGACAAATAATTTGGGGGAGGGGGAGTCGGGTGGAAGAAAATATTAAATTTTAGTCTTTAAAAAAATTGCTGTATTAAACATGCATTTTTATTTATAAATAAATATAGTATATCACATAATATTAACTCTGTAACTATTCATCATAGGTATAGCATGATAATATATAACTAAGTTCTAGAGTTATATATTCTAAAATAATACATAATCAGTTGATAATGCATAACTCTAGAATGTCTAATTATGTAACTCTAATTTCTGAAACCTTGTTGAACTTTTAAAAATTAAATATGCAAATAAATCTATGATCATCAAGAAATTCAACCACTAAAAATTCTTTTTTCTGTACTATACAAAACGAAGTAATTTACAAAAAAATTCTGAAATAGCAGTTTTTCGTGTAAAATTTGGATGACATGTTGTATGAAATTTCATACCACTGGTGTGTGTGTGTGCTAAGTATATCTTTTGGGGGGGACTCAGCCTCCTCTGGACCCTGTCTAGCTACGGCCCTGAAACAGAGGGACTTCTTGATACTGACGTAAAAAAATCTTCATCAAAACTTATTAGTAACTATACTCACGTAAAAAAAGATCTTTATCAAAATGTAATTGGCATTTAATTAATATTCGTTACATTTAATTAATATCCGTACAGTAAATGACTACGAATTCTTGGGCATCAAAACACAAAACTGTTACAAAAGGTATGTTCTCTCGTGAATGGAATGAAATAGCTCCACATCATGTTAACCGATTTGTTGCATACATAATACTGCATATGAAAAGCTGGTTTGTCGGATGATATTTACTACTTTTTTAATGTGTGTAATGTTTGGATGCATTTATTTGAAAAACGTGCAGTATCTCGAAAACGGTTTGAAGTTTGTGTCATACATTTTCTAATGAAAAATGTCATAAGAAATGATAACTTGCTAAAAAACTAATACAAATTACGGTTCATAACTGGATCTAAATAAGATTTTTTTTTACGAGCGATTGAAAAAAAGACTGACAAGTTTCATGTGATGCTCTTGATTATTTCCAGAGATATTGCGCTTCGTATGGAAAAGAATATTATTCATATTTCGAAAATGGCGAATGATAATTTCTAACCATTTATGTCTGTGCATTTCTGTGTGAAATTACTTACAAAGCATGCATTTATTTGGTAATCCCGAACGTATTCAACTTATTGGGATTTTTTTTATTTCAGATCTTAAATATGCAATACCTTGAGAACGGCGTGTGATATCGTTCTGTAAATTTTATCATTTACTTTTAAATAAGGAAACATATAAAATAGCTATATTTAACACAAATATTAACATAATAATTGTTTTATAATTTGTTTCGAATTACGAAAAAGAATTTTCGAAGAATTAATTGAAAGTGCTCCCTTAGTCTGAGCTCTTCAAAATTTTAAAGGTCACTGAAGTGTAGTATCGATTGAAATAATCGTTCCAAGTTTTAATCGATTTGCATAATTTGTTCTGTAGATATAGTGCTCCATATAAAAATATGTAAAATTCTAATATATCGAGAATAGGTAATAGCTCCTAAACAATGGTATTCACTAAGTTCGTATCAAAATACTAAGAAATAATTTTCTTATTTTAAAATAGAGAAAATAATTATTTTGTTCATAGTTTTTTCAGTTTAAAATCAAAACTTCGAAACATTCCATGCAGGACGTATGTTTGTGTTATATAATATATGGTATTACGTCTTAAATAACAATTTACATATAAAATGCATTTTTTTCTGTAATTTTTTAAACGTAATTATGTTTTTAAAATGGTTTTTTCTATTATCGAAAAAGGAAAATGGTCAAAAAATCGAGGGCCTTTTTTTGGGTTCGCCGACCCCGAGAATCAATATTATTACGACATTTATCGATTAAACAAAATCATGCTAAATCAATTTGATAAATTTGTTCGAGATATACCATGTGCACAGACAGACACACATACAAATAGACACACGAGCATCACTGAAAAATTGGTTCATTTGTATTAAGGTATCATCTTTACGACCCCATTACAATCATTTTCCTTTACATATACTATGGGTTAGGTTCTGTTGAGAAAGATATCGTAAAAGAAAACATGCCAATAACCTAACGATTTCAGGTGTGGTGTGGACTCTAAGAAAAGGGCCACCCGGTCTCTGGCGTCTTCTCAGACTTGCATGGTGATAATACTCAACACGCAACAGAGGGGCTTAGTGTTAAACAAAACAAGTAACTTTAGAAGTTTCCTATACCCTGGAATGTAGTGTTCAACTTAGGTCGGTGAGTGCGTCCTTTCAAAATCGCAAGAATCCACCAGAAACGGCCTTTTCCCAAAATAAAGAAGATACTCTCATTGCAGATAACAGCATCCATGGACCGGTTTTACGCTTAATATGCGCTTACCAGCATATAATAATCATTAACTGCAGTGGCAGCAAGAAAACTTGCTATTTGCAGCAATTTTGCGAACTTCAGTGGGAACTGACTTTCCGAGAAAAAGAAAAGACAATGATGCAATGAATTCCATGAGGACATATATACGATTGACTCTGAGTTCAGATATGATTCTCTGATGAACCCCAGTTATACACGGCAGTCACTTTGGTAACGCTCCGAAGATTCATCATGAGCAATCAGTTCACGAAGAACTTATGTCTGAAAATAGACTGTATTGAGAAATACCCAAGTTGGATGTTTCATCTGTTTTAATGGTTTCGGTAATGAAAGGTCCTTTAAAATTTTTAATGAACATCGTATTAATATAACTATATTTTTTATTGGGCTAAATAAACCCTGATGCCTTTTTTAGCCAGTAGTTGTGACGAATACGAAAAGCTTATCGCGTCGACAACTCGGCAATTTTTTGTAAAAACAAGCACGCCTGAGTACACCTAGATCTGGAAAGGGGAGAAAATACATAAAATGGCAATCACTTCTTTATTAAAAATGACACTATGCATTGTAGACTATGCTATGTATTAAGCATTTCCTAATGTTTTCAATAGATAGGCATATAATTTGAAAAAAAAAATGCAATCAAAATATATATTTACAGATATCATGTTAAAAAAATTCTTTAACGTGATTAATAGGTCAATATATGGCTTTTAGCGGATTCGTTGCTGATAACTGCATCCATAAAATACGATGTTAGCAAATGATTCTATAAAATACGACGTTAGCAACTGAATCCATAAAAATACGACATTAGCAACTAAATTCATAGAAATAAGACATTATCAACTGAATCCATAAAAATACGACATTAGCAACCGAATCCACAAAAATATGACGTTAGTAACTGAATCCATAAAAATACAACGTTTGCAACTGAATCCATAAAAATACGATGTCAGCAACTGAATCCTTAGGGATTTAAGCTGCAAGACCAACCGTTTTCTTCTATGGAATTAATGAACTAATAGATGGAATTAATAAAAGTAGGTGCTAGTCAGAATTTCAAGAATCTATTTATAGCATGTAATGTGTTTTATTTGGGAAAGTTTTAATTGTAATTAAGTATCATTTGAATTAATTGCACAAGATATTTTTTTTCAATAAAAACTAGAAATATTTTCGTAAAACAGAGTTCATAAATATGGACTGGAAGTTAGATGCTTCGAGTTCAATGACATACCTCAATGAAAATAGCTGATGAAAATTTTTCAAGTACTTATAATTAAATATTTTTATATTGTTGATATATGCATCTATAATAGTTAGATTAGCAACGCTTTATGATTTTCAATCAGTTTCAAAACTCATTTGTTAAACGTTAAATCATCTGGATTAATTAAAACTTCGTACTCGACTGATTATTCAGGTATTTTTTGCATTGTCAGTTCAAAAAATCAATTATTCCTACTTTAATTAACTTTTAATTAAAAACTAAGATACATATAACTGAAAAAAGGAATTTAAAGAAATGGAAATGTCTTCCTATTAAAAAAAACAAGTTCATATAGATTTGAAATCAATTAATTACTTATTCTTACTTGTAACGAACTTGTAATATATATATATATATATATATATATATATATATATATAAGATTAATAAATTTTAAATTATACAATATACGTTTCAAAATATCATAAATATCATAATTTTTTTCTAAAATTCAATATTCTCTTTGGGCATTAATTTAGTTTAAATTTAAAGTAAATTTCAATTTTAGGGCCGAAATGTGATGAGAGCTAATAATACCTAACAAAATGTTCACTCAAATTTCTAGATATTTAGTCATGATTATTATCCAAATAATAAGAAAAGCATGTTTATTTTATGCGATTTTGTTCACAAGATTTTCCTTCTAAAAATATTTCAGTTTTCCTAAAAATTCCTCAAAATTCAATTTTCAAGATGGCGACAGGTTAATGATGTCAATGCATTCGATTCATTTCGTTTATTTGTGGTAATATATACAATTTTAACCGTTTACCTACCATAAAACTGTGATTGTTCCCAATACTATACTATAAAAATGCTATAAATTTGCATAAAAATCAACAATTTGTTTCATATATATATATATATATATATATATATATATATATATATATAAAACAAGTATATCACGAAAGGAACTCCTATTTAAGTAAAGGAGAAAATAGAAACCTTACAGGAGAATTCCATAAAAACTGGCAATAAGTCAGACAAAAATAAAGATTTTTTCACCATATCCAATCCTACATTATTATGTTACTAAGATATGGAATTTATTGTATTTTAAAATATTTTAGAGAAATCTTCAGGTATTGAGTGGCAACACTGGTTTAAACATGGTTACCCTAAGGTATTGACCATGTGTTTCTAATGGTACATTTTTCAAGCTCATTTTAGGTAAAATAATTTCATTATGATCAGCTATCTTTGTAAAGTATAAAAAAGTAAGTATATGTTCTTTTAATTTTCCCTATTTAAAAGTGGTTTCCATAAAATAGGATCAGGGAACAAATGTTTAAATTATTAAAATCTAAGTGTCCCACACGTGACAGGAAATAGATTATTTTTAGCCTTGCAACTCAATAAATAATTTTTTAACTTTCATTTTTTACTTCCAAACAGGAATTGTTAATTGGCACTTAGATATTATATTAAATAGATTTAGTTTTCACCTGGAAAAATATTATTACAGTTTACTTTTTGTCCCACACGTGACGTCACGTGTGGAACAAACACACAACAGATTTGCTTATCCTACACAAACTTGAAAGCATAACCTAATTGAATAATACATTTTTATATTTTTGGTCTCCACAAGTTAACTAAGTATTATATAAAATTAACTTAGTTTTCAGATTGTTTGAAGTTGGATTTTCTTTTACTTAAATTTTGCACACAATGTTTTTGAAAGAGGCTTTTTGTATATTCAAGGAGGAAAACCCTGAATTTGACATGGGTTTCTCTAAATTCTGCAGCCTTAGACCCTAAAATGTTCTGCTCTTGAAAGATACACCATCAGAGCAGTGCAAATGTAAACTTCATGAAAATTTTGTGATAAAACTCAAATCTTTGCATTATCAGTATTCAAATAAATTTTGGGAAGATTGCCTTTGTGATACAAGTCTTGACTCTGTGTGCTGGAGAAATGAGTGTCTTAGATGTCAGAATGGAAAGCTTTTGATCATGCCAAGTGATCCAGCTAAAGAGCTGATTTGGTAAATATGGGACAAGGTTGAAGATCGAGTGCAATTATTAACAAAAGAAAATTGTGCTGGTGATCTTTATGAAAAAGTAATTGAGGATTTGCCTTCTGTGATGAAGCATGTCAATATTAAAAGAAGTCAGCATTCAGAATTTGAAAAGGATAAAAAAGATTCACATGTAAGGGTTCTCCAAGTTAATTTTGCAATGTCTTTTTCGTGCCAGTATCAAAATGAGGTTCAAAGTGCCCTTTGGAACAGATCAAGTGTTTTGCTGTTTACTGCAACTAAGTTTTTTCAAAGTTAGTGTCAAACATATGTTATTTGCTCCGACACTGCGAGTAAGGACAAAGACACGGTATTTGCATGTATGAAATTATTATGAGATCATTAAAAATGAGTATCCTCAAAATATTCCCCTGGAAGAAGTTATTTGGAGCGATGGACCATCTTCAGAGTTCAAGAATAAATACATGGTCAAATTCCTGGAATTACTATCCAAAAAATATAATCGGAATTTTTCTTGGAAATACTTTGCCACGTCACACGGAAAGGGTGTTGTTGATGGTGTAGGGGGTAATATCAAGCATCTTGTCCGACAAAAGATGATGGCACAAGGTGGACCAGTCATTCAGTCAGCAAAAGACTTTGCTGCAGTAGCATCCACACTGGTGAAAAGTACTAAGGTCCTTTTTATGGCAGAGGAACACATAAAAAAGAAAATCGAAATGAAAAAGCCATGGGAAAATGTGCGTACCATTTCTGGAATAATGCAGTTCCATATTGTATGTTGGAGAAATGAAAAAGTCTTGTGCAAGATAAAAGCAAATGAGTCAGAAGAATTCATCCCCATCAATCAAAGGAAATTTTGTGATAAAAATTTTAATCTTTGTCAAGGAGACTGGGTTGTAGTTTCTTTTGAAGCGAAAACTTACCCAGGAGAAATAATAAATATTCACAGTGCAGATCAAATTGAAGTATCGGTTATGCATGAAGCAAAAGGTACATCAGGGATGTATAAATGGCCAATCCCTGTTGACTGTATCATTTACAGCAAGACTGAAATCATTAAAAAAATTACTGCTCCCATAGTTGTCAACAATCGCGGCCAGTTTAAGTTCAGTGATGAAATTTAATTTGTTTAACTCTTTAAAAAATATCTTATTAGCTGCTTCATATATTTGGACTATATTTATCTAGGATTAAATAAACAAAATTTTTGTATTTTCTTAAATTGTAATATAAATTTATAATTTTGTAATAAATATTGCTTAAATTTTTTTTCATTGTTGTGTATTACAGTTTATATTAATTATCAAAATTGGTTGAACTATCCTACAAATTGTTTTAAGCACTCCAAATTCTATTAAATTAAAGTTATTAATGCCTTAAAATAGGCTACAAATAATCGTAAAAACCAGGTTTTCCTACTGTCACGTACGGGACATTGCACAATTTATACAAGTGTCCCACACGTGACCTTCTATTAAAAGTTTAAAAGAAGGTTTACCAAAGTAATAACTTCTGGAAAATAATGAAAGAAAGTACATACTGTGTAAAAAAGTCCATATTTTAAGAAAACAAATAAGTTATCGTAATGTTTTTTTTAGTTAGCTGAATTTTCATGATAATTTAAAAGAAACAAATGTTGTTAATTTAGCTCTGTCCTACACGTGACACTTACATAAACCATAACCCCTGACAGATTTCAGTATTTCCCATCAAGAAATTAGTCTTAAAAAATACAGAAAAATATATATTTTCATGAAATCATGTCAATTTTATATAGACACAAACCCCTTTACAGTCACAGTATAATTATTTACTAAAAAGCATGTGCAAATGTCCCACACGTGACAGTGGCATCCTCCTACAGAGGATGTGGCGCTTAGCAGCTCTGCATCCAGAGTGGCATATAAGGATATAAACAAGAAGAAAAAATAAGCGAGAACAGGAGTGACCATATGATTTGCATAGAATGGCAGGGGTGGATTGCGACACCCCTTTCCCGCTTAAAGCAGCTTTTACGACCCGGGCAACGCTCACGGCACCAATGTAACTCAATGGTCAATCTCCCACATGTGCAAAGACAGAAGCACCCGAATGGACACAAAAGCAAAGATGGAACCAAGCAAGGAAGAGATACACCCTACAATCCAACATGAAAACACAACATTTTATAAGGGAAAGTCGCGCATGCGCGAAAAGACTTCATGATGATAGGATCGCAGATATGAATATATATATGATTAAGAATGCTCATGTAGATTCAAACAAAGCACAATTTCTTTCTTTGAAAAAGGAATAGTAATAATGTTGTAAAAAATATCTAGGGTAATTTCTTTTCAATGCATCATTTATTATTTTATTACATTCATAAATGCAGTCTTTTTTAAAAGTACTGTAGTTTCTGTTTCTTCTGAAGTATCCGATAATAATATTTCTGAATATATTTTTAGTGAGGTTTGAATTCCAATCAATAATATTATTAATTTTGATATTGTATGAATTTCTCTTGTCGTTTATAGTTGTATAAATTTCATACTGTTGGTGTTTTCTTATTGACAAATCCAGGAAGTCTGTCCTCATTGATCGGGTTTTCAATTAAGTCTAATTCTTTTGGGTAGAATGCAAAATCTATGTCAGGGATGTTTGCATAACCTCCTAATATCACATCGTCAACATAACGGAAATAAGGTATTTCCGATAATATATGGGTTCCTCTTTCATATTTGGATAGATAAATATCCGCCAATATTGATGAGCATGCACAACCCATGGGTATGCCCTTGACTTGTTTGTAGTAATGCGTACCGTCATATAGTATGTTTTCATTCAAAACCAACTCAATCAAATCCAAATATCTTCTAAGAGTTATATATGGTTTTAAATTGTATTCCTCATGTAATTCTTTCAAGATCATTTGTAGGTTTGTTAAATCGATGTTATTAAACAGATCCCGGAAATCGTAGCTTCTGAAGTTCAAATCTTTATGGCAAAATTTCAGTCGGTCTATCAATTCCTGTCCGTTTTTTAACATTATGTATATATATATATATATATATATATATATATATATATATATATATATACAGGGTGTCCAGAAAGTTCCGGACGGGAAATACACTTCGGATCAAAAAATAAAAAAAACACGTATTCAATATTTTTAGAAAAGCTTTCCAATGATACCAAAATTGACCCCCTCTTCCTTCCTGGGGGGAGGGGGTCAAAGTTGCCCCACCCCCTCCCCCCAGGAGGGAGGAGGGGGGCAACTTTGAAATCTTCAATGGGAACCCCCATTTTTTATTGCAGATTTGGATTCACCAGAAAAAATTACATACATTTGACCTACGATTTTTGATTTTTGCTTTCACAAACGGAGTTATAATCGAGAAAAACGGAAGTTGGACACAAACGTTTAAAAATAGGAATGTCTCGGGAAATACACTTCGGATAGAAAAATAAAAAATTACATGTTCAATATTTTCAAAAAAACTGTCCAATGACGCTAAAATTGACCCCCTTCCCCCGTTTACCGTTCACTTCAGCGACAATTGTTGACTTAAGTTTAGAAAACGGTTCAAAACTACTTTTAGCACTACCCAGGAACAACGATGTGGACGTAGTAGTTTTCTGTTTCTCTCGGGGTGCTTGATTAACATGAATCCCCTTGCCCCTTATGATCAGGGTGCTTTTTTTCTGTAACTCCAAATCTGCAATAAAAAATGGTGGTTCCCATTGAGGATTTCAAAGTTGCCCCACCCTCCTCCCCCCAGGGGGGAGGGGGTCAATTTTGGTATATTGGATAGCTTCTCTAAAAATATTAAATACGTGTTTTTTTATTTTTTGATCCGAAGTGTATTTCTCGAGATACTGCGCCATCCGGAACTTTCTGGACACCCTGTATATATATATATATATATATATATATATATATATATATATATATTATTGTAAATCGAAGATTTGGAGCACTTCTGATTTCTTTTGAATTTATTGACGTATAAACACACAGAAATTAAAAATTCAAGAAAGTTACATGGTAATTACTTAATGGTATTCTAGAGATTAGATTTATGAGTGTGGAGTACAGATAAATTTCCTTAATTTTAATTAATTTAAAAATAAAATTTTTATTATATTTTTTTAAATTATTTTTTTCCCTCATAATAGTTTTTCATCTAAT
Source organism: Amaurobius ferox (assembly GCA_951213105.1). Lineage (NCBI taxonomy): Eukaryota > Metazoa > Arthropoda > Arachnida > Araneae > Amaurobiidae > Amaurobius > Amaurobius ferox. Next base: position 149,812,933 of record OX578134.1, on the reverse strand, counting down.
TAATATGAAAATATGTATATGTAGGTAATGGAATATGAAAATAAAATTAAAAAAATTTAATCGTAACTGATTTTGGCTAGTAAACGGCTAAAATCACTTACATCTACAGCGTAGTTCAAACTATATCAATTTTCAGCTTAGATAATACAATCTTGATTGTTCAGAGAATTGCTGTTTTCGAGGGAAATAATGCTGCGAATAAAAAAAAAAAAAACTGATGTGGGCAGCACATGACTTTCCTTATATAATGCAATGGATTTACTAATTTTACCGTAAAAAAAATCTGATGTGGGCAACACATGACTTTCCTTATATAATGCAATTTACTACTTTTAGAGTTAAAGAAATGTTATTCTTATAATAGATACTTATATTCTATCCAAGATATTGAATTTTCTTCAGTTAGTCGTCATTTTCATTGATTTGGCGTCATTTTTATCAATTTGGCGAAATTTTTGTTAATTTGGCAACGTTTAAAAATGTCGCCAAGTTGGCGGCATTCCGCCAAATTCGTCGCCAAAATCTCGCCAAGCGTTATGGACGGAGAAATAAGTTATTCTTACAGCACATAAATGACTATTGACGTTCAAATACAAAAGTATTACTCAAAGTATCTTTTTTCATGAATGGAACGAGCTAGATCCACGAGAATGATGTCACCAAATTTATCGTATGGTATTACATATGAAAAGTGAACATGTTTCTCAATAGGAAATATTTTTTTTTATTTTATATTACTTTTTGATAATTTTTTTTGAAAAATGTGCAATATCTCGAGAACGGTTCACGTTAGCGTTCTAAAATTTATGTCAATCGTTTTCTAATGAAAAATTACATAAGAAATGTCTATTTGCGTAAGTTTATTAGCGGTTTTGATTTTTTGACGATTTTTTCAAAATTTCTCTCGAAAATTTAGGGGGGTTCTGAACATTCGATTGCGTATAAAAACAATAGACTTCCAGTGTTTACAGATTGTGATTTTTGTACCAAATTTCGTTCGACTCGGTCCATTCGTTCGTCAGTTATCGTCTCCACAGACTCACTGCCACACAAACACACATATTTTCACACACACACACACACACATACACATACTTTCACACACACACACACAGACATCACTTCAAAAATGTTTCATTCGTGATCAGTGATGCTTGAAACGTGCTCTCCCGTCGAAAACTCGGATTCGAATTTTCAACCCCGTCACAATACTTTCCTTATGTATATAAGGAAAGTATGTATATAAGTAAAGTATTGTCCTGTATTCAGTTATGTATATAAGGAAAGTAATAATGCATAAGATCCACGGCGCTGTGTTTTTATCGATGAATTGCACATTTGGCGATTTTCAGGATAACAACATGTAAAACTATTTCAAAATACTCAATTAACTTATATTTTGCGCAACTCTAAACAATCATTAATATTGATAACATCCTCAATAAGCGGTATAGTCCATATATTAAAATACTTTAATAATTACTTCAACATCTAGTCGTCATTTTCATTGATTTAGCGTCATTTTTCTATCAATTTGGCGACATTTTCGTTAATCTGGCAGCATTTAAAAAAGTCGCCAAGTTGGCGACATTCCGCCAACATCTCGCCAAGCGTTATGGACGGAGAAATAAGTTATTCTTGTAGCAGATAACTGACTATTGGCGTCCAAATACAAAAGTATTACTTAAAGTATATTTTTTTCATGAATGGCACTAGCTAGATCCACGACAATGATGTCACCCAATTTATCGCATGATATTACTTATGAAAAGTCAACATATTTTAACAATAGGTAATATATTTTTTAATTTTATATGATTTTTTGATAATTTTTTTGGAAATGTACAATATCTCGAGAATGGTTCATGCTAGCGTTCTAAAATTTATTTTAATCGTTTTTTAATGAAAAATTACAAAGAAACGACTATTTTCCTAACTGTATTAAAGGTTTTGATTTTTTAAGGATTTTTTCAAAATTTCACTCGAAAAATTTGAGGGATTTTGAACATCCGATAGCATATAAAACTAATAGGCTTCCAGTTTTCATGGATTGTAATTTTTTTACCAAATTTTGTTCGAATCGCTCCATTCGTTCGCCAGTTATCGTCTCCACGGACTCACTGACACACACATACTTTCACATCCACCCACCCACACACACATACCTTCACACACCCACACCCACACAGACATCATCTCAAAAACGTCTGATTCGTGTTCAGGGATGCTTGAAACCTGCTCTCCCGTCGAAAACTCGAATTCTAATCTTCGACCCGGTCACAATACTTTCCTTATACATTATATGTATATAAGGAAAGTAAAAAAGGGAAGAAATTAATTTTAAAAGGAAAGAAATTAGCATACAGTCAACCTTTGTAGTGACAATGAGCTGCGATACAATTTTTGTGCTCGTGACATCATTAGTCCCCTCGTGTGGGGAGGGAAGGTACATTTTCAAATTTTGTAAATTTTTCCAAGCCCTTTAAAATCAAGGGTAACATGCTAGGTTTGCGAACATTTGGATCAACGTTACTGATTTTTCAAAGATATTCTTGTAAAATTTGCGAAAGAAAAAAAATCACAAGATATTTAAAAATGAATTTTGGTATGAGAGATCGAATTGGGCCACATCCTAGTTAATTATTAGTTATGTGTGTACTAAAGGACTACTACATATTAGGCGACATTCGTGTATATTCCTTTCTGTTCATATTTTGTTTAGTAAGGCATACACCAGAATATTCTATAACGAAGGTATTCTATAACTGCTTCCCAAAATATCTGTTTCTCCATATAATTACAAATTTATTGAACAGTATAAAATATTTGCAACTACCTTATCAATTTTTTGTGAAACGGAATACCCAAGAGGAAATAAACAATTAATGAACTCAGACAGAAAGACCTTGGAATGATATAAAAACTCTCGTTAAAAGCGCGAATATTTCTAAAAAATCTTGTTAAAGCATATAAGAATGTTCTGAATAAAGTCCCAGGGAAGCGAAACATCTTCTGTGCAGACTCTGTGACGTCATAAAAAGCCTGAACGATATAATTAAAAATATCTGGAATATCAATAATGCACGTGAGTCAAACCAGAAATAAATTTTTTGCGCCAACACTTAAACGCATAATTTTTTTCCGATTGTTCAGACACGGCTGCATTGTGTATTTTACTTATTGATGACGGCATTCGTTTCATTAGTGTTAGAAGTCCCGGAACAGAAGTGTTATTTATTTATTTGTTGTTTACTTCAACTTTCTTATTCTTTTATAATGAAAGTACAGTTTTATTATAACTTTTAGAATTTGATGCCGTAATATTGGTTTTCTGTCTCACACAGTAAAACTGTAGCATAAGAAAACAGGGAATTCAATACATTTGTAACGAAATATTCAAGGAGCGTGTTTAAATGAACCGATTTTTGATTTAGATTTTAGTTTAAGAGTTATTTAAAGAAAAAGAAAAGAATATTTGAACTGCAAGTTTACGTCCTGGGCAAACTAGCAATAGTAAAACTATAAATTTATGCAGTCATACCTACATAGTAGAATACTTGCATGGCGGAGCCTTTTTTAAAATTTCGATTTAGTTTATAAGTTATTCTATTTTTTATGCGACATTTAAAGGAAATTTTATTTTTTTGCTTTATTTTTTCTTCATTTATCTTTCAATACGGAAAAAAAAATAGGAGTTAAAACTTCAAGTTGGAAAAGCGCTAAAATCGTTTGAGACATTATTTCAGGTGGAGTTGAGGTAAGATAAGTTCAACGTCAGCCTATGTATCTCTATGGTGAAAGACTCGTTTTAAATTAAAAAAAATATTTCTATTGTTAATTTGCAGAAATAAATCATCAATAATTAATTTTCCATTATATCCTGTCCTACAAAATTGGTATTTATACCTATTTAGTACCTGTTTCATTTATAATGTTTTATTTATAATGATTTCTTCTCTAGCGAGTAGAGAAGAGCGAGTATGTCGTAGAGTCTATTTTGATTTCAAATATTTACTTCAGACCATTTTATTTTCACAATAGCTTTATAGACCGATTTCAATAAATAAAAATCTGATGTGGGCAACACACGACTTTCCTTATATAATGTAACGAATTTACTACTTTTACAGTAAAATAAATAGGTTTTTCTTATAGTAGATACTAATATTCTTTCCAAGACATTGAATTTTCGACAATGAGTCGTCATTTTCATTGATTTAGCGTCATTTTTATCCATTTGGCGCGGTTTTCGTTAATTTGACAACATTTCAAAAAGTCGCCAAGTTGGCGACATTCCTCCAAATTCGTCGCCAAAATCTCGCCAAGCGTTATGCACTAAGAAATAAGTTATTCTTACAGCAGGTATATGACTATTGGCGTTCAAATACAAAAATATTACTCAGAGTATCTTTTTCCATGAATGGAACGAGCTAGATCCACGAGAATGATGTCACCCAATTTATCGCATGGTATTACATATGAAAAGTGAACATATTTATCAATAGGAAATATTTTTTTTATTTTATATGACTTTTTAATATTTTTTTTGAAAAATGTACAATATCTCGAGAACGGTTCGTGTTAGCGTTTTAAAGTTTATGTCAATCGTTTTCTAATGAAAAATTACAATAAGAAATGTCTATTTACGTAACTTTATTAGTGATTTTGATTTTTTGACTATTTTTTCAAAATTTCATTCGAAAATTTAGGGGGGTTCTGAACATTCGATTCCGTATAAAAACAATAAGCTTCCAGTGTTTACGGATTGTGATTTTTGTACCAAATTTGGTTCAAATCGGTCCATTCGTTCGTCAGTTATCGTCTCCACAGACCCACTGACACACACACACACACATACTTTCACACACACACTCACACACACAGACATCACTTCAAAAATGCTTGATTCGTGATCAGGGATGCTTGAAACGTGCTCTCCCGTCGAAAACTCGAATTCGAATTTTCGACCCCGTCACAATACTTTCCTCATACATTATGTATATAAGGAAAGTAATAAATCACTGGTATTTATAATACAAGTAAAATCAAATTCTTAATATATATATATATATTATTATTCTAATATATATATATATATATATATATATATATATATATATATATATACACACACACACAATATTATATTGATTCACTGAAATTGATGGCTGGTGAGCTGGACGAACAGGCGGAAAATCCTGCAAGTAATAGTAAAAAAATATTATTCTATATTGACTAAGATCAATATGCAACAATAAATTGTGTAGCCTCAAAACAATAGATAACGTATTATTACATATTTTTTACTCACCAAAAGAAATGAAACAATAATCTGTGTATATTCGCCTTTCAATGCATTTATTACTTAGTAAGATATATAAAGCCGACTTCACGAAGCATAGGCTTTTCCACATAATTACAAACTTATTAAACAACATAAAATATTTGTAACTGCTTCAGCAATTCTTTGTGCAACGTAGAAGGGAAAAGGAAATAAACAAGTATTAAACCTACACAGAAAAGTCTTGGAATGCTCCAAAAACTCTCGCCAAATCGCAAATATTTTCGATAAATCTTGTTAAAATAAATGAGATTATTCTAAATGAAATCCCAGGGAAGCGAAACATCTTGTGTTCAGACTCCGAATCTGTGACGTCATACGAAACCTTAACGATATAATTAGGAGCTCTGGAATATTAATAACACACGCGAGTTAAACCAGAAATCAATTTTTCCAACGATGCAGCAAAAGTTTTTCCGATTGTTCAGACATGGCTGCCTGCATTTGTCTTATTTGAGTTAAAAATTCCAATTTCATCACCAAATATGTCGCCAAGCGTTTACAGGTAGACAGAGATGAAGTCTTTTTTTATATAGTATATTATAAAATCTTAGACTATTCCACCTTTAATGTTGTTTAAGTTCACCTACATATGTTATGTCAGGAATTGTTACTAATATTAAAAGTGAAAATAGGTTATGCAACTTATATTTTATTAGCTTCACGTTAAATAGGCCTGTGAAGGGTCCTACTTATATCATAAATTTTAAGGATTAACAGTTTCTATTCTCGACTTCGTATTTTTCAAGCAGTGTCTTACCCGGGGAAAAAAGAGTCTAAATTTAAATAACAGCCACGCAGATTGCGGATGGAAGAGGGTGCTGGCAACTAGGTTATAAAAAGGTAAAGAGCGAAGCACGAGGTGTTCGAGATGGCGAGAGATGTGAAGAGACAATACGAGTTGGTGCGTGGCGTGTGTGGATACAGACGATGGTAGCAAGGGTGGATCATGTACATTCTGATTTATTATTTGTAAATTACGTTAATGGAGTTTATTTAATAATTTCTACAGTGTAAGAATAAACTTGTTGTTTTTATCAAAAGATGCCTGCGTGTTCATTTCGGCACATTTACAATGGCGCCGAAATAAATCAACCCTTTTGGTTAGTGCAAAAGATGTCGAAGGTCTGAAAGTGACCTTGGTACGACTAATACGGATTCAGTGGACTCTGGAAGATTTGAGCTCCGATTTCAAATTGAGAGGATAACGACCACACAGGATACTAACCTGGGTAAAAATACCAATAGCAGGAGGCTAACCTGAGGTAATAAGCAGGAAGTGATCAGTCAGGGTGTCAGTTGCCCGCCAATCTGACATTAGAGGGTGGAGAATGTAGAGTCCACTTCGATAAGAGCTTGCAATTTCGTCCCAGTAGCTCAACGATAGAGCGTCTGCTGGTCAATTCCGAGATCCAGGGTTCGATTCCCGGTTGGGACAGTAAGGTTCTTTACAAAGTCAGGAAAAAATGCACTGCTTAGGAGCAAGGGAGCAAATATTTAATAAAATATATGTGTATTGCCATGTATTCAATTCGAAATGCTTTTCATGATAGCGGCTCTATGAAAACTGCGCTTTATGTAATGTAAAATGTATAAAAATCATGAAAGCTTGCAACAATCAGTTTATCAGTATCGCCAGGGGAGAGTCAAACTCGCACTCTGCATTTTCACTGCACATAATGCTATTGTCAGTGTAAATATCGTAAGTATAATTTCTATTTTTAGATAGATTAAGTAACATACTAAAAACTTGTCATTTTATGTAATTTACGAGTGAAAAAGAGAATCTATTCTAAATTTAAAGTTTTAATAACATAGCTTTTCGTAAACTGGAATATGATAATAATTTTAATAACATAGCTTTCAGATAACCGGAATATTATGATAATTTTAATAACATAGCTTTCAGATAACTTGAATATGATATATTTTAACTTTCTTATGATTGAAAACTGTATGTAATAAGACGAATCTACTTAAATACGCAAGAAAAGCTAGCCAAGTTGTGAATATTTTATAGGGGATCAAGAACCGGTGGCCTGTGGCCCCTGATAAAGTTTTATGCAGGCCACAAATGATTTCTTGCGTTAACATTATATGCGGCCCTAAAGTACCAATTTTAATTTAAATTGCATTTTGACAATGGTTTTTTTTTATTTTTATCGCATTTTCTAGTCTTGTGTGCTTATATTTTATTGATTTCTTACCTTAAATAAAAAAACAATGTAATATTGCTTTATTAATCATACTCTTTTGTGAATTACGTCTGCTAATTTCAGTTATCTAATGTAAGATATCTAATGTATCAAACTAAAGAGTCTTTAAACACGTTTTCTTTTGGAAAAAGGATGCCTAAAATCATTTTTTCCTGTAAAAGTTGTTAAATGTCGTATTGTTACTATTTGTTCTGCTTCTACATTGTGCTCGTTAAATAGTGTGGTCAATATGTTAAAGTGTTCTTGTGGCTAATATGTTAAAGTTCTTTCTTATATATTTTACAACTGCGTGGAGCTGACTACTGGTTCGAGGCAGAACATTTTTATAGGATGCGACGACTATGCTGCATAGTTTTATAATATGCGTTTATGTTTAATTTTATACATAGTTATATGCATAGTTTTATAATATGCGTTATAGTTTTATAATATGAATTTTTACAATGAAAATGCAGCTTTAAAGAAAATCCTAGTTGCACTGCAACATTTCAGTGTGCGTGCTAGCATTTCAGATACCCGCTCAAAAATTGCTAAACATGTTTATTGTCTTTTTTTAATATAAATATAATAAAAGCACATTCTACAATGGATATATGTATACGGAATTGAGAGCAGATAAAAAATCCAACATACAGCTGGTGTTGGGGATATGTTGGTTTTGTTGGTAAAAAGACGAGCAAAACGAAGCTAAAAAGACAAAAAACCTCTATATATCTAAATAACAGGTTTACAAATGGCATCTCTAAGGAAAAAAGTTACTGCAATGCAATGCCAACAAATGCAAAATTACCTTGTTATTATAAAAATTTTGAAACAAATAATGTTATGCATTTTATTTTAATTCAGACCATATTTCCAATTGAAACATTCAAACAGTGTTCGGTTATTTCTTTGTAGGAAATCGTCCCTGACGATTTACCAAACAATTGCCAATTACTCACAAGATGGAAATAAATTTTCATAATAATTTTCATAAGATAAATTTTAATATGGATATTTGCTATAAAGCCCCCTCCCCCTACACACACACTCCAAAAATCACCTGATTATTTTGCATATGCGGCTCCCCTTCTTTACATCCAGAAGACAAGTGCGGCGCTTACGTACAAGGATTATCAATCCCTAGTGTAGTCTAAATTAGATTCGTTCGCGATTCATTAGATTTGTCAAAAGTCATTGATTGAACGCAGTTAATCGAATTCCTATTTTCATTTTCGCTAGGGAATTTTGCATAACGTTCTGAATCCAGATAAACTAAATATTCTCTTTACTTTAAGGTAACATTTCAGGAATTGAAGCGTGAATTGCTTTTTAAAATTTCAATTTTAATTTTCCTTTCTCATATTACTGTATGGGTGTTTCATCATACTTCAACTCATTTTTCAGTGATTGGTTTCAGGCACTGACTTCCAATTTAAAAGTTTGCTAAAATTAAATATAAATTCTTTTATATAAGATTATTTTTTACCGTGAGGCTATTTTATAGGGTCCCTTGATCAAAATAAGTCTAATTAGAAAATACGTATTTGCTGTGTACAGTAACTAATCAAATGAAGAAACAAGAAAGATAAATCAGGCATAAAGCATTGGTTATGAAACACTTTCCAACTGAAATGCAATTTTATTTAAACATCTCTAAAATGCGATATATTTAGCGCTGATATATTTTAAATTATCACAGTACTACAATAATTTATTATATTTGAAAATTTCGTCGGAAACAAATGAACTTTATTCAAATGACGTCATCGAAATATAAATCGCCTGGCTCTCTATGTAAAAACAATAAATGTTTCATTCATATCACTTTCTTTTATTCCAGACTCCAGAGATAAAAAATTTTGTGTGAAAAAAAATTCAGCAATTCTTATATAACTCATCTTACAATTACTTGTTTTTATATTCTGCATCCATTAAAATTAGGCTTCGTTGTAGAAATAATCAAAGTTTGATGATCATTTAAACTCAAAAATATTGTAATTGCATTGGCACATGCACAGAAAATACACAAAAATAAAGCGGTTTTAGGACGGATGCAACATTAAATATAAATTTAAAAGAACTTTGAAAATCACGTTTTTTACACTGGAGAAAAATATGGATGCCATATTTTATTTTGAAGTGGGTCACGGGATCTCTTCATATACTATGGGTGTAATTGTAATTTTTATTTTTATTTATAAAACTACCAAACATATTTGACTGGAATATTTTTTATATATTTCACGGGATAATTTGAATATTTCCTAAAATTTTCAAAACAATTTGTAAATTTTAACTTTACTTAAAATATATTTGAAAAATTCCCATAGAGTTCAATGTATTTTCTTTTTCAACCCGGGTTCAATCCAAAACTTATTGGGTGATATTATTCATTTTCATTTCCGTATGTCCCACAGATCGTCTGAACAACATACTAAAATCTCATTTTGATAAAGTTATTTTTACGGCAGATATCGTGCGAACGGACAAGCAGACAGAATGAATAAAGTCATAAACTCTTTTTAACTATATTAGAAAGTGTTAAAACATAGTGTAATTACTAAAAAATATCGTAGGATTATGGTTTTTAATGTAACTCACGCCGTCATTTTGAATATAATGAGTTTCCCAAAAGTACCGAAATGGTACTCGATATTTCCTCACCATTTATACCACATACAAACAATATTAACAATAAAAAACTTATTAACAAAATCAACTAATTAACTCAAAACCAGGTTCAAAACCTACTACGGCAAATTCAACTCAAAACCTGCTACGGCAAACTCAATTCAAAACCAGGTTCTGCTCGCAATAATTCATAACCAGGTTCGGTTCGTGGCTGTCGGATTAATAGGCAATATGCACATGTTTTAATACAACGTTGTACGTCAAAATTATTTACACTAAAAAAGAACATTTTTTAATGCATATTAGAAAACTCCTTCCTCAACTCATAATACCTTTCAGAGAAAAGTACTTTCCAGAATTGTACGTCTTATAAAGAATTGTATAAAATTGCGAAACTTTTTTGTTTACTATTTCCTTAAAATTTAAAAAATGAGAAACAACACATCTTTTCTTCCTCAAACGGACAAAATGAAAAAAAAAAACCCTATTTAAAACGTTTACAAAGCCGGCAATATTTGCTTCCATTAAGAAAGCGAATGTAGAATTCAAAGCCATGTAGAATTTAATTTCTTAAGAAAAAATGCTTGTTTGAGAAGGATGGAGGAAAACATTTTTTTATGAATTTTAAAAATGTAATATTTGAGATAAAAATTTTATTTAAAGGTGCTACGTGATTTTTACCGAGCTAATTGTAAAATAATTTTTCAGTGTGTGTATTTTGCTTACAATTCCTTCTGCGCTGTTGAACAAGGACAAATCCAGAGGGGAGTCAAGGTGAGTACTTTTTAATTAAAAAAAGAAAAAAACGCGGTGTCTCCCAATTTTTATCTTTGAATATTTATACATTTTCATGCAATGAGTGGCAATAAAAATATTTGGATTGTTGAATTTTGGATTTGTACGTTTATGAATTCAAATTAAAAATATTTCTTTTGCATTTTGTAAAATTTTTAAAAGGCTACACTAAAATATAACGATCAAATAATCCATCAAAAGCTTCTGCAATAATAACACTATAAACTAAAAATTCGTAAAATACAGCATATATACAAAAATAAACTGATCAGCCGCTTTTCAAAGTAAAATTAGTCCTATTCTTTGGAAAAACAAGTAACACGCCCTTACTTGCTCAAGGAAGGACGGCAACTGAGGACAACACGAATCCTCATCCTTACGTGCTATCTATCCTCAGTTGACGTTCAGACTTGAGTAAGTAAGGCCATACTTTTTATCAGTCATGAAAAGGGAGACAATTTTTTGCTTTGAAACCGTTTATTTTCTTGAAACTGTTTTTTTTCTTTTACACATGCTGTATTTTACGAAATTTCAATGTATCGTATCAAAATGGAACAATTTTGTTGCGAAGGTATGTAAATGTTACTGATCTATATGTAATTTGGAACGATTCATTCGGTTGTGAGATATCATATCCACAGATTTATGGACACACACAGGCATTCCTTCAAAAACTCTAGTTTCGCGTTCATGAATGATCAAAGCTTGTAAGTTCGCCGAAAACACGAGTTCCATTTTTTGACCAGCCAACAATAGTTTTCCTGTACATTATCCTACGCACGTAGAGAAAGTAACAACACGGATTATACCTGGTAACTGTATACATCCTGTATTATGACGCAATATGACGTAATGTATCTGCGTAATATGACGAGTTTAACAGCTTATAATAACCGGACGAAATATGTAATTACAAGCTTCCATCCAATTATTAACGAGGAAGATTTCTATATCCGAAAATGAGAGCTGGTCATATACCATTTTCTCACGGCCATTCGACTACTTTCAAGACTAAACTAGAAGTAGTTTAACTGTCCAATCCAACTGAGACATTCGATAGGCATTGAAGGAAAGCGAGTTACAATGAATTTGCAATTTTCAGTGAAATGCAATGTATTTCTAAGTAAATGAATATATTATTTTCCAGGGAATCAGAGCATTTGTCAAATGAATTTGTTATTTACCCAATTCTGGAGAAGCATTGCTCTATCTATTCTAAAATGAAGGTCGCCCAGCATTTACGTACTCTGCTTATGGTCAAAAGCGGCCCCGTTGCATACACGCGAGACTTGTCAATTTAAAGACTACAATGTTTTGATTTTCACAAATATTTTCAAACTCATCACGTAATTTTAAATGAACTTCCAATGAAATAAAGAAAAAAAATTATTGACAAATAAAAATGAATGCTTATCAGGTGGTAAAAATTAAAAAAAAAATGAACTTTTCTGATTCAAAATCGGAGATGGAGAGTTTCATTACCTGATAGAATTGTTTCATTAATCGGATGATTTTTGCTTTTGAAAACATCATGAAAGCTACCTATATTATGAGCTTTTTTAATTAAAGTTCTGTAGTTTTAATCAAGAAAAATGTATTCAATTCCTGAATACTGAGCTTATTTAATATAAATCAGCACGTACTGTTGTCGCAGTAAAATTAGATTTATTGAACATATTTTGTGTATTTTATAATTGGGCAATGTTTTGAGTTACTAGCACTTATGTCTGAAAATGGAAGTCTGGATTTTGGCTATAGCAACACCACTTTTGCTTGCATTCCAAGAGAAACACTTTCCCACGAGAAAGAATGTTCGAAGGCTATTCTCATACAGCTGTACAATTAAAAAAAGATTCTTAAAAGGAGATGCCAGATGTATTCCCACCCAAGAAGAGAACCAGTGCCAAGAGTCGCACAAAAGATGTCGAATTAGTTTCCCTGAATATAATAGGGAATCCATACCAATACTGAAAAAGTGCCAATTAATAGCAGTTTAAAATATCAAGCAACGATATTTAGTACTGACAATATGACTCTCTTATGTTGCCCAAGGTCAAGGTAGAGCAAAAGAAAGTACAGCACAGTTTTGCTTTTTTTATTTTCTTTAAGGAACTCTAAGACCACACAGAATTGCAGAGAGTGATGCATTGGACAACGTGACACGCAGATGTCCAGCGCAAGGTTACAGAGGCGAAAAATATGAACCCTATCACCAAAGAATTTCTCACGCCTGTATTAGTGAGCAAGATAGCATATGGTACAGTTCAGGTACTAAGGAACTTTCTCAGATGCGAAGGATCCTGAGGGTGGTGTGGACGTAATATCCACATCATCCTGAGATTTTGATGCCATTTTCTGAGATCTTCACGCACTTGACCTTCGGACATCAACCCGATAGCATGCTCTAAGAGAGAGCTCTACCATTAGCTGCAATGCCCAATCGCTTCAAAGATTGCCGGTAGTTAGGGGTGTGTTGAATAGTAGCTTATGAGCATATGTTGAAGATGTCTACAGAATTGAGTACAGACGTACGCATTTTGAGGAACGAATATGCAAGATAGATCGAACTTTTATTGAATTTTGTATGCAGACGACGTCGATAGAATTGCGTGCTATTTGAGAATTGTACGAATAGGATGTCTACAGAATTGCGTACAAATGGACGTCATTTTATGAATGAATATGCAATAATATATCGAACATTCATCTCACTTGGTGTGCATAAGATGTCTACAGTAGCTCATCAATAGGTTAAATATGAAACTAGCAGAGCAAGGCCTGAATGAATTATGACTGCTATTTCTATGGTGTGCATAGGATGTCTAGAGTAACTCATCAATAGGTTAAATATGAAATCAGAAGATGAATGCCTGAATGAGTGGTGACTGTTATTTCTGAAAGAAATCATCCACGCCTAAGATCTGTGACAGAGTTGGTTCATAATGGAAGCGAATTGTGCAGTTAACAATAGTGCGTATCAACTAATATGTGATTTATGAGAACTCGAAATTTGAGTGCAAATATAAACGATATTGTTTGCAGTGCCTGGTTGCATCATATGACACGTAAGTGAAACATACTTTAAAATATAGATTAAGTAATATTTAAGAAAAATTAAGTATATATTTGAATGCTTTCTTACAAATTATAACTTTGGTAATTAATAAAATAAAATGGTAATTAATAAAATACATAATAGAAAGGTCCACAAAAGTATAAGTGAAACTGATTGCGTGAAATGCTAAGGAATTACATTTTCTATAATTAAATAAATAGTATTAAAGTGTATAGTATAATTTATTGAATTTATAATGGTAATCTTTCAAGGGATAATTGATTATTTTGATATTGAATTGAATTTAAAATGGAGATATTCCAAAACTGATAATGAATTATTTTGAAATTGATAATGAATTATTTCGAAATTTATAATTGGCCAAATATATTTCTATAAAATGATAATAAGAATACAATTTGATATTATAAGTAATTAGTTGCAACTTATTGATAAAGTAACATATATAATCAAGAATATAAAATAACTAAAATAAAATATGTTTTTATATGCAATTTAAATGGTAATTATTGTCTTGACATATTTACCAACTTTCTTCGCACGACAGAACCAATTTACTGGTTATGCACCCCTTGGTGATTGAATATTTACGGTGAGTCAAATAAGGTGTCTTAAACTATTCTAAAAACCGAAGCTAATTTTTTAATTAGTTTTTTTCCAAATTAATGAAATTAAGATTACCACACCCTATTTGTCCCACTAAGATGTAGGGAATCCATTTATCTACGAATCCCTCCCCATAGCTGTCAATTACAAAATACTATGATTACAAAATAATGATTCTAACTATGTAATTTTAATTTGTAAACAAATTGATAAAAAACAATTAAAACTGTAACATTCGAATATTTTACGGATAACCTATATATTTAAAAACCTCTCAATGTAGAATTTCGTTATATTCAGATTGTACATGCTTTAAAATACAGATTATTAAATTTCTAAAAACAATTAATTCAAATTCGAAAAATTATGTTTCAATTTCGTCAAGCCAAGATGTTTCGTTGAGGGACTCCTGTGATAACTAGGTCATGTATCTCCACATCAGAAAATAAATATCCAAGGATCCAAAGCATTTTTCTTTCGGGGCATCTGTGAGAAAACTCACTTATCCCCACATCGAAGTTAGTTGTTTTGTGCATAAATTGGATGGTTCTTAGCATCCCTTTTGTTTGGATGCTGGTTCAAGATAATTAGGCACGAGTGGCTTATGCAGCAATCCAAGTAGTACCTTAGATGATGGACGACGGGATCAGAACGAGACAGGCAAAGAGATAGACTTTAAAGAAGGAGAAAGTTTACTGGGAGCAAACTCCCTATAAAAAAGATGGGCTACAAGTGTGAAGTTCACGGGGTTCATCGTAGCCATAGTCTAATCAGTGGTCCCGAGGTCGAAATGGTGAAATGACAAGTGATACTGTCTAGGCTGCATCTCATTTCATCATAAATCCGGACTTTGAGTTAAAACGGTGCAGGTAGATCTGGTTGACGAAGAAAATAAATATGATTTCGATATAATATCATATTTAGATATTTAAAATTAAGTAGATAAAGATTTTGTAAAAAAACTGGTATATAACAGTTTAATTATAATTTTACGCCTTTCTTCAAAACATTCTTTAATTAAGTCGTACTTTCCAAGCGTTGTAGGAAATGTCCAACATTTCACGGGTATATTCATTCGCAAGATTTGCAATTTCTGAAAATGTCAGATGACATAAAATTAATGCTTTGTCTATTCTTTCACGACCATCAGCTGAATTTCAGGGTTAATCCAAAGAATCGCGTTGTACAGGCCATTAAATTCTCGGAAAGCCATTCGATATGTAACGATGAGATGCGATATTCCAAGGAATTTCCCGGCAAATTGATATTCTGCTTCAAGAAACTGCAGCGCTTGTCAAGATAATGATCTGTGTACCCAAAACTGGGCGAGCGGAAATACTATCTATTATAAAACGGAGCTAATCGAGTTAATGTAATTTGATTTGAAATATAAGTAAATCAACTGCATGTATGTTTGAAAGGATATATATAGGTTTTAAAGGATGTAAGGTAATTATTAGATGCTGAATTAAGATATTGAGTTATAGATAAGTCGTATTTTCATATGAATGTGAATGGAAAATATAATTATTCCAAGAATCGGATTTCTTTTACATTTCTTTGATACATAACAAATTACCACATATAACATACCATATATATATATTAATTATAAACGACTTGTTTATAACGTGTAAAATTTACATCAAAATCCATTGACATTTAATTAATTTTACGGGAAATAAATGAAGTTGGGCGAGTTTGTTAGCGGCAAAACTATTACAAAATGTGTCTTTTCTCGTGAATAAAATATGCTAGACTTGAGATGAATGATGCTAACAGATTTTTACTCTGATATTTGATGTGGAAATTTTTATTTATCGAAACTTTATGTATCATTTATTTTATGTTATCTTTTCGTTAAATTGATTCAAATGATGTGCAATATCCGAATGGTTCACATAAGCGTTCTAAAATGGGTGCCATACGTTTTCTTATGATAAGTAACATATAAAAGAAATTCGGCGGTGGCTCCAGTCCGATGGAGACGAAATGGTTTTGCGTGAATATCATTTTGAAAAATAAAACTCCAGTAAAGTTTAATAAGTTTATTCGATTATTTCAGACTCATTTGTTTCCTTTACAAGGTTACAATTAAATTACTCACTAATTGTTTATAGCTTGCTAGTACTTTAAGTTTTCGTCCCGATTTCATCTGAAAACTCCTACCATAGACTTCACCTCAAACTATCCAATTATTTTACTAACATTTGCTTTGGGCTATATAAATTAAACTACAATATACCTCACGAGTTTTTACATTCAAATCAATATATAAACTTGTCTGGTGGCACATAAATACGCACTGGAACATTTAACTAATTTATGATTACTAGAATACTAATCCACGAATACTAATCCATGAATACTAATCCATGAATAATCCACGATTATTAGAATATTATTCCATCTGTGTATGCGCCCTCACTAAGAAAGTAATTCACAATGTTTATTATTATTGTTGTACAATTTTGTTATATAATGTATATTTTGAAATTCTCCATTATTATGTATTGTACATGTTTGTAAAAATTTCTTGTCTAAGTAAATCCAAGCCTATGACCAGTAATTAGTAAATCTCATATAGAAGTCTAATGATCATAGTTTGTGTAAATTGTGTGTGTGCGTGTGTGTGTTTGTCTGAAATGCATGTATCCGTTACAATCTATCGGACAATATTTCACAGAACTTCACTTATGCCTTAACCTAATTTTTGATTACATTTGGGCAAATTTAGGATAAATAAAATTGTCTCGTCTCTCTACTTAAAATGGGCAGCAAACATCGACAAACATTGAAATGAAATAATAGTTATGCTTAATTCTATGTTCCATACGCATGTTACATATGTAATTGTTGATGGCTAAAATAATTAAACTACTTCCATTATCCTACGATAAATCGTTTTCGAAATCTTTCAGTTTTTGGAAGCGTTTTAGGGTGCGAGGCAGAGTAAATTTTGAGAGAAATGTGACTTAGGTGAAACGGAAGTGAAGTATGTAACGGAAGTAACATCATATTGATATGAATACCTAACTGGAAATCCTTGTTATAATTTGAAAGTCTGGATCGCTTGAATTTGACGGCAGAATCTGTTAACTTGGTCCGAAATTGGTAACTTTGCTACTTTTGGTAAATTCTCGAATTTTGTTAATTAGTTAATAATCTCGCGAGTTATGTGTTTTTTCCAGAACTTGACACAGAGGATACATAAGTTCGTCATTGTTCACTTAGGTTGTTAACGCGATATGTAGCACATTATCGGCCGTCTAATCATCTGTCGACCTCATTACGGCACCCGGTATGCATTGTATCTTCTGATTTCATATACTCTTTACTCTGTATTGAACATAATGGTAGAAAAGTATAAAACAATTTAATTTCAGATAAAAAAAAATATCTAAACCTTTTTCTATGTACAATTCAAAATTTTATACAATTAAAAGACTCAATTATAATTTTTAATGTGAAGTCCTTAAAACATATATGTGGATCTTATGCAGTTCGCAAATAATCTTTTGGGTACAATTTTTCTACTGTATATATTAATTATGTAATATAATTTACACAGCTATAATACATAGATATAATACGTAGATATGATATACATAGATTCAATATCTAAAACCGCGTTGTAAAAATGCAATATATTACAAGAAATTTAACCAGGAGTCATCACATGGTGTCTAGTGGTGTGTACACTTTATTTTTATGCACTTTTACACATTTATTTTGCTCAGTGTGAATTTTCGGTAAAACCTGAAGTGACATCTTCAAAATCGAAAGTGAAAATTCTGAGTGAAACACCCCATATCCACCGAAATTCGATGTTGAACCCATATCAGTCATCATCTAAGATCTATCTACAGCCAATCCTTGGGGATAGACGTTTCAAGGAAAATTTTTGAACCGTAAGAGGAAAAGGAAGTGGAAATCCTTTGTTTATTAAACCACCCTAACTCCTTTACAATGTGATACTAAATTTATATCAATTGCCATCAAATCTCCATGTATTGCCACTCTTGACAAATAGATATTTCAAGTAAAATGAAAGTGTTTGAACCGGAAATGGAAGTCCTCAGTGAACACCCCAACCCCTCCAAAGATTTTAAAGAGCTGCTTCAGACCTGTGGCAACTTGGCGTCGCCGTGGTCCCGAACCAGGGACCTGTTGCTTCGTAGACCGACATTATAATCACTGAGCAAAAGCTAGCTCCTCCTCTGTTCTTATAATTCGGTTACTGGCTCGTGTGGCATCTTTTTGATCAGATGTCTTTGCTGCCGCAGACCTCTTAGAGCTGCTGAATTCATATGCCATCTCTTAAGCTCTATTTATAGAAAATTTTGAGAAACAAATTCTTCAAAAATGTTTTAGTAAAAACATTAGTATGGGAAAATTTCTGGCATAAACAAGAGAAACTGTCTAAGTTATGAACAGAAAATTGCATGGAAACACTAAAATTCTTTACAGTAAAACTATAACTTAATATATTACAGAAGAAAGGACTTAAGATAACAGACAGACACATCAGTATAAACATTTAAATTTAATACAACAAAAATAATTGTATATACGCTGAACCGCAGAAAAACCATCAAGTGGAAAGTATGTAGTACGTAATGACCAACACTGTACAGCGGTTGTTTTAAAATCTCAGAAATGGCTTTGAGTGGGAAACATGACTTAAATTGAATATGCAAAGTAACTGACGGGAGGTGGGTGGGACGTGAAATGCGCCGTCGAAGAACGTTAGAAACCCATAAATATGTAAATTAGGCACTTTGTATGCCGTTCGCAGAAAGTCAAGGATCTTTTTAATTCTGAATCGCAAGACACAACACATGTTTAGTCATTGTGACGGTGCGCATGCTTATAAATGTTTATATTTTTCATTTGAAATATTTTATTTTTCGTCTGGATCGCTATTTTGCATATTTTATAGAAAAATCTTTCTTTTCACAGATTTTTTTTTTTTTTTTACTTTTCATGTATATGCGACGTAAAAATCACTCAGTGAATATAAAATGTAAAAGGAACGTTAAGTTATGGGCTCTAAAGGATTGCTCCCGGATTTGGATGGATTTACACGTTTTGGGTATTCCTTAATACGGATTAACACATTTTCAATATTTTATGACTTTGAACACGATGTTTCGAAAAAAAATGAGCGATTGAAGTGGAATTTGTTAAGGTTATTCCAGTCTGTTTGATGTTTAGATTAGGTAGAACAATTTTGGAGCATTTTCCGAAAATTGAAAGAGCAGGAAATAATTATGTTGAAAAATTTTTACTTCATATGTCATTTTTTATTAAAAATAAATGACATGTTACTTACGGCATGTGTCATTCTCGAAATATTGCGCATTTTAGAACAGATACACAAAAGATAATGAAATAGACTTATATATAAGTATAAAGCGCGACTTTGAGGGCAATCAATAATAAACTAGATCAATAATAAACTTGAAAAGCAGTGCAAACAACATTAAATAAGCAAATGTACGTTTCTGAAATCTTTGGCTTTCCTTTCCTCCTTCAATGTGAACAAGTTTGGACACGAAAGCCCAAATGAGCGCTGGACTATACCGGCCAAACAGAAAATATCTAAACGATAAAACTCAATATACTAGCGCCACCTAGTGTGACGAAAAGGGAATGAAACGAAAGCAAACGGAGAATGAAAGAAATATGAACTTGAGAAATAAAATATAGAGTATGTGAACTCAAGGTGCGGAGCAGAAAAGGTGAAAAATAATTAGACAAGGTCATGCCATAACTAGGAGAAATAGGATGTTTTTGACAAATCATTAACCATATTATTTGGAATCATATCAATAAAAATTCCCGCAGAGGCTAACTGTCAATTTAGCATTGTGCGGAAGCATATAACACAAGAAATAGTTAATATGAATATGCAGGAAAAGTCACGTATGCTGTTCACGTGAGAATTTTCGGCATTTTTGGACCCTGAATATGTTTCCCACAATTATGACTTGATAAAGACATTAGTTCGTTCTTATTCTTTCTCAGGAATTTTATTTTAAAAACCTAGTTAAGACATAAAGGAATTTTCACACAACTGTATCGGAAATTTGCCTAAGCTGCATATTTTGAAGCGTAGAATTTTCAATATATATATTTTTTTTTGATAAAAAGTCCATTTTCCCCATTTAAATTTGAAATTGAATACATAGAAGGCAAATGCATTTTCGAAAAATTCAAAGAAATAATACCCCTTATTCAATTCTTTGTGATATTTTTAGCTTTAGTTTCAGAACCCTGTATTGAATTCCAAATTTAGCGCTTCAGGATCTGAAAGATTTTCACGCTACTGGGATAAAAGTTGAGCTAGATTTAATTCTTCGAGACAGTAGAAATCCAAGAACAAATATTTTCTTTTGTTTGTTTTGGATCTGTGAAAGATGAATTTCGAAGATAATTTTGGTGACAGAAGTGGATGTCCTGTTTGTTTTTCTTTTCTTAAATAACTCCCTAATGGAAAGTACAACTCTGCAGAAATATAATAATATCCTCAACGATATACATATCGCTATTCGTAATTTTATTTGAGGGAATGAATTCTGAGGGCAGCAAGCTTTAATTTTGGCACAGTATTTCTCTCCCTATACATTCCATTTGTTTATCTTACTTAATAAAGGAAGATGTGTGTCTGTGCAGTCTGTAGCGGGAAATCTAAGCGTCGTACGATCATGAAATTTAGTACACAGGTACTTCAAGACCCGAATAGGTGCACATCGGCATTTTTTTTTATTTCGAGTTGGTTTTCTATTTATTTTATAGGATTGGATTTCCTTTGCGACAGCTAAAAACTCAATAAAATGCGCGCAGAAAAATGTGGCACAAATTTCATTCGAGGCACGGCCGCAAGATCATAGAAAGGTCTCGGTCGCGAAACCGCCAGTTCCAGACGAATTGCGTTTCATACTTATTAGGGTGTATGACTATTGACGAAAATATCGTGAAAGTTAATGAAAATGACGCCTAATTGATGAATGAATTATTAAAATATTTTGATATAGACTATATTGCTCATTGAGGATGCTATCAATATTAATAATTGTTAATTTAATAATTATTAATAATTAGTTATTATTCATAATTGTTAATTAGTTGCGTGAAATTTAAGTTAATTGGGTACTTTAAAGTACTATTACATATTGTCATCCGGAAAAGCGCCAAATGTACAATTCAACGTTAAAAACGCTGTACCGTGAATCTTTTCAAAATTTTTTCACTGTAAAAGAAGTAAATTCATTGCATTATATAAGGAAAGTCTGGTGCTGCCCACATTAGATTTTTTTCTTATCATAACGATGATAGGAAATAAGCAAAGAAATGCTAAGTTCCTCATCAGAATCGGTCTTATTGAGTTATAAAAGTGCCTGCGCATGGGGAATTTCTCTCCTGAAAAGCCCCGGGATAAATAACCTGCGCACTTAGAAAATCCCATTAACTTAATTTCGTGGCAGTAACCCGAATACTTACCTCGTTATGTCTTTTGCCCCCGAAAATCTTATTGCAGCATTCGAAATATATGTATTTCACGCTTCGTTTAAACTAGCTGTGTAATGGGCTTTTAAGCGTAAAGAACTTTTGAGTGTTTTATTTATTTATTATTTTTATTTTTATTGACTGCGGATATTAAAAATATTAAGTATTTTAATTTATTTTAAATAATACCATAAATGAATATATTCTCTGAAATCATCTGAAATAACCATGCTTTGTTAGTAGCAGTGGAAACTAAAAGTCTTTCTGTCTCAGACTGGACCGCTGATCTTCAGACTAGCTAGCCGGTGCTCTAATTATTGAGCTACTGGGACAAGATTCCTTCCTCTGTAGTCAAAGCGTGTAACTGAATAGCCAATGGCGTGAATGTGAAGAATAGCCAACAAATGACTTCTGTATTTGAAGCGTAATTTGGTTACCATTGTGACCACGATGGTATAAAAAACTATATATAAATTTTTGATAAAATATAATAAAAACAATTATCTGCTGTAAGTATAAATTAAAATATCTCAAAAGCGGTTGATTGTACTACACCCATAAAGTTAACGAAGAAAATTTAGAATATTTTTTTCTGCGTTTGATGATATACAGACGAATTTTGTATGTCTGGTCGTTCTCAAGTTATGGCTGATAGAATTTTAGAACAAAAATGTCGCAATTTATAAATTTTTCGAACGAAATTCTCAGTTTCGACCTTTAGCAGTTTGATTAGTGGGATTCATTCCTTTGTTAGTTAGTTTCACTTAGCCGCGTAATATAGATTATTTTTGTCCTTCAAGTAAGAGTCTCCGGCCACGATGTTCTATATGTACTCACCAAAATTTCAAAAGAAATGAAATGGTTTATTTAATGTGTGTTACTTTTCATTAGTCAAGATAGGATTAGATGTGAATGAAGCATGGTGTAAGGTATGAAGTGCATGCATCGTTTTATGTCATCAAATTATCATGCAAGTTGCTCTCTAATGATTAATATCTGTAAGATCCACTTTCATTGTAGAAGATAAGAATATTGTCCTAATGAATAACAGGATAGAGTGTTCTCTGGCTTGCCAAAAATTCGTGGTTCAATTTTCGATTGGGATGACATTACTACGCCAGAATTAGAACTTAACGTTGAATCAAGGCTGAATTTGATTTCTCCGGTAACCCTGAGACAGCGGGGTTACCAGAAAATCGAGTTTAGCTTTGGATGAAGAAACCACAAGAACAGCAGTTGCCCACCTGGTGCGAGAATGGCAAAAGAAATCAACAAGCAATAATAAAAAAAAAATCAATAGCATTATACATTAAGGATTTAATCAAGGCTTTATTATTTACAGTTAGACTGCGGCATAATGTGCAGAAACAGTAGATGTAAATGGTCCTGTAATTGCATATTCAATAACAGATAATGTACAAAACTAATCTCAAAGGGATGTAAAGTGAATAAGTTTTTGGCACTGCATAAGTATACCTATAAGTACCAAAGTAAAATAGGACCATCGAATGAAATATCAAATCCCAGAGCAATAAATAATCGTAAAGCAGAGCATTAAGAAAATTAATCCGTAAATAATACACGAAAATCAATAACTGGTATTACTTAATAGTGAATATCAATTCCCAACTGTATAATTGCAAGTATTCTCAGTTCCCAGAGCATCAAAACTCACAATTAAATGTATTGCTTTTAATTAGAATTCTAAGCATAAAAATCCCAAAAAACAACATCAATGAAATAAGGCACTAAAGTAAATGAAATGTATGCAAATAATAATCGTACAGAAAATCAGTGCTTTGCATAACAGGAGACAGTAAAAGAAGGAAAGAAAATGAAAAAGAGAGAGAGAGAGAGATTGAAATAATTTGGTGACAGCTGACTGCAAATATTGTAACATTTGACTGTAAATATTTAAATTTTTTATATTTAAAAGTAAACAAACACTTTATTAAACAAACACTGAACTTTAAGCAAACACTGAATTTAAATATTTAAATTACTCTGTTGCAACTAAATATTTAAAAATTTTAATACATAAATTACTTATGCAACAAAAAAATTAAAATTAAAATTTAAGTTTTACAAATATGGAAATATAAACAAAAATCTTTTTAAATTCAAATAATTTGAAACTAAATAAAATATCAGTTATATATTGGAATCTTAAGAAAAGGAAAATGATAGATACACCTATTAAACATTTTTAATCAAATTATAATTTTAAAATATGTTATTCGTGGACATATAAACAAATAAGTTAGGATTATACTCTTCGGAATTCAGCCACACCTCTGGTAAAAACTGTAAAACAGTTGTTCACAGGATCAGTTCCTGGCTTTGGCATAGTGTACTTTTCTCATCATAAGATTGGATTTAATCGAACTGATCGAGAATAATC
The DNA here is from genome assembly GCA_951213105.1 of Amaurobius ferox. Lineage (NCBI taxonomy): Eukaryota > Metazoa > Arthropoda > Arachnida > Araneae > Amaurobiidae > Amaurobius > Amaurobius ferox. Next base: position 149,788,373 of record OX578134.1, on the reverse strand, counting down.
GACAGGCCGTAAATTGGTTGAAATATATTTGTTTCCCTAACTTTTACATCTACTTAATCAAACACTGAAAAAAGGATGATGTGAAAAGTTTGTTTAGTCTTCGGATTATTCAAAGAGCGTTACGTACGAAGTGGTACAAACAAACTATGAGATCCTTGAATGTTTAATATGTAATATTGAAAAAAAAATTACTTAAAATAAGTCGCTATTATATGAAGTGTTTTGACATTTCACTATAAATATTTAAGCACTATCAATATTATATAAATTGCAATATTAGATTTAAATTAACTCATTTTTAATAATTTCTACATTTTGAATGCTTAATATGTAATATTAAAAAAAAATACGTATCACATAAAATTAAAATAAGAGGTTATTAAAAATATTGAAGCGTTTTGACATTTCACTATAAATACTTGCACACTTTTAATGTTATATAAATTATAATATTGGTAATAAAATTAACTCACTTTTAATAACATATTTATTTTAAAATATTTAATTATTTATATTTTAAATTAATATATATATATATGCATATATATATACATACATATATATATATATGCATATATATATATACATACACATATATATATATGCATATATATATACATACATACATACACACACACATATATATATATATATATATATATATATATATATATATATATGTAATTAAAACATTTGTATGTACATGTTTAAATATTCAATTATTTACATACTAGTATCTCATATATTTAAATATTATACAAGTGAAAATCGTTTTCAGACATTTAAAAACGTAAGTTATTTCATACTTGTTTTACATTAAAGTCGATTACTTTTCTTTAAAAAATTTAAAATATTTTGTAATTAAAAATATTAAAGTGAGCTTAATTCACTGAATATTAATGTATTTAAAGACATAAACATTTTAAGATTAATTCAAAAATATTACATATAAATAAAATATGGCTGCCCCTAGGATGCTCTATCTATTGAACTAAGATGATTATATTTTTTTATAAATCTGAAGCAGCCCTCATAATCCCATCCTTCAGATTTCCGATTAAAGTGTGATTCTTTAATTGTACGACCTCATTCTTCTGCTTTCCTTTTCTCCAAACAAGTAGAATATTGTCCAACGTGACTTTCCGTAAATTGAAATTGCTACCATGAATTTTAGGGTCTTGAGAAATGTCCGATTTAGGTATTATTTGTATTTTATTTATTGAATCTAATGTGCATGGCTAAGTTGTATGTAAAAAATTATTGTAAAGAACTCTTGTCTCAGCGGGAAATCAAACCACTGATTTCCAAACGGCCTGGGAAAGCTCTTTATTAAACTATGGAGATTTTCCTATATTTGAAGTCTGCAGAGTTCGACGATAAGAGCATGCAATTTCGTCCCAATAGCTCAACGGTAGAGCATTGGCTGGCCAGTTCAGAGATCCAGGGTTCGATTCCCGGTTGGGGCAGCAAGGTTTTTCACATGTGGCCCATTCATATCTTCATCCACCTTAAATTCGGATTCACACTCTTTTAAAGTTTTACATTTAACAAGCTTTTTCAGAACTTCTACCTCTCCCGAATCTAAAAAAATCTGATGTGGGCAGCACGTGACTTTCCCTACAGACTCAAATTCATTTTCTCTTTATTTCTTTAATAATTCATTAAACTAAGTTTAATTGCATAAAATAGCACGCATAATTATTTAAAATGACACTGAATTTGCACTTTGAAATCCGTTTTCGTTTTTATTTGGTAACTGCACGTATTTTCTTAGCGCGTGGCAAAATTGCGAAAAGACTAAAATATCTCGAGAACGATCAGCTCCAGAGAAATGGGATTGGTCTGACTCTTTTCATCGTCAAAAATTAGGCACAAAACAGGCATTTAATGGATAGATGCATTTGAACATATGTATTCTTTTGTTTTAGATTTTGATAATTTTGCAAGCTGTTTCGCAAGAAAGCGTAGGTTGCTTTTTTGTTCGAATCGTATCAGAATTTAACCAGTACTAGGGTAACCTACAAGTAACTTTATTGGCCAATTAGGAAATTTGGTCAATTAGTTTTTTTTAGCTAGAATGGATGCATGCGATTTTTCTGGACATCTCGCAAAAGAAGGCAGGTTCTTTTATTCTGAATTGTACCAAAATCTAATCTGCACCAGGGATACCTACAAGTGATTTATTTATAAAATTTTATGAACTTCGGTCAATTAGTTTTTGAGTTAGCGTGGATACATACATTGTGCAGACACATACACACACACAGAGAGAGATGTCGCGCTAAAAATAGTATTTTCGTGTTCTAGAGGTTCCGAAACGTGTAGATCCTTCGAAAACTCGAGTTGCGATTTTCGACATGATTCCAATATTTTTCCTATACAATGTATTGCAGGGAAAGTAATATATGATCTCTTGGGATTGTATTTCTTTTAGTTAAAATTCTACTGTAAAATCCGTACTATATCAATGCTTTAAATCATTTAGAGAAAAAAAAAATAACTCTTTTAGTGTGCCTCTTCCGCAACATAAAATTCGTCCTTGAACTGATTTTTGTTGCGGTTAAAATCAGTGAAAGAAAAATTTAAGGTCATCTAGGGACGGACCAGGAGAGTGCACTTTATTCATGTCCTCTCTTAGAAATGACAATTAATTAGTTCTGAAGCGGAACGGAAGACCATAAAACTGTAAAATATTGCGGTCGTTTTTTAACTGCAACCTTGACCTGCACAATATGAAGATAAACATCGATGTAATGAATATTTATCTCGACTAAGCGATGAAAGTAATAAGTTTGTGTGTTTACAGTTTTCTGGTTAAATAAATATGTATATTATTTGTGTAAGGAAAATGTTTTTTTAAAATGAATACATGTTATTTCAATGTGTGCAACCTAAAATATTAAAAACGAATAAAAAAAATCTGATGTGGGCAGCACATGACTTTCCTTATATAATGCAATGAATTTACTACTTTTACGGTTAAAAAACTGTTATTCTTATAGTAGATACTTATATGCTTTCCAAGATATTGAATTTTCTTCAATGAGTTGTCAATTTCATTGATTTAGCGTCATTTTTATCCATTTGGCGAGATTTTCGCTAATTTGGCAACATTTAAAAAATCGCTGAGTTGGCGATATTCCGCCAGATTCGTCGCCAAAATATGACAAAGCGTTATGGATGGAGAAATATGTTATCTTACAGCCGATAAATGACCATTGGCGTTCAAATACAAAAGTATTACTAAGTATCTTTTCTCGCGAATGGAACGAGCTACATTCACGGGAATGATGTCACCAAAGTTGTCGCATGATATTACATATGGAAAGTGAACATGCTTCTTAACAGTTAATATTTATTTTTAATTTATGGGATTTTTTGATAAATTTATTTGAAAAATGTGCAATATCTCGAGAACGGTTCATGCTAGCGTTCTAAAGTTATGTCAATCGTTTTCTAAGGAAAAAATTGCATAAGAAATGTCTATTTGTGTAACTTTATTAAAAGATTTGATGTTTTGATGATTTTTTCAAAATTTCACTCGAAAATTTAGGCAGGTTCTGGACATTCGATTATGTGTAAAACTTCCAATATTCAGGGATTGTAATTTTTGTACCAAATTTCATTCGAATCGCTTCATTAGTTCATGACATATCGTCTCCACAGATTCAGTGACACACACGCACATACTTTCACACACACACACAGACATTACCTGAAAAATGTTCGATTCGTGATCAGGGATACTTGAAACGTGCTCTCCCGTCGAAAACTCGAATTAGAATTTTCGACCCCGTCACAATACTTTCCTTGCACATTATACATATAAGGAAAGTAAAAAATGGTATATTTTGTAATCTTAATTAATAGGTAACATATAAGCATATTTATTACTTTCCCTACATACATAGCGTATGGCTGTGATTCCCTACCAGGGCTCCGTTGAACACTTGAGTTCTTCGTACTTGCGTGAGGGTGTTCCGTGAGATATTGCAAAAAGTTCCAAAAAATGAAAATGCAATTTATCCCCATTTTTATAATGGAGTAAAAACAATTAAAATTATTAAGGCTTTTACGTGACTATATTAACACACGATAATTAAACACATATTTATACATATTTTTTTACTCAGTAAGGCAGATGTAAAGTGAAAGTCATTTTATTAACATCTTCTATATAATAAAAGACAATGTCTGTCTTATACACTATACGTTCAGCGACCGCGCGTCGGAGAGCTACGAAATTTTGCAATCGGTGACCAGGGGGGGGGGGGGGGAGTGGACACGTAAAAACCGATTTTTAAAATTTTGATTATTTTTTTAGTTATTTAATGTTTTATGCGATTCCGACCGCTTTTTGCCCTTTTTTCTCCACGATCCAGACGTCCTAGAAAAAACAAACAAATAACACTACCGGAAAGAGCAGGCAATTGCGAGTAAAAATATATCAATTTCAAATCTGAATTTCGATTTCTAATATTTTTTAAAGATTTTAAAACAAAAGTCACTTTCAGTTAAAAAAAACCAACTTTCGTCTTTAAATCCTTCCATCGTAAAAACTACTTATAATTTCGACTAATAATTTACATTTTCAGAAAGGTCAAAGATCTGGCATTCTTACAAGTCCAATCTGGTCAAGAAATAATGAAAATTGCCCTCAGGATCGCAATTTTAAAGACGTCATGATTTTATATTTCTCGCCCAATTCTCGGCGAAGAACCGATTCTTCCCCGACATTCCCCTCCCCCCCCCTTCACCACCCGCAGTAGTTTTTTCCCCGTCTCCATGGAGACCGCGCTTCGGGTTTTAAATGAATTAAGAGCTTAGCATATGTATTGGATACATCGGGTGAAATTATTATATTTATATGCTATTTTGAATGGGTATTTTAATTTATGGATATTTTAAATAATTTGAATGATTGAATTATGGTGGATTGAATTGTGGTGATGTATTTGAAATTATTATATTTATGGATTGGTGGAACGATATGGATGATTCATGGAACGGTATAGATTTTTTAAATGGATATTTTAATTTATGGTTATTTTAAATGGATATTTGAATTTATGGATATTTTAAATGGATATTGTAATTTTACGGATATTTTAAATGATAGAACGATGGATATTTTAATTTTATGGATATTTTAAATAGCATATGGTAATTATAAAATTTAAATTAGCGCGCGGGAATTACACTCGGTAGGCCCGGATTCGATTCCCGCCACTGCCTAAACTGCCGCTGTGTTCAGGCGGAGTACGATCACGTTAAACATGTGGGTCCGTAAGTCCTTCCGAGAGGTTGGTGGTATGGGAAGGAGGGTACGGTCTCTGTGGATGCCTCCCCCACTGGGTTCCGGTCTAAATAGTCGTCATTTTCATTGATTTAGCATCATTTTTATCCATTTGGCGAGATTTTCGTTAATTTGGCAACATTTAAAAAAGTTGCCGAGTTGGCGACATTCCGCCAAATTCGTCGCCAAAATCTCGCCAATCGTTATGAACGGAGAAATAAGTTATTCTTATAGCAGATAAATTACTATTGGCGTTCAAATACAAAAGTATTACTCAAAGTATCTTTTCTCATGAATGGAATGAGCTAGATCCACCAGAATGATGTCACCAAATTTATCGCATGATATTACATATGAAAAGTGAATATATTTCACAATAGTTAATATTTTCTTATTTTATTTGATTTGATTGATAATTTTATTTAAAAAATTTACAATATCTTGAGAACGGTTCATGCTAACGTTTTAAAATTTATGTCAATCGTTTTCTAATGAAAAATTACATAATCAATGACTGCTTAACTTCATTAAAAAATGTTGATTTTTTGAGGATTTTTACAAAATTTCAATCGAAAGTGGGGTTCTGAATATTCGATTGGGTTTAAAAACAATAGGCTTCTAGTATTTACGGATTCTAATTTTTGTACTAAATTTCATTCGAATCGATCCATTATTTTATCAGATATCGTCTCCACAGGCTCACTGACACACTTACACTAACATCCCCCCCCTCCCCCCACACATCCCTCAAATATGTCTGATTTTTGTTCATGGTTGCTTGAAATTTGCTCTTCCGTCGAAAACTCGAATTCGAATTTTCGATCCCTTTATAATATCTAATAATATGTATATTATACTATGTATATAAGGAAAGTAATATTTCAAGGGTTTTTCGAAACAATAAAGATTGGGAATCACTGTTATAAGACACAGGTAAAATGTACCTGGGTCAAACACTTGAATTCGATGCAGTGTCATGGAGTGGTTTCCTACAGATGCTGTATCTAGCTGATTGATATATATAAGTCGAGGTATGTATGTAGCCGATATTGCACAGAATATTACAGTCTAGAAGAGGATAAGCGTTGTTACAACAAAGCAATTGTCCACCTGCAGTACTAATGATCATATTTCATGATTTAGCTAGCTGATTGCCACACAGCGAGCAGGATCATATATATCAAAAGGCTTGGAAGGCTCAGCCCCGAGTCTTGCAATTGTTAAACTGCCCAAACATTGCTTTTTTTTAACCACAGATTCGTGGATCAGTTTTGCGCTCTTCAAGACTGAATAGTCCTAAACTGCACGGGCAGCCAGGAATTTTGCTACATTCTGTTACTTTGTGAACACTTTCTCAATTTAACACCAAATGGGGGGGGGGGGGAGGGTGTTGTTGTTGAGACCCAGACCGTCCGACCTACCAAGGTGTAAGGTAACTTACAGATGAGAGGGGGGGGGGAGGTATAATTGACTTCGAAATTGATTCCGATTTTGGATTGCGATTTCAGGCTCTGTAATCGCCCTTTATTGGTGAATTCTGTCAGTGTCGTCGATTGGGTGGGGATGGATATCGCTCGAATAGGTTGGGTTCCTGCCCCTCCCCATTTTTTTATGTTTGAGGGCGGTAAAGACATAAATCTCATGAAGAAGGGACAATCAAATATGGAGGAGAGAGGGGTGAGATAGCCCAGTGATTAGCGTCCGAGGAAATAGGACGACTCGAGTTCGATTCCCAGCTCTGCCCAAATTCTCCTCCTGTTCACGCTGAGTACGGGCACGCTAAATATGTATGTTAGTAAGTCTTTCCGAGAGGTTAGTGATAAGGGAAGCTAGGTACGGTCCCTGTGAATTTCGCCCCCACTGGGTTCCAGTCTGAATTGGGTGACACTTCCCGGCCGTCCAAATAGTTACCTTACACCTTTCTTGTAGGTCGGACGATCTGGGTCGAAGAAGAAGAATTATGAGGGAGAGCGAGGGGGGGGGGGTCTTGATAAATGTTTGTAAATGGGGCTCACAATTTTTATGGGTGGCTCTGGTTCTGTGACTATTTGCATTGTTAGTTAATAAAATATAGTAGTACTGAGATTAAATCGGCATCAAATAAACATGAGTTCTGGTCCCCCTTTTCCTCTCAAAGCATGAAGCCCGCTATGCGGAGGACTAAATATTATCTATGTAATAGTTTTATTCGTATGTAATATATTTATTGCATAAAATAGTCAATATAATGTATTGCATACTTACAATACAGTATATTTCGAAATTCAAAGGAAAAGGAATGATCATACAAGATCAGACTGTTATTAAATGGGTAATTAAAAATACCTTTGTTAAATACTTTTACTATAAATATTGCAATTCATTTTTTTTTCGTTTATCTAGAAGTAGGTTATAACTGTTTTGTATTTAGCCACTCTGTTTCATTACATGCATAAAATATACTGTGTTTATGCACTTTTGCTATTTTTGTGCATATATCTTATTTTGATAGCCTTCTGAGAATGCATTGTCTGTCTACCAGTTCTATTGATTTTAAAAACATTTAGTTGAACACTTTTAGAAATAGAAACATTAAAAATGTATAATGTAAACACTTTTATGATCCTGTTTTGTATGTATAAGAATGTTAGAATGGTTATATAATACGGCGCAGACTTGAAAACGAAACTTCTGTATCATGAGTTTCAGGTTTTACAGAAGACTAGAAAAACCTACATTTGAAAACGTTTGCTTTTTAGACGATTTAGGAAAATATTTGAAATTCTCAAGAGAATATACAATTGTTTGGAAATTTGTATAAAATTGTATATAAACGTGCGCACAGATGCAGATACAACAAAGCGCAAGTTCAATTCTCCTTTTTACTTTCCTTATATACATATAATGTATGTGACTGTGTCGAAAATTCGAATTCCAGTTTTCAACGGGAGAGTACGTCTCAAGCATACTTGAACACGAATCAGACGTTTTTGAGATGATGTGTGTGTGTGTGTGTGTGTGTGTGTGTGTGTGTGTCAGTGAGTCTGTGGAGACGATAACTGACGAACGAATGGACCGATTCGAATAAAATTTGGTACAAAAATTACAATTCATGAATACTGGAAGCCTATTATTTTTATACGCAACCGCACGTTCAGAACCCCCCCCCCCCCCTAAATTTTCGAGTGAAAGTTTGAAAAAGTCCTCAAAAAATCAAAACCGAAAATAGTCATTTCTTATGTAATTTTTCATTAGAAAACGAATAAATTAAATTTTAGAACTCTACCATGAACCGTTCTCGAGATATTGCACATTTTTAAAAAAATAACAAAAATCATATAAAATTAAAAAAAATATTACCTATTGTTAAAATGTGTTCACTTTTCATAAGTAATATCATGCGATAAATTGGGTGATATCATTCTCGTGGATCTAGCTAGTTCCATTTACGAAAAAATATACTTTAGATAATACTTTTGTATTTGGACGCCAATAGTCAGTTATCTGCTACAAGAATAACTTATTTCTCCGTCCATAACGCTTGGCGAGATTTTGGCGGAAAATCGCCAACTTGGCGATTTTTTTAAATGTTGCCAAATTAACGAAAATGTCGCCAAATTGATAAAAATGACGCTAAATCAAAGAAAATAACGATTAGATGATGAAGCAATTATTAAAGTATTTTAATATATGGACTACATCGCTTATTGCGGATGTTATCAATATTGATGATTGTTTAGAGTTGCGCGAAGTATAAGTTAATTGAGTATTTTGAAATAGTTTTACATGTTGTCATCCTGAAAATCGTCCAATGTACAATTTAGCAATAAAAACACAGCGCCTTAGATCTTATACATTATTTTTTATTGTAAAACTAGTAAATCCATTGCATTATATAAGGAAAGTCATGTGCTGCCCACATCAGATTTTTTAGTTGGATACAACCTTGGCCTACAAGCATTATTCAACTCTGCGCCATTTCGTTAAGCTTGGAACATAAATGTCAGCTTACTGATTCTCTTTTTCCACGCCTCAAAATGATTTACACCTTCCATAGTCTTAATCTCTGGTTTGATTTATTATGTAAGAATGTAGCTTTGGTAATAGGCAATTGGTAGATAGATTATAGCCTTCTATTTTTCTAGAATTCTCTGGCGTTATGATTTTGGAATTAAAGTAAGTGGTGTTTTATTTGCCGATTATAGGGTGTAAGAATGATGTAGATACAGGTGAAGATAAAAAATTCGATATTTATTAGCACATTTTGTTGATTAGTGGGAAAATAAAATCTGATGTAGACAGCATATCATTTTACCTACTGGCACATATTCATTTTCCTTCCTGCATTTAATAATGTAATAATTTACATTTTATTGCAGAAATAGAAACACATAAAGTAGATACTTATCTCAAATTATATCCAGTTTGCAGTGTAAAGTCATTTGCACTGTTCCAACTGGGATTCAAACCACGGATCTCTAACTGGTCAGACTACTTATTACCATTAGATTATTGCAATGGCGTCATCAGAGGGGATTTGGGGGGGGGGCATAACCCCCAGAAACTCACTGAAACCAATTAAATTTCGTAAAAATTATATTTGGTGAAATCGGAAACAAGGTATTTTGTAACTCTACCCGAAAATTTTTTTCTGGCATCTTTTGGACGTAATTCTAACGTCGAAGTGAACCTCACACTCTCCTTCCTCAGATATCAGATCGATGTTAAATTGACTGTCAAAACGACCCTATCAATTTCTACTTTTATATACAGGCTAGTATCCTGTGTGGTCAAAATACTCCTGATATTAAAACTGATGACTTCATAATTTTGGAGTCCGCTGAAAATTCGAAACCGAGACAATTTTAGACAATTCACAGACTATAATTTTGGCTTTTCTTTATAAAATGCATTCTAGAGCACCAGAAAAAAATGATAAAAAAGTAAGTAAATACATAAATGATTTTTTATGATGTACACTTTAATCACTTGCACGTATATATACGAATTACAATGGATAGCGATGCGATTTCCAAGAAGTCTCTGTTGCACCCTAAGAAGATTGCGCCTTAAAAGTAAAAACTAGTTGTAAGTTGTTCTGTCAAATATATGAAGATTGGTAGTTCAAAAGGTTTGAAATGTTAGCAACAGTACCAGATATAAAGCTCTAAATTTGAATTATTTTGTTCACCGCAGTTCCTTTTAAAATCGGATAATCCTGGATAGCACTAAACAATGTCTTGGAGTGAGTTGCCAGAATAAGAACATTGAAGATTTTTTCCTTTGTTCGTCTGGTAATCCTGTTTTTGAGTGTTGCAACTTGAAAGTATAATATTTATTAAAATGTAATTTTTTAATTTAAAAAAAATACCTAAAAATGCTCTTAAAATATTAAAAATGGCCTAAAAATCATAAAAAGTGTCATAAAACAGAAAAATATGCATTGCCATCTCATCGTCATTGCCTATACAGACAGGGACGGAGACAGACACACTCATTGTTGATTTCAATCTATATTTGTGCAATAAGACTGAATTTAAAAGACAAATAATGCAAGAAAGAACAAAATAACTGAAAGCCATTTTCTGCCGAAAACAGATATTTTCTTATGCCTTGTGTCCCACATCTAAATCTGAAATGCATTTTCCGGAAAGTTGTGAAAAATAAACATGTTCTTAAAACGCTGTTTGAATTTTACAATATACTAGCCACCTTCGGTAACTTTTAAAAAAGCAACGAAATGTCCACTGTTGAATGAAATGTCTATCGCTGCATTTGACCTGAACACGCGATGAATTCTTTAAAAAGTTCTCTCCCAAGAAACCAGAAAAAAAAAATAAAAAAAAAAAAATCCATTGAATAAAATTCGAACTCGCGTTATTATTACTAGAATAAAATATTAAGTTGCTTAATTATTTTTAAAATAATATAGCATTTTAACATAGTTTACAAGTATTAAGTAAATATACCTACATATCTAATTTGAAGCATATAATTACAAGACTGAGAAAGTCACAATTTTGTCTTTCTAAACTTTTTAATCTATTTTTAATCTATTTATCCCAGCTAGTTTTCTCATGTAGACTATCGTATCAGTCTGCGAAAAATGCAGTATCTTAAATCGACTTTTTCTACTTCTTTTTACGGTAAAATGATCGAAAATTGCTCAAAATTTTGCTTAAAAATTAAGAACTAAAAAAATTAAATTGTATATAAAAAATCATTTCGAGGTATTTTGGGATTTGTCCGAAAGCATCTTTATACCGAATTTCTTAGTCGTATGTCGCTTGGATTTATGGCTACACAGATAGCCACACAGACAGACATTGTGCTTTATTAAGGAAAACTATTAAATAACTCATTTAAGCATCCCCTTCGTTAGCGCTAGACAGGCCAACCAACAAACTCGAAGTCAAAAACTCGAAATGGACTAAAACCGAATTAGCCCATTTCCTCTTTTGACTTATTTGAGTTTGTTGTTCTGTCTAGCACTGACGAAGGGAATTCTGCGCATCCTAATTGTTATTCTATTTGTGCTTAAATGCGTTGCTCAAGTTTTTCTTAGTTTTTGCACTATCTTTTTTTGTTATTAATTGTATTTCATTATTATAGAAAACTCCCAAGAAAATAATTTGTAATGTAACTACAAAAATATAACATATTTTTATATTTCAATAATATTTTAAAATGTATTTCAATAAAAAATACAAATTTATCAAAGCAGTCGCTCATTTTGGTTGTAAAATTGCTTATTTCATTTCTGTTTGAATTCAAAATATAGTTTTATGAAATATGCCATGTAAAAATAAAAAGCCTAATATGTTTATTTTCCCTGGATTAATGAAAAATGCATTTTCAAATAGTTATGCGAACTTTTTCAAGGACGTAATGGAAATATATCAATCAAAAAAAGTTTTGTGTTTGAAAATAGTTAAAAATTGAAATAGAAAGTTTAGTTACAATAATAATTAATTTGCATATCTGGGAAATGAGGATCTTATGTTTATAAAAATGTAAAAAAGAATTTAACATTTTATTATATTAGTTATGTAAATGCTATCAGGACTTTAAAGTGCATATCATTATTTTTAAAAAACATGTTATGAAATAAAAATGTTTTTAAAAACGCATATTTCCCATTCTTGAAAAATTTTCTTCCGAAAATGCATTTTTATGTGGAATATCAACTTTCAAAATTCGATTATATTATAAAATTTTGAGACGAAATTAAGTACGAAATTCAAAAATTCAAAATTCTAATATATTTTCCTATTTTTACCTTCCCTACAAATATATATTATTATATCAAAAATCTGATGTAATAAAAATTTAATAACATAAAAACTGTGTAAATGGAACTTAAACACAAATATACACTAGTCAACCAGTTTCAACAGACTTCTTCAGGTACGCGACTTTAATTAATCAAATAAATTTAGTAACAATGGTAGAATAGCACACATGTCTGAAGGTAAGAGAAAAGTTGTCATCGCAGCAAGCAGAAATGAAAGAGGAAGTAACAAACAAGGTAGGGAACAAAAGATACTACGAAATACAAACAATAAACAAAAGGCATGATAATGAATGGTAAAAATCATGGAGGATAGAAAGAACAGAAATTATTCGTAATGTGTTGCACCTTTGTTCGGCTGTTGGAGGGAACTAGTCTTTTCACTCTACGAAGAGCTCGAAAATCCAGTCGTTGTTTGCGACCACAGGTTTTGCGCCAAGATCCAGCTTTTTGTCTAGTGGTCCACTCTGTGTACACTTAAATAACTGCCGCTTTCGAACAATTCACATGTGCAACTGTTTTGTTAATGCTCACACCATTGCTGCGAGCTTTTACAATCATTACACGTTCAAAACCCGTTAGATCACAACTTTTATCCCTTGCTTCATGAATTTCTACTGCATTGGTCTCACACCTTTACCTATACGTTTTTATACTGATCCAGGCATCTTAACCATCTTATTCATCGTTTTTATACTGATTCAGACATCTTAATCATCTTATTCATCGTTTTTATACTGATTGAGACATCTTAATAATATTATTCATCGTTTTTATACTGATTAAGATATCTTAATTATCTTATTCATCGTTTTTATACTGATTCAGACATCTTAATAGTCTTATTCATCGTTTTTATACTGATTTAGACATCCTAATCATCTTATTCATCGTTTTTATACTGATTCAGACATCTGAATCAGTTTTTATACTGATTCAGACATCTTCAGAATAGTTGATTTGGATAAACTCCTCTGATAGTTATAATAATTTGGTCACTCAGTGTATATTACCATATATTGTAGGGAAAGTAAGTGCAATGCATAAGCAAAGGATAGAAAGGTATTTACAATGAATTTTTATAAAGAGCATATATATTCATTTTGATAATTTGCGATATCGATGGTACAAAAAAATTTTAAATCTTTTAATTTTGAATGCCACTCTTTCGAACGCGATTGCCCGTGATACATTAAGGCATAATTAAAATTTACTTCAAAATGCACTCTCTATCTTATCCTTTAATCACTCTCTATCCCGCCATCCAAAACATGTCAGAAATTTAGATTCTAACTTTCTATCAAGCGAGAGTAATGGAGACAAGCAAACAAAAACTTTTCCAACGAGCTTTCTAACTTTTTTAAATGTATGAATAACGCGAGAAAATGTTGGCTGCGAGTGTGTGCGTGCGCGCGTGGTAGTGGCGGCGGTGGTGATGAGGAGGGGGGGGGGGGGGTCTAATGCAGGGAGTGTCGCTTTTACTTTCAGATGATCAATCGTCTGTACAGAAGGGGGGGATTTTGCATACACCTTAATACTCTGTGTCAGTCACCGAAGAAATTTTTGTTATAAATTCAAGGTTGCTTTTAGAGAATGTGGAGCATTAGGAGTTATTTCATCCGCTTTGTGTGTGTCAGTGGGTTGAGGGATATTTTAAGTGTCTGATTATTTAATCCGTATATATGGATTGTTTTATCCTATTTGGAAAAGTTTACGTTCTTTGGGATATGGAATTGCGGTTTCGTATTGAATTTTACTTTTCCCGCATTACATGATAATGTATTGGAAACGTATTGACATGGGATCATAATTTTAAACTCGAATTTCTGACTGATCTATACAACCTTCGGGCACTCTAGAATACGAATAGAAATAGATTTGGCGTGGCGTGTATGCGTGTGTCTGTATATCTATATAAAACTTAAGAACTATTCGACGAAATTTTCACGAAATTTGACAGAAGTGAGTGGCTTATTAGATTATGATTCTATTAAAAAAAAAATAGAAGCAGGCTTTTATTTTTGACAGTCAGCAAATCTTGTCGAAAATTAGAATGAAACTATAAATATGTTTAAATGTACTGATTAAATGCGTGTTTTGTACGTAATTTTCGATGACAAGATAAGGAAAACCACAACCCCCATTATTTTAAAATAAACCGTTGGGGAGATATTTCAATTTTTTGGAACTTTTTTTAGCTGAGAGCGTTTTTAAATGCGCTAAGTCTCCAAAAGAAAAATAAAATGTTTTAAAACTGCATATGGGATATAATTTTAAATTAGTATTCATTTTATATGCTATTTTGTCGCCAAAATTTAAATCAATGCGTTGCGAAATGTACAAAGAAAAATCTGATGTGAGCAGTACATGACTTTCTCTACAGATTCGAGCTTATTTTCTCTTTATTTCATTCATAATTCATTAAAGAGTTTAATTGCACCCAATAACACGCGCGCATATTTAATTGAAATTACACCAAATTTACACTTTCAATTCAGCTTTCATTTTCATTTGGTAACTGATTCGGCGTAGCAAGATTGCGTAATAACTAATATATTTCGGGAACGGCTTGTCCTAGAGTAATGGGGCTGGCCATATTCTTTTCGTCGTCTAAAATTACGTAAAAAATAAGCATTTAATTGATATATTTGAGCATGAGTAGGCTTTAACTTTTAGATTTAACGATTTTTGTGGGTCATTTTGCAAAAAAAAAGGCAGATCTTATTTTCCAAATCGTACTAAAGTCTAATCAGCACCAGGATAGCCTACAAGTGATTTATCTACCAAATTTTATGAAATTTAGTCTATTAGCTTTTTAGATAGAGTGGATAAAGGCAATTTTTGAGGGCCATTTTGCAAGAAGAGGCAGGTTCTGTTATCCCAAATTGTACAAAAATCTAATCAACTCCATGGTCACACACTAGGAACTTACCTATCAAATTTTATGAAATTCGGTCAATTAGTTTTTCAGTTAGAGTGGATACAAATTCTGCACAGACAGACAGACACACACACACACACAGAGACGCCATGCTAAAAATAGTATTTTCGTGTTCTAGAGATCCTGAAACGTGTAGATCCGTCGAAAATTCGAGTTGCGATTTTCGGCATGATTCCAATACTTTCCCTATACATTACTATATATTGCAGGGAAAGTAAAATGAGTATGAGTCTAGGGAAATTCATATGGCACCCGCATCCTATACTTTACTTTGTCATGTTATCATTTTGAGAAAGTACGACCCTTTAATAAAACTTTATAATTGTACGTTCTCCCCCAAAATGCAATTACTATACGATTCCCTAGGAAAACGTAATTATTGTATGACCCTATATCAAAAGGTAATTACTTTACGACCACTAACAAAATGTAATTAATGCACGATACCCTCCCTAGGTGTTCGATTACACACAGAACGCTTTTAATGTGATGCCATCATTGTAAGCAGTCCTTTTTTCTTGAACTGCACAAACATAAAAAGCCATACTCCTGATGTGTCTCTAATCTGCACTCTAGGACAGGCAGTTTCATACCTGACTCGTCTATGTAGCCGGAACAGTAACAAATATTAGAATGAGAAAAATATTAGTCTACAAGTATTAATATATAGATGGAATCATTTTTACATGTATAGATATCAGACAAGAATGTGGATCGTATAAATCAACATATATCTTGAAAGACAGATTGTTTCCCAAAATACTAATAGAAATGCTCTCTAAAAGATCATGAAAATTTATATAATTAGAACACGTTTTTTATTTGTGTTTAATATGTTATTGTTTATTCATTTATATGTTATTGTCTTTGAGCCTATCGCAGGGAGAGAAACTAATAATCTTAAATAGTGGCTGCAATGTTCTTAATCTAAAAAGTTTTATTTTTTTTAACAATTTACGATGCTTAGTATCGAGAATAATTATCTCAATTGAAAACTGTCTCAGTTAGATGGTGCTCCGTGGTCGAGTTTCAGTCCATGGTGGGGCGCTTCGAGAGGGTTACGAATCTGGCTATGTTAGATTCGGTTCAGTGATCGATAATATAAGTCTGTAAAGATTCAGTCTTCTAATCCACCGGTGGGCAGTTTGAGGGTAAGAACTTGCAAAGACATTTAATGAACCCATAATCTCTGCTCCGAGAGGGATCGAAATTCCAACAATATTAGGTTCTGTTCGATGGTAGATAATACAGGTACAATACTTAGAAGCTTACTTCTAGACACTGTAATATAGGTGTGCAAAGCTTCAGTCTCCTAAGTCACCAGAGGACTTTTAGAGGGTCTGGAAATTTGAAATCTTCCATTTTTCGCCACCAAGGAAAGGAGGAAGTAATTTAACATTTAGTTCCGTTAGGTTTTGTACCGTTGTCGATATTATAAGTGCGAAAACTCAGACCACTCGACTCGCTCTAGGGCATGAGCAACAGAAACTTTAGAACGCTAGCATGAACTGTTCTCGAGATATTGCGCATTTTTCAAATAAATTTATCAAAATATTCCATAAATTAAAAAAAAATATTAACTGTTGAGAAACATGTTCACTTTTCATATGTAATATCATGCGATGAACCTGGTGACATCGTTCTCGTTGATCTAGCTCGTTCCATTCATGAGAAAAGATACGTTGAGTAATACTTTTGTATTTGAACGTCAATAATCATTTATCTGCTATAAGAATAACTTATTTATTCGTCCATAACGCTTGGTGATTTTGGCGACGAATTTTGCGGAATGTCGCCAACTTGGCGACTTTTTAAATGTTGCCAAATTAATGAAAGTCTTGCCAAATGGATAAAAATGACGCTAAATCAGTGAAAATGACAACTAATTGACGAAAATTCAATATCTTGGGAAGAATATAAGCATCTACTATAAGAATAACCTTTTTTTTCAGTAAAAGGAGTAAATTCACTGGATTATATAAAGTCATGTACTGCCCACATCAGACTTTTTTGACATATATTGGCATATATTGGAATCAATTACGGCCTTATGCTTTAAAGATTACCGGCATTATTGATATTTTCACTGTATTACATTATCTCTTTTACTTCAATAAAATTTTTGAAGCTCATATTGCAATAGGGGTGGTCTTTTATTAACACACGAGCATGTCTTCTAATCTACGACAATGTAAGTATATCTTCTATACATTTTTAGCGTTTTTATTTTGGCATACATTGGAATGAATTATGGTCTTTAGATTTAAAGATTATGGGATTATTGATATTTTCTAATTATCACGTCATCTGTTTTATTTTGGCAATGATTTTAAAATCTCATATATTATGGTACGTGTAATCGTCTACTAACACACGGGTATATCTTATGATATTCACAAATATAAGTAGTACGAGTATCATATAATTTTTGTACTTTTATTTTGCATCTATTCATTCAATTTCATACTTTTTGTAAATTTATTTACAAACGGGACCAGGATGTTTTATTCTTTCTTCAGATCTGCCCGGGAAGATAATTTTGTATAGCGGGAACATATATTCTTAAACTTCTTTTTAGGAGTATTAAATTAAATATTTTAATAGAATATTTTGATTAACAATGTCATTTAGTATACTATAGGAATGTTCATACGATTGTGAATTTTAAGTTTCTTTATATTATATAGACTCCGCACGAAGAACACTACTAGTTGTATATAAATTAAATTTCTATAATTATCATAACCAGTGTATTTCTATTGAATCTTGCATTACATTCCGTTTGCGGCCGAAAATTAATCCTTTACATTCTGTAGCTTTTAGAATAAAATAAAGTTCTATAATTACACCGTCGATAGTAATTAAAATTAAAACAACATTTGAAATATGCGGTAAATTATACATATCGAAATGAATTAAAATCAGAATAATTATTTTAGATAACAAGCGAATTTGCTATTGTTATTTAAATTTTTCTGATTTACTTTAATGTAGGATTTATTACAATTAAATTATGTTAGCGCAAATCAGTATTTCTAAATATTGACTTACAGAATTAGACTAGACTGGAATAATGTAAGTTCAAATAAGTATTTGCATATTTGACTTCAGAAAAATATGCAATTTACTTTAGCGTATTGCAAATTGAAGAGAACTTGCTTCAAATTATTGATTCGCCCTCCTTTATTTTCTTTCCAAAGTGTTAAACTAAATATTTTAACTTAGTTGGAGTTCCTTAAAAATCTCAAAAGTGTTAGTGATTTTCTTTGTAAAGCTAATCTTCTAAATAAAATATGTATATTACAAGGGACACGGTAAAAGTGTTGAAGGATTATTAGTTATTAAAAAAGATTGCGAACAAAATAAATCTTTCTAGCTACGTGTTTGTTATTAAAGATGTTTGTTTGTAAAGAGATTCTTTTAAATAAAATATGTAGATCACAAGGGACACGATAAAAGTGTTGAAAGATTATTAGTTATTTAAAAAAATTGGGAAACTAAAATAAACTTTCTAGTTACGTGTTTGTTATTGTATATAAGTAGACATAAATGCCAAATATATTTAATTTATACTACATTCCATTAACCATATTTTTACTTAACAGACAATGTAAAAGTCAAGTAGGGTATATGTAAAAGTCAAGTAGTATTTTGAGATTAGCAATCTGACTGTCTTTTATCGTCCGCACAATCTTCTGATGCCCTTACGTACTTTGAAGACCCTCGAGCACAAATCAAGGCCCTGTTTTATTTTCAAAATGCAATTTGAGGCTCGGAAGCACTTTTTAATTATATTCCTGTTTTAGTTATATTTATGTTTCTTTTCCCCAGGAACTAAAATAACTAAACATTTGAAATTTTTTCAGCATATGAAATAGAACTTTAGGTCTAAGAAGAATTGTATAAATCAGTGGTAATTTGTATTTTAATTTCTTTTTAATTTCACATGTATAAAATCTAGCAAATTTAAATAAATTACAGTATTTTTAAATGAATTAATTACAAAATAACCTTACTGTTGTTGTGCAGTATATAAAGCACATAATTATACACTATTACTGAAAAATTCAAAGGAATATGTTTGCTCGAAGCCGAGAAAAATATACATATATTATGAAAACTGAAAAAACTTGTCAAACAATTCTGAAAAAACATTCATATATACATAAATTATATAAATAGTCACAGAGCTACGGATCTGTAGCCCCCACGGCTGCCCAGAGGTGCAGGTGACTTGGGGAGACTTAGGAGTGTAATGTAAGATGGTTTGTAAGAGCGCTAGTGATTAAAGAAACAAGAAAAAGATGAAAAAGGGACAATTTCATTTTATCCCATTCAGGACTAGATACGTAGTACATACTGTCTTCTTCAAACTATGCAGATCTCTCTCTTCCAACCAGCGCTTTACTTCTGACTTCCTGTGCTTCTCTCTACCAGTCTGCGGTATAGGCAGCTCAAAGGCGGAATTGCACCATATGGAGTGATCGCCAGACGTTTCGACAAAAATAATAGTAAATAATATATTGAAACCATTATTTAAAAATGAAAACAAAATCAAATTAGTATTCTAAAGTATTTTAAAATTCTATGTTTTCTTTACTAGAAAGTAAATAGCAATTAGAAAACTTTTGCAAGGAAAATAATGTCCATATTTGGAAGCAGTTTTATTTGGGGGCAACTATTCTCCGGAGTGAAATATATTGTTACGACGTATTCCCTGGAATCGTGTGTGTATTCTCAGGATACATAGAATAAGTCCAAATTTTTGTATCACTAATAAGTTTATTTATAAGCACAGCATAAACAGGAACACTATACAGCAAAAAGCTCGATAATTATATCACAAGATTGAACAACTGATAGGTATGGTACCTAAGACAGCAATTAATTGCTCCATTAATTTCACAAAACAACCGATATTATTCTCAAAACATAGACATGTCTCATTTCACGAAACAGCAACTACTATTCTCAAAACATTGGCGTATATCACAGTTCAGTTTAGTTCGTATCATGTGAACTTCTGCTCGTATCATGTCAACTCATGTCAACTCCTGATGACTGCTTTTATGTACTCTCTGTAAAAATTTCTAGAAATATCTTGGATCTTGAAGAATATTTGTTATTTCAAGGTTTTTCTTGAACCATCGAAAAGTCGCTAAATTTCGTCAGTTGGAAAGTGTTTCATAAACAATGCTTTATGCATGATTGATCTTGTTGCAGTTTGCATTTTACATCCCAGGCGATGCTGGATACATTCTCTATTAAATAAAAAAATAGCTATGAGAAAAGAACACGAATAAAGTAAATTTCCATATTCTCCTTATTTGTAACATACTTGCAACAAGAAAGTTTCGCTGTGTTTCCCAACGATCGCTAAATTTAAAAACTAATACTATCCACTCTAGCATATTTTTGCCAAGTACTTTGAACACCTATATATTTTCTCAAAATAAGTATGTTCCATAAATAGACACTAAAACTCCTGACCTCATTAAGAAACGCTAATTACCTTAGTTAAAATACTTCGTTTAGTTCTTTCGCAAAATATAGGGGAGGGGGGGGGGGGTAGTGATATAAATAACACGCAGAGAGATTAAATTAAAGATAAATTAAAGCTTCGCGTGCCAGCGTAATGTAAACAAAAAATCTGATGTGGGCAACACATGACTTTCCTTATATAATGTAATGAATTTACTACTTTTACAGTAAAAAAATAGGATTTTCTTGTAGTAGATACTAATATTCTTTCCAAGATATTGAATTTTCGACAATTAGTCGTCATTTTCATTGATTTAGCGTCATTTTTATCCATTTGGCGAGATTTTCGTTAATTTGGCAACATTTCAAAAAAGTCGCCAAGTTGGCGACATCCCGCCAAATTCGTCGCCAAAATCTCGCCAAGCGTTATGCACTAAGAAATAAATTTTTCTTAAAGCAGATAAATGACTATTGGCGTTCAAATACAAAAGTATTATTCAAAGTATCTTTTTTCAAGAATAGAACGAGCTAGATCCACGAGAAGGATGTCACTCAATTTATCGCATGGTATTACATATGAAAAGTAAACATGTTTCTCAATAGGAAATATTTTTCTTTTTATTTTATATGACTTTTTGATAATTTTTAAAAAAAATGTACAATATCTCGAGAACGGTTCACGTTAGCGTTCTAAAATTTATGTCAATCGTTTTCTAATGAAAAATTACATAAGAAATGTCTATTTGCGTAACTTTATTAGTGGTTTTAATTTTTTGACGATTTTTTCAAAATTTCATTCGAAAATTTAGGGGGGTTTTGAACATTCGATTGCGTATAAAAACAATAGGCTTCCAGTGTTTATGGATTGTGATTTTTGTACCAAATTTGGTTCGAATCGGTCCATTCGTTCGTCAGTTATCGTCTCCACAGACTCACTGACACACACACACACATACACACATACTTTCACACACACACACACACACACACACACACAGACATCACTTCAAAAATGTTTGATTCATGATCAGGGATGCTTGAAACGTGCTCTCCCGTCGAAAACTCGAATTCGAATTTTCGACCCCGTCACAATACTTTCCTTATACATTATGTATATAAGGAAAGTAAAAATCTGATGTGGGCAGCACAAGACTTTCCTTATATAATGCAATGAATTTACTACTTTTACAGTTAAAAAAATGTTATTCTTACAGTAGATACTTATATTCTTTCCAAGATATTAAATTTTCTTCAATTAGTCGTCATTTTCATTGATTTAGCGTCATTTTGATCCATTTGGCGAGATTTTCGTTAATTTGGCAACATTAAAAAATGTCGCCAAGTTGGCGACATTCCGCTAAATTCGTCGCCAAAACCTCGCCAAGCGTCTTGGATGAAGAAATAAGTTAATCTTACAGCGGATAAATGACTATTGGCGTTCAAATACAAAAGTATTACTCAAAGTATCTTTTCTCGTGAATGGAACGAGTTCGATCCACGAGAATGTTGTCACCAAATTTATCGTATGATATTACATATGAAAAGTGAACATGTTTCTTAACAGATAGTATTTTTTTTTATTTATGGGACGTTTTGATAAATTTATTTGAAAATGTGCAATATCTCGAGAACGGTTCATGCTAGCATTCAAAAGTTTATGTCAATCGTTTTCTAAGGAAAAATTACATAAGAAATGTCTATTTGCGTCACTTTATTAAAGGTTTTAATATTTTGATGATTTTTTCAAAATTTCAATCGAAAATTTTGGGGATTCTGAACATTCGATTGTATTTTAAAGCAATAGGCTTCCAGTATTCAGGGATTGTGGTTTTTGTACCAAATTTCATTCGAATCGCTCCTTTCGTTCGTGAGATATCGTCTCCACAGACACACACACACACACATACACACATACTTTCACACACACACACAGACATCACTGAAATTCGATTCGTTTTCAGGGATGCTTGAAACGTGCTCTCCCGTCGAAAACTCGAATTCGAATTTTCGACCCCGTCACAATACTTCCTTATACATTATGTATATAAGGAAAGTAATAAATAATAAAATTAAAAAACATGATAATAATTATCTTCTTTTATTCGTATGATTTTATAAATTTTTCTTGTCTTAAAAAGATAAATAAATATATCTAATAAATAAATATCAGAAGATTAATTACATGTCTCATTTGAGATTGTACAAAATTACCACAACACCTGATTAAGAAATTTTAAGATTATGGGAAAACAACAACAAAAAATACAACATTCTCATAACGTAATTTCTATGAAAAAAAAAAAAATAAGCATTATGTCAGTTTCTAGGAATATAGAGTGATACTTTCTAAATATTAAGTTTTCTGCAGAAAATCAAAATGTATTATATCTTGAGAGCTAGCTACTCCTACTTTTATCCACTCATTTCTAGTTAAAAGTAATATATATATAAATATATACAGGGTGTCCCAAAAAGGTTGAAACACGCTTTAATTCTTTACCTGTTGGAGATAAGTGGGTAAAGTAAATTGCAAGAATGTTGAAACTAAGGCAGGAAAAAAGATTACGTTAATGAAATAGTCCTCTCATTAATTTTCAAAAAGTTACACTTTTTAAATTTTTATAGGACTCCTTTAGACATGTCAATCAGAAATTTTTTATTTTTAATGCAACAAGATCATTAAAAAACCGCATATCTGTATCTTTAAAATTGAGCGAGTTATATTTAATTGAAAATTGAACATTGTGAATGGGGACCCTATATCAAATTAGAAATGTAAATTTGTGACATATCACAAAAAAGATAAAACTGGGTGATAATACATAGAATACCCAACCGCGTAGTGAGTATCACTGCTTTATATGATTTCTGTCTGTGTAATGTTTTATTTAGATGCATTTGTGATAAAAAATTTTGACACATATTAACGTATTTTTGATCTAAACAATTTACATTGTCAATTTGTTTATGATCCCTAATTTCATTGATGAAACAGCCGTTCCCATGGTACGGAAAAGTGGCATAAGTCAGATCTTTTCCTTTATCAAAATTCAGTTGATTTTAAAGATACAGATATGCTGTTTTTTTTTAATGATCTTGCTGCATTAAAAATAAAAATTTTCTGATTGATCCAATTTGTCTAAGGGGGTCGTATAAAAATTTATAAAGTGTAACTTTTTGAAAATTAATGGGAGGACTATTTCATTAATGTAGTCTTATGTCCTACCTTACTTTCAACAATTTTGCAATTTACATTACCAACAGGTAAAAAATTAAAGCGCGTTTCAATTTTTTGGGACACCCTGTATATATATATATATATATATATATATATATATATTATTTTTAACAAGAAATGGGTGGATAAAATTAGGAGTCGTTCTCAAGACATAATACATTTTGATTTTCTGCAGAAAACCTGATATTTGGAAAGTATCACTCTATATTCTTAGAAACTTAATTTTTTTAATAGAAATTACGTTATGAGAATGTTGTATTTTTTGTTACTGTTTTCCATTAATCTTAAAATTTCCTAATCAGGTGTTGTGGCAATTTAGTACAATCTCAATAGACATCTAAATGAGATATGTAATTAATCTTTTGATATTTATTTACTAGATATATTTATTTATCTTTTTAAGACAAGAAGAATTTATAAAATCATACCAATAAAAGAAGATAATTATTATTATTTTTTTAAATTTTATTATTTATTTGTTTACATTACGCTGGCACGCGAAGCCTTAATTTATCTCCAATTTAATCTCTCTCCGTGTTATTTATCTCACTTCCCTCCCCCCACCTATATTTTGCGAAGAATTAAACAATTTTAACTAAGGTAATTAGTGTTTCTTAATGAGGTCAGGAGGTTTAGTGTCTATTTATGGAACATACTTATTTTGAGAAAATATATAGGTGTTCAAAGTGTTTGGCAAAACTATGCTAGAGTGAGTAATATTAGTTTTTAAATTTAGCGATCGTTGGGAAACACAGCGAAACTTTCTTGTTGCGTGTATGTTACAAATAAGGAGAATATGGAAATTTACCTTATTCGTGTTCTTTTCTCATAGCTGTTTTATTTATTTAATAGAGAATGTACTCAGCATCGCCTGGGATGTAAAATGCAAACTATTACAAGAAAGATCAATTATGCATAAAGCATTGATTATGAAGCACTTTCCAACTGCAATGCGATTTTATTTAAACATCTATGAAATGCGATACATTTAGCTGTGATATTTTTTAAATTATCACAGTACTACAATAAGTTATTTTACTTAAAAACTTAAAACCATGTAGGTAAAAGTACTTTCTAACTCCATGCTTAAAACTTCCTCGATAAAAAAAGGCAATGTTATAAAATCATCTGCTTCTCTACATAAAATCGATGAATGTTTCATTCATATCGCCTATATTCCAGATTCCAGAGTTAAATAGTTTTGTGTTAAAAAAATTCAGCAATTCTTATACAACTCATCTTAGGGCTTGATTTGTTTACATTCTGCATACGTTAAAATTCGGCTTCGTTGTAGAAATAATCAAAGTTTGATGATCATTTAAACTCAAAAATATTGTAATTGCCTTGTCGCAGAATATAGATGCACTGAAAATATGCAGAAATAAAGTGGTTTTAGTACGGATGCAACATTAAATATGAATTTAAAAGAAGTTTAAAAATCACAATTTTCACACTGGGAAAATAGATGGATGCCATATTGTATGAAGTGGATCACGTGATCTCTCTTCATATAATATGGGTGTAATTATTATTTTAATTTTTATTTAAAAACTAACGAACGTATTTTGTTCAAATTTTTTATATATTTTACTGGATAATTTGTATGTTTCCTAAATTTTCGAAACAGTTTGCGAATTTTAACTTCGCTTAAATTTTTTTTGAAAAATGTTACATCCCCATAGGTCCCACAGACCGTCTGAACAACATACTAAAATTTCATTTTGATAAAGTCATTTTTACGGCAGTTATCGTGCGAACCGACAGACAGATGGACTGACCAAAGTCATAAACATTTTTCAGCTATGTTGGAAAGTGTTGAAAAATGCAAACTGACTACACCGGACCTCACAGCGATTTCCAAAATACTCCAAAATTCCACAGAGAAACGAAATAACGTTTTAACAATACGCTCTCTCACAACAAAAATAAAATAAAAAATATTGCAAGGGTGAACAGACGGCTGCGCCACGATTGTTTATTTTAAGTCCCGGGTATATTTTCTATTTATTATAGAGTGTAGATTCTATCTTCATCGCGCGAAAAGTATATGTAAATTTTAAAAATTCACATAAATTCGACTATTACTCGTATGGATGCCATTCAAAATTTGTTTGAAAAATAATTTTTTGGTCTTTCCGTTAGTGTCAAGATGGAAATTCTAAAATAATATTTTTGGTCTTTAAAGGGAACATTTGTGTGAAAATCCTACTAAAACATGAAGTAATTAAAAAACTAATTCAAATTAAAAATTATAACGCTGTGGTGCACCTTCATGGGTCTTAAAGTACCTGTGTATCAAATTTCATGGTCGTACGTTGCTTAGATTTTCCGCTACAGACAAACATCTTCCTTTATTATTATAGATGATATTATGTAAGATAGTAGAATACGGACACATTATAGCTCGTTCAGAATTTTCCCTCATTTCTAAAATATTTTCCTAATAAATCCTTGTCGCTTTGCTTTTATTTTCAAATATAATTATAGAGAAGTAATATTTTCTAACAAGTATTTTAATACCAATAATATTCATAAAACGAACGTGTTTTGCGAGAGGTCTTTGTATATACACTACCGGTTAAATGCATAAATTTGATTACACCCATTATCTACCTAATAAACACTGCTCACAACTGAAATCGCAGCCCCATAAAGTTGTAGGTGTAGCTTATATGTAAATCAGGCAGTGGAAACAACAAGGTGAGATATGCAAATGATTACAGTTTCGTTACGCATAGTGATGTAACCCGAGCAGCGTAAAAGCGTCAGATCAAGGAGGAGCGATATCACAGCTAAATTGTAGCGTCATTGGTTTCAGGTTGTAAAAATCATCACAGTATGCCAAGAGTACGTCGACGTACCGCATACGTTCAGTTGTCGTCAACGAAACGACAACAAATCATTGTTTTACGTGAAGGTAGATTGAGTCTTCGAAGGATCGCTGAACTATTGGGGTCGTGATGTGAACACAGTTCAACGGTGCGTGTTATGGTTCGTGAGAGACAACGAAACGACACGAAGATCAGGTAGTGGAGCTTCCAGGTGTACCACACCACGTGAAGATCATATGCTTCTGAGAAGCGTTGCGCGGGAGCCGTTTACCACAGCAACCGTGTTACAACGACATTTATCCCACACTACAGGTAACGTCATTTCGACGCAAACAATTCGAAACCGTTTGCATGACGCAGGACTCTGAGGTAGACGACCTTTTCAATACCTACCGTTTCAACGTCTTCACCGATTACATTTGACACCGCTGGAGGCAGTGGTGTCAAATGAGACACAATTGATCGACAGAATGAAGAACAATTCTGTTCACGGATGAATCCCGATTCTGTTTTGGCATGCCAGATGGCCGTACTCTCGTATTGCAGCGCTTTCAGCAACGCTACCAGGAAGCTTTTTCTATCAATCGCCACACAGCCTCCTAAGTGGTACCATGGTTTGGGGTGGTATAACATATGGTATATATATTATTTGGTGGACGAACACCTTTGGTCCACGTTTCTGGCAGTATCACGGCACAGCGATACGTCTCTGATATTGTGAGACCTGTGGTACAGTCATATCTGTCAACCAGGCCTGGACTGCTTTTTCAGCAGGATAATGCCAGGCCACATATTGCAAGTGTAACTATGAATAGTCTACAAGGTTTTTATATCCTGCCTTGGACAGCATATTTTCCGGATTTGTTGCCAATTGAGCATATCTGGGTCATCATGGGTCGCCGATTAAGAGAACTCCCAATTCCAGCAAACCATGTTCAGTTACAAGCCCAATTGCATGCTGTGTGGAATGCCATCCCTCAGCACACCATGGACCTTAATTGATTACATTGATGGGATGCCTCGTCGTATTCAATCCTACATAGCCGCTCACGGTGGGCCACTTCCATATTGATCTAATGTCAATAAAGTTCCATGCTTTCATTTTCCAGGTATGATTTTTTGATCATTTGCACGTCTCCATGTTATAATCACATTCTGTAAATTTCATAAGAATATATCAATTTCTTCATGGTGTTGCGATTTCAGTTGTGAGCAGTGTATAAAAGAAGGTGTCTGTCGGTTTGTTCATTTGTGTGTTAGACTGTTGGCGGTGTGGTGGGAAACCTCAGCGACTCACAGCTAAGAAATTCAGTACAGTGATAGTTCAGGTCAGGTTTTGAAATACCTTGAGGATAATATTTTAAAATTTGAATGAATTTTTTTTTATCTATTTCATATTGTAGTGAAGTTTTCAAACAAATTGGTTACTCAGTGATCGAAAACTTTACCACAGCGTTTTCATCTTAACATGATTAAAGAGACCAAAGAACGTTGGTTTCAACAAACTTTCAATTGACCAGTAGGGTTATTTCTTCATATTTAAAAAATTGTTTGAATATCTTTTTTAGGATGTTTATTTTTTTAACACTTTACAACAAAGTTGAAAAGTGTTTATGACTTTGTTAACACTTTACAACAAAGTTGAAAAGTGTTTATGACTTTGTTCATTCTGTCTGTCTGTCCGTTAGCACGATAACTGCCGTAAAAATGACTTAATCAAAATGAAATTTTAGTATGTTGTTCAGACGGTCTGTAGGACCTATGGGAATATAAATGAATAATATCACCCAATTAGTTTTGGATTGAACCCGGGTTAAAAAAAATGAAATACATTGAGCCCTATGGGACCTAATTTTTCAAAAATTTTTTAAGCGGATTTAAAATTCACAAATTGCTTCGAAAATTTTGGGTAATAGTCAAATTGTTCCATAAAATATATAAAAAAAAATTCAGCGAAATATATTCAGTAGTTTTTTAAATAAAAATTAAAATAATAATTACACATCTTGTATGGAACGATCACGTGACCATGATAGGAAACGATCACATGACCCACTTCAACATTATATATGGCATCCATCTTGTTTCAAAATCGTGATTTTTTAAAGTTCTTTTTAATTCATATTGAGTGTTGTATCCGTCTTAAAACTACTTTATTTTTGCTTAAATTCTGTGCATCTACATACTAAAACAACACAATGACAATATATTTGAGTTTAAATTCTCATTCAAATTTGATTATTTCTACAACTAAGCCTATTTTTCACCTATATAAAATGTAAACAGAGAAATATGTAGAATGAGTTGTATTAGAATTACTGTATTTCTTTAACACAAAATAATTCAGTCCATGGAGTCTGCATGGCTGATATGAATGAAATATTAATTGATTTTATAAACAGAAGGACGATTTTTTTCGATGAAGTTTTATGCATAAAGTTTATGAATTGTAGCTCCATGGTCTTAATTTTTAAATAAAATAAATTATTATAGTATTGTGATGAATGAAATGAATGAAATCCTGCTTTTATAGAGAGATCCAGGCGTGTTATTTTTTCTATGACGTCATTTGAATTTATTTCACTTGTTTTCGATAGTATTTATTTCACGAAGGTTTCAAATATAATAAATTATCGTAGTATTATGACAGTTTTAAAAATATTACCGTGGAATGTATTGCATTTTAGAGATATTTAAACCAGGCAATTTATATTTCAATGCCGTCATTTGAATGAAGTTCATTTTTTTCAATGAAGGTTTAAGTTTTCAAATATAATAAATCAATGTAGTATTGTGATAAGTTTTAAAATATTACCGGGGAATGTATTGCATTTTCAACTTTTTTTAAATAAAATTGCATTGAAGTTGGAAAGTGTTCCATAATCAATGCTTTAAGCATGATTGATCTTTCTTGTTTTTATTTCATTCATCGGCAAATTCAAAATCTTTACGGTTCTATTTTATGGTGCAAATATTTAGTAATATTTCGCATTCTAATAAAAAATAATTACTTTATTTATGCATTTTCTATAAATTTTTAAGTGGGTCTATAAAATATACGATTTTTTTATAGACTGTGCATTTCATTACCCTAAACCCTTGAGTGAGCCGTACGGTCTGGGGTCTTCAAAAGTTTCGACTTTCAATATGCGATCCCCATTTACTAAGATTTTATATTTTATTTAATTTAATGTTATTAACATTTCATATGGGTGACCGCTCGATCAGGTGTTATGGCAGAGCTGCTTAATTAAATACTTTGCTTGATAATTAATTCTCATTGAAGCAGTCTTTATCATAACACAGGTTTCGAAAAGTATGCCTGAGTAACATTATTAAATTACTTTTAAAAACATGCATAAAATTATTGTAAAAAGACTTGTTAATAAAATTAATAATGAATTAATTGGATTGTGACTTAAATCGACATTCTCATACGAGACTCTTTTTAAAAAACTTGCGATCCTCCCCCCCCCCCCACACCTTCTTTCTTTATGTTATGCAAATTTTGCAAGAAAAGGTTTGAAAAATCTATGTCGTTATTTCAAATAATCACTATAGTACGTTATCCTCCATTTAAAAAAGCTTGAAAAAATATTTCGATTGATACAAAGTTTGACATTGTACTCCCTCGTCGGCGGGACTTAAGGATGGACCGAGGAGGACCTAATGATGTCACGAACAAAACAATTGCATAGAGGCTATTTCTCACTAAAGTGATTAAAACTGTCAAGTTTCATGAGCATTGAGACATAAATAACCCCCATTTATGCAAGATTATGTCAAATTTTGTTCTAAGCTGCCATGTTGAGAAAATATGAAATTTCGAATAAATTTCGACAAAGCCGAAGTTTTGTGAAAATCCATTAATATTTGTGGCAGCTATCTCGTACATAATAAATCGATCACAGACGAACAGATAGACCGACGGACGGATATCACTCCAAAACTAGTCAAAACGTTTTTCAGGAGGTCCTAAATCACATATTGGCATTAAAATTTCGAAATCTAAAATTTTGATGCCAATCAGAAGTTAGATGAGCCAATTCCGTCAAAAGAACAAGCTACTGAAAAATATTAGTGAATAAAAGACTTCAGAATTAAGAATATTTTCATTTATAATTTCACTCGCTACCCAGATGAAAACTGATAATTTTACATTGTTTAGATGTTTGAATGGAAGATTGTTTATTACGCTTGTATAATACAGGTAAACGTATAGTACAAATTGTAATTGATGTCATTCAAAATCGATGGATTTCTTAATCATTTAGTTTACCGTCATCTCATTCTGCAGAATAACATCCCGAGAAAATGATTGCATTATAAATGATTGCATTTTGAACTGTGAGCGTACCATTTGAAAATATTGACTCCAAGAAATTTTTTTAAAATAGGTCAGAAAAGAAAAAGAAAATTTTAAAGTAAATATTTGCACGTACCTCCGATGTAGGAAAAATATTTAACTTGAATACGAAGCGTTAGGGTATTGGAAAATTTAAAACTCGTTGCATGTTATTGATTTGCCTTCCATTCTTGCTTTTTCGTTAAACTAAATATTTTAACTAGGCTAAATAGAGTTTCTTAATAATCTCGCTAGTGCGTATTAATATAAGGGGTTCCCATAGAAAATATCCGGTCGTTCAAGGATTTTGCCTATTTCAGCCTTTTTCTTTAATCAGTGTCCACTATACAGAAACGTGTCTGCATATGCTGGAAGTATATATGTTTTTATTTATGCAGACGCCCCTTTTTTGTGGATGTCGCTGTTTATATTAAACTTGAATTAATGATCTGATCCAAACATATTTAAAAAAAAAAGCATAATGTTGATGAATTTTTAATCAGGATCACAACAAAAATTTGACAAAAGAATCTCGTTGAAAGAAGGCTCCGATTCTCTGTCAGTACTAGTCGCAAAAAGTCAATCCCACTATTATCAAAAAAGCGCTTCAGAATGAAGGGTAATATGCTATCATTTTGATCATTTGGATCAACAATATAGATTTTTCACACAAAGCAGGACTTGTGGACGAATACCTTGAGAGAGAAGGTATTTCTTGTATGCAGTGGCCAGCGTATTCTCCGTAACTTAATCCCAACGAAAATCTTTGGGATGCCCTTGGAAGAGCTATTTCTGCTCGTCTACTCCTTCTAGTTACTCTACAGGAATGGCAGTTATTGCCTTTTTCTGCGCTGGATCATCTGATTGAAGAGATTAAACATCGATGCGATGCTTGTGTTAGAGTCTGAAGAGGTCCATACCCTATTAGAGCTTGTTTGGTTTGTTTGTATAGAATACAAAACTGTTTCCGAATATACTAAGTGTTGAAGACCCAGACCGTCCGACTCGTCCAGAGGACTTAGAGTAACTAGTTGGACGGCCGGGAAGGGAATATATATACTAAGTGTGAAGAAAAGGGTAAAAATATGTCTAAGTTGTGAAGTTTTTATAGAAAAAAATATTTTATTTTGTAAGCGGCAGCAATTTTTGTCAGACGTTTCTTTGCGTTTGATAAAATTTCTTCTACGGGTTTCAATTAAAATTGTGAAATCAAAGTAAAAAGTGAAGCTGTTAGCATAGCCGGTTTTTATGATATTCAACGAGAGAAAAAAAATGGCGGTCATGAAAGTAAATCTCAACAGTGTTTAGCTTAACACATCGTTTTTTGTTATATTTTTACGATAAAATTGTAAGGAAAGCCCTAATCAAAAAGCAATCGGCTACGTAGCTAACTGCGTGTTGCTGTCTCCGAAGAATTATTTCAAATTTTAAATAAATAGGTCTAAAATTGGCCGAGATATCGTGGTAAATATTTTTCAAATATTTATTTCGAGAAAAACATGTTTGAAAAGTTTTGAGAACGCAGGCACGAGTGCTTGTAGTTGTAACAGTATAATAGTTATATCTCAGCTGTTCTCATACATATTTCTTCAGGATATTTTAATAGAATATTTTTGAGCTCATTTAAGAAAAATGTAAAATAAAAATCGATTTTTCCGACTTACCTAATGTGCTTGCTTTCCGAATATGCTTGCCTTTCCGAATGTGCTTGCTTTCTTAAAGTAAATGCAATTCTTCTTTAAATAAATCACAATACGTATTTTGAATTAATTCATCTATTGTGTAACGGGCAAATAAAATATCCCCACACAATTATAGTAACTGAAAGTCAAGTACTATACCTTTCCGTCAACTCAGTGTCGAAAATTTAATAAATTCCAAAACGTGCTATTTACATACCAAACAGAAATATACAAAGTGACACGTGGATTGAGACGTGGCGTGGGCAGCGTCGTCCGAAACAGAACATGGTGGAAACTAACAGTTGACAATCGTTAGTTGTCAAATGAGAATAATGCG
This sequence comes from Amaurobius ferox, assembly GCA_951213105.1. NCBI lineage: Eukaryota > Metazoa > Arthropoda > Arachnida > Araneae > Amaurobiidae > Amaurobius > Amaurobius ferox. Next base: position 149,754,952 of record OX578134.1, on the reverse strand, counting down.
AGCTTCGGTCGTGAATGTGGGTGTCAAGTAATTAGTACCACTGTGTAATGAGTGCCGCTTGTGAGATTGCCGGATTTCAATGGACATGTCAAATGATTTAGAACTTAATTGTAGATCATGGGTGTTAAAATGGGCAGTATATTGCTTCAGATTTTACCGTAAGTAAAAATGCAACTATGTTCAAAATTATGTTTTAGTGAGTTTATACGTTTGGCAATTATCTGATATCTCAGAAAGATTTTAAGAAGAAAAAAATATACTTATATAGTATTCAGTCTAGTATCACTTATGTTTTCCTCTTCGTATCTCCTTTCCTTTTCGTCCGGAGTTTAAAGGGGGGAATTCTTTCCCCTCCTGGGCACTCCGTAATACCCCGTCCTTGAGACCTATTCAGTCTAGTCAGTCAGTCTAGTCAGTCGTTGAAGATATCAGGTACATGTAAATAAGGTGGCTTGACTACAGTTATTTCGAGCCCTCTTTTTAAAGTCAGAAACAGCGCGTGCTTTTAATAACCACTAAGATAAAACTGCAATACATAAGAATACATAATATATAATAGGCATAAGATACATAAGATACGACAGGCAGTTTTATATTAGTGGCTGTTAAAAGCACAATGTTTCTGGCATGAGAATAAGGGATCACAGCGTCTTCCAAACAATTGTAGTCGCCTTATTTACGTATTGTCGTCTTATTTACGTATTGTCGTCTTATTTACGTAGTCACCTTATTACGTAAGTTGTATTTTTCTAAGCAACAGTTTCATTTATTATGATACTCGTATAGGTTGCCATTATAGTATGATGACTGAGTTAAATAAACTTGCTGAAGAAATTCGCGAAATATCATCTCCACTTGAGTAAATACAAATATTGAATTCCTTTTAATGCTCAATATTGTTTTACAACTAAAGTGACGTTATCCAAGGATTCAAATTCCGTCTTAAATCTTGAAATGACTAGAGGAAAAAGTCACTACACATGCTTCAATAGAACATCGTGTTCGTGCTCCAGCCACACGAGTATTTTTAAAGTGAATCCAATTTGCAGGTGCCTGCATAAAATTACCTCACGACTCAAACTCATTGATGGAAATTGAAATGTGTCTCGGAAGTTATTGAGTCATCCACATTCGCCGCTGGATCTCTCCTTAAGCATGAACAAGTTTGAGTTAGGTACTTGTCCAGGGCAGTAGGGACTGGGGCGTTATTGTTTTTGATCCTGTATCTCTACTTTCAGTGAACATATTATGAAAATTCAGATGCCTGTTCAGACTGAACAAAAATAACGTATAAGATTAGATCACATAGAAACTAGTCTCTTCATTAATAATGACTAAAGCAGCTGAAGAGAAGTTCAAGGGTATCGTATCCGATGTATAAATCTAATGAATGATATTTGTTGAAAGTTACATAAAGTTCTATACATTTTTTGAAACAAACTTGCGTGAAAATCTTACAAACGTGGAAACTGAGGACTCTTTCTTAACATGATTTAAATCATTTTCGCATAAGTAACCTGAACAGTATGGAATATGGATGTATAAGAATACCAAGTAGAGCTTCTCACTCTAGAGTGCTATACAATTCCCATACTAATCGACAATTAATGCATTAAATTCAATGATTCGATCTTTAATTTTATCATTTTTCTTAAATTATCTTCATTTCTAAATTCTCACATATACTATACCTAAGGGTAAATCATTATCGCAATTTTGCTCACTTGTAAATGTAAACGATTTTGTCATTTCTCAGCTATCAGAAAGAGTTCGATGCCCCGAGAGACTAATACCAACAATCAGTTTGAGCTGGTATCGTATCGCACATGCATTTTTTATTAGACATCTTACGAGACAGCTACGTGGTCGGGAAAAAGTTGTCCGTTAGCAGCATTATTGATATATTGTGACATTTCGCTTCGGTTAAGAATATCATATGACAAGTGTGAGGAAAGATATATGCCCAGAGGTCGTTGTCTATTTAGTTTGTTTGACGTATTTCTGTATACTGGTTTTTGATCACTGCTAAATGCTTTTATTAGGGACTTATTTCTCTAGTATTTAAAGTAGTTGATATACCAATTACTTTTTCTACATGCATATAATGCGTGTAATTTGTGAAGCGGGTCTCAAATTCGAGATATAGACGAATTTTTCATTACTTTTTAGATACCCAGGAAAATGAATCGAATGTTTTCGATTTGATATGCGTCTGTGTACGTGTGCCGATGAGTTATCTTGAGAACATTCATTTTCAGCTATTCAGTCGAATTTTAGAACAGTTATTACATTTGATATATCAGAACAATTTTAGCATAACTTAATATCCCACATGGCATGTTAACATAACTTGCTTATAGGAAGCGTTTAGTTTATAAGCTCGTCACCATGGAATAGCCAGTTGTCGGACAAGTAACGAAACAAGTAACGAAACAACAAGTAATGCGCTACAAGTAACGAAGCTACAGTAGTCAGTACTTTTTCTCGTAGTTTGTAGTGTAACGCTCTATTTTTAAAAATAAGTAGTGTGGCGAGTAGCGCGATACAATAAATCACTGGTTTGTATCGAGTTTTCACGCTACTTTTAATGTTCTTCAGCAAACAAACAAGGTGCCATTCTACATATCCCGTACATTATCACGTGTCATAATTTACGTCTGATATCTACCTGAACGATACATAAAAAAATACGATACCTAATTATAATCAGATAACACATGATTAAGAATATGATTATTCCTATATATCTGGTTATCCATACACAATTTACTAACACCTACACCATCTCCGCTATGCTAGGGATGGTATTTTGAAAAATATATATTCAAAAAATAAAGTTTTTTATTTTTTGAATTTAAAGAAATTTAAAAATATGATTAATACTAATACATAATTTGCGTATAATATATACCTGAACGATACATAGAAAAGTACGATGCCTAATTATAATCAGATAACACATGATTAAGAATTTGATTATTCCTATATATCTGTATCCATAAACAATTTACTAACTCCTACACTCTCTCGGCTATGCTATGGATGGTATTTTGTAAAGTTTTTTATTTTTTGTATTTAAAGAAATTTAGAATTATGATTAATACTAATACATAATTTGCGTATGATATCTACCTAAACGATACATAGAAAAGTACGATGCCTAATTATAATCAGATAACACATGATTAAGAATTTGATTATTCCTATATATCTGGTTATCCATACACAATTTACTAACTCTTACACCCTCTCGGCTATCCGGCCGTCCATACAGTTACCTTACACCTTTCTGGTAGGTCGGACGGTCTGGGTCTCAACCCTCTCGGCTATGCTATGGATGGTATTTTGTAAAGTTTTTTATTTTTTGTATTTAAAGAAATTTAGAATTATGATTAATACTAATACATAATTTGCGTATGATATCTACCTGAACGATACATAGAAAAGTACGATGCCTAATTATAATCAGATAACACATGATTAAGAATGTGATTATTCCTATATATCTGGTTATCCATACACAATTTACTAACTCTTACACCCTCTCGGCTATGCTATGGATGGTATTTTGTAAAGTTTTTTATTTTTTGAATTTAAAGAAATTTAGAATTATGATTAATACTAATACATAATTTGCGTATAATATGTACCTGAACGATACATAGAAAAGTACGATGCCTAATTATAATCAGATAACACATGATTAAGAATTTGATTATTCCTATATATCTGGTTATCCATACACAATTTACTAACTCTTACACCCTCTCGGCTATGCTATGGATAGTATTTTGTAAAGTTTTTTATTTTTTGAATTTAAAGAAATTTAGAATTATGATTAATACTAATACATAATTTGCGTATGATATCTACCTGACCGATACATAGAAAAGTACGATGCCTAATTATAATCAGATAACACATGATTAAGAATGTGATTATTCCTATATATCTGGTTATCCATACACAATTTACTAACTCTTACACCCTCTCGGCTATGCTATGGATGGTATTTTGTAAAGTTTTTTATTTTTTGAATTTAAAGAAATTTAGAATTATGATTAATACTAATACATAATTTGCGTATAATATGTAGCTGAACGATACATAGAAAAGTACGATGCTTAATTATAATCAGATAACACATGATTAAGAATTTGATTATTCCTATATATCTGGTTATCCATACACAATTTACTAACTCTTACACCCTCTCGGCTATGCTATGGATGGTATTTTGTAAAGTTTTTTATTTTTTGAATTTAAAGAAATTTAGAATTATGATTAATACTAATACATAATTTGCGTATGATATCTACCTGACCGATACATAGAAAAGTACGATGCCTAATTATAATCAAATAACACATGATTAGGAATATGATTATTCCTATATATCTGGTTTTCCATATGTAATTTACTAACTCCTACAGCATCTTCGCTGTGCTAAGGATAATATTTTGTAAACTTTTTATTTTTTTGAACTTTGAAGAAGTTTAGAAATATGATTAATACTAATACATAATTTGCGTATGATATATACCTATATGACACATAGGAAAGTACGATGCCTAATTTATAATCAGATAACACATGATTAAGAATATGATTATTCCTATATGTCTGGTTATCCATACACAATTTACTAACTCCTACAGCATCTCCGCTATACTAGGGATAATATTTTGTAAAGTTTTTTATTTTTTTAACACTTCACAACAAAGTTGAAAAGTGTTTATGACTTTGTTCATTCTGTCTGTCTGTCTGTCTGTCTGCCTGTCTGTCTGTCTGTCTGTCTGTCTGTCTGTCTGTCTGTCTGTCTGTCTGTCCGTTAGCACGATAACTGCCGTAAAAATGACTTAATCAAAATGAAATTTTAGTATGTTGTTCAGACGGTCTGTAGGACCTATGGGAATATAAATGAATAATATCACACAATTAGTTTTGGATTGAACCCGGGTTGAAAAAATGAAATACATTGAGCCCTATGGGACCTAATTTTTCTAACATTTTTAAGCGGATTTAAAATTCACAAATTACTTCGAAAATTTTAGGTAATAGTCAAATTGTTCCATAAAATATATAAAAAAAAATTCAGCTAAATATATTCAGTAGTTTTTTAAATAAAAATTAAAATAATAATTACACATCTTATATGAAACGATCACGTGACCATGATATGAAACGATCACATGACCCACTTCAAAATGAGATATGGCATCCATCTTGTTTCAAATTCGTGATTTTTTAAAGTTCTTTTTAATTCATATTGAGTGTTGTATCCATCCTAAAACTACTTTATTTCTGCTTAAATTCTGTGCATCTACATACTAAAACAACACAATGACAATATATTTGAGTTTAAATTCTCATTCAAATTTGATTATTTCTACAATTAAGCCTATTTTTCACCTATGTAAAATGTAAACAGCAAAATATGTAGAATGAGTTGTATTAGATTTACTGTATTTCTTTAACACAAAATAATTCAGTCCATGGAGTCTGCATGGCTGATATGAATGAAATATTAATTGATTTTATAAACAGAAGGACGATATTTTTCGATGAAGTTTTAAGCATAAAGTTTATGAATTGTAGCTCCATGGTCTTAATTTTTAAATAAAATAAATTATTATAGTATTGTGATGAATGAAATGGAGAAAGTTATGAATGAAATCCTGCTTTTATAGAGAGATCCAGGCGTGTTATTTTTTCTATGACGTCATTTGAATTAATTTCAGTTGTTTTCGATGAAGTTTTCAAATATAATAAATTATCGTAGTATTATGATAGATTTAAAAATATTACCGTGGAATGTATTGCATTTTAGAGATATTTAAACCACGCAATTTATATTTCAATGCCGTCTTTTGAATGAAGTTCATTTTTTTCAATGAAGGTTTAAGTTTTCAAATATAATAAATCAATGTAGTATCGTGATAAGTTTTAAAATATTACCGAGGAATGTATTGCATTTTCGACTTTTTTAAATAAAATTGCATTGAAGTTGGAAAGTGTTTCATAATCAATGCTTTAAGCATGATTGATCTTTCTTGTTGAACTTTAAAGAAGTTTAAAAATATGTTTAATACTAATACATAATTTGCGTATGATATCTACCTAAATGACACATTGAAAAGTACGATACCTAATTATAATCAGATACACATAATTAAGAATCCGATTATTCCCATGCATATGATTAATATATATAATTTACATTACATAATCTCTAAATCCACTTTTAGTGTTATTGCAGAATATATTGTTCACTAGTGTGAAATTTATACTCAAATAACTGGCTAAACATTCAGAAATTAAATTTAGTGAATATATGAAGGATTGCATACATGAAAGTTTTTACAAATAAACGGAATAACAAAAATCCATGCTAATATAAAAGCATACTTTACAAATATTATAATATAACAAGAAAGATCAATCATGCTTAAAGCATTGATTATGAAGCACTTTCCAACTTCAATGCAATTTTATTTAAACAAGTCTAAAATGCAATACATTCCTCGGTAATATTTTGAAAGTTATCAAAATACTGCATTAATTTATTATATTTGAAAACTTAAACCTTCATCGAATAAAATGAACTTCATTCAAATGACGGCATTGAAATATAAATTGCCTGGTTTAAACATCTCTAAAATGTTATACATTCCTCGGTAATAGTTTTAGAATTATCATAATACTACGATAATGCATTATATTTGAAAACTTCATCGAAAACAACTGAAATTAATTCAAATGACGTCATAGAAAAAATAACACGCCTGTATCTCTCTATAAAAACAGGATTTCATTCATAACTTTCTCCCATTCATTTCATTCCTCACAATACTATAATAATTTATTTTATTTAAACATTTTATTTAAGACCATGGAGCTACAAATAATTAAACTCTATGCTTAAAACTTCATCGAAAAAAATCGTCCTTCTCTTTATAAAATCAATTAATATTTCATTCATGTCAGCCATGCAGACTCCATGGACTATTTGATTTTGTGTTAAAGAATTACAGCGATTCTAATACAACTCAATCTACATATTTTGTTGTTTACATTTTACAGTTTACATTTTTTGTTGTTTACATTTGTTGTTTACATTTGTTGTTTACCTATTGTGAATTTTAAATCCACTTAAAACATTTTCGAAAAATTAGGTCCCATAGGGTTCAATGTATTTCATTTCTTCAACCCTGGTTCAATCCAAAACTAATTGGGTGATATTATTCATTTATATTCCCATAGGTCCCACAGATCGTCTGAACAAGATACTAAAATTTCATTTTGATAAAGTCATTTTTACGGCAGTTATCGTGCTAACGGACAGACACACAGACAGAATGAATGAACAAAGTCATAAACACTTTTCAGCTATGTTGTGAAGTGTTAAACAAGAAAGATCAGTCATGCTTAAAGCATTGATTATGAAACACTTTCCAACTTCAATGCAATTTTATTTAAAAAAGTCGAAAATGCAATATATTCCTCGGTAATATTTTAAAACTTATCACAATACTATATTGATTTATTATATTTGAAACCTTAAACCTTCATCGAAAAAAATTAACTTCATTCAAATGACGGCATTAAAGTATAAATTGCCTGGTTTAAACATCTCTAAAATGTAATACATTCCTTGGCAATAATTTTAGAATTATCATAATACTACGATAATTTATTATATTTGAAAACTTCATCGAAAACAACTGAAATTAATTCAAATGACGTCATAAAAAAATAACACGCCTGGCTCTCTCTATAAAAGCAACATTTCATTCATAAATAATTCCCCCATTCATGTCTTTCATCACAATACTATAATAATTTATTTTATTTAAAAATTAAGACCATTGAGCTACAAGTAAGTAAGCTCTATTCGTTAAACTTCATCGAAAAATATCGTCCTTCTCTTTCTAAAATCAATGAATATTTCATTCATATCAGCTAAGCAGACTCCATGGACTATTTGATTTTGTGTTAAAGAATTACAGCGATTCTAATACAACTCATTCTACATATTTTGTTGTTTACATTTTACATAGGTGAAAAATAGGCTTAATTGTAGAAATAATCAAATTTAGATGAGCATTTAAACTGGAATATATTGTCATTGCGTTGTTTCCGTATGTAGATGCACAGAATTTAGGCAAAAATAAAGTAGTTTTAGGACGGATACAACACTCAATATGAATTAAAAAGAACTTTAAAAATCACGATTTTGACACAAGATGGATGCCATATATCATTTTGAAGTGGGTCATGTGATCGTTTCATATCATGGTCACGTGATCGTTTCATATAAGAGGTGTAATTATTATTTTAATTTTTATTTAAAAAACTACTAAATATATTTCGCTGAATTTTTTTTTATATATTTTATGGAACAATTTGAATATTACCTAAAATTTTCGAAGCAATTTGTGAATTTTAAATCCGCTTAAAAAATGTTTGAAAAATTAGGTCCCATAGGGATCAATGTATTTCATTTTTTCAACCCGGGTTCAATCCAAAACTAATTGGGTGATATTATTCATTTATAGTCCCATAGGTCCTACAGACCGTCTGAACAACATACTAAAATTTCATTTTGATTAAGTCATTTTTACGGCAGTTATCGTGCTAACGGACAGACAGACAGACAGACAGAATGAACAAAGTCATAAACACTTTTCAACTTTGTTGTAAAGTGTTAAAAAGCATGGTGTGACTTTTTATGCATCTTTCAAAAAGGAAAAAATTATTTGCATTTTTGATTTGTGTTCCTTTATATTTAAATCTCGCTTATGAAAAGTATCTATTTCTGGTGTATTTCTCATTGTTCTCACTGCATTCAGGAAATCCCTTTCTCCAGAAAAAATAGTTGTAAATATTTTATTCGCTAAGTACGTACATTTAAACGCGTGGGTGAGCTATTTGCGGAACTCTCTTTAATAGGATTCTTGTTTTGGTTTTTTGTTTCACCGGTTGGAAATAAAATGTGTTGTTTGATGATTATTCGTGAGAAGAGAAAAAGTACAGATGATATTTCTGAACAACATCTGAAAGAAGAAGCTTTTTTAATTTTGCAGTTTTATTTTTCACATTGGTAGATTTATATCGAAAAATACAAATTGAAAATCTTAATATTACCAATAGGTGAATTTTTCTTTAATATTATACAATTTGGCGACATTTAAAAACTCGCCAAGATGGCTATATTTCGCCAAATTTGTCGCCAAACTTTCGTCAAGCATTATGATCTGAGAAATAGGTTATTCTTAAAGTAGATGGCGTCCAAATACAAAACTATTACCCGAAGTATCTTCTTTTATGGTAGATTCTTATATTCTTTAAAATGTACTGAATTTTATCAATTAGTCTTCATTTTCATTATTTTAGCGTCATTGTTATCAATTTGGCAACATTTAAAAACTCGCAATGTTGGCGATATTCAGCTAAATTCGTCACAAAAGTATCGCCAAACATTGTGGATGCAGAAGTAGGTTATTCCTATAGTAGACACACGACTAATGGAGTCAAATTAAAATGCTATTACCCAAAGTGTCTTCTCTCGTGAATGGAACGAGCTAGATCTACGAGAAAGATAAGAAATTTATCGCATAATATTACATATGAAAAGTGAACAAATTTCACAATAGTTAATACTTTTTATGAATTTTATATGATTTTTGATATATTTATTTGAAGAAAAATGTGCAAGATCTCGAGAACTGTCCATGTTGTCGTTCTAAAGCCTGTGTTAATCGTTTTCTAATGAAAAATTACATAAGAAATGATTATTTACGTAACTATGTTGAAAATTTTAATTTTTTAATGATTTTTCAAAAATTTCATTTCAAAATTTAGGCGGGTTCTGAACATTCTATTGCGTGTAAAAACAATAGGTTTCCAGTATTCACTGATTGTGATATTTGTACGAACTTTTGTTCGAATCGCTTCATTCGTTCGTGAGTTATCATCTCCACAGACCCACTGACACACACGCACACACACGCACACACACACACACACACACATACTTTCACACACACACACACACATCATCTTAAAAACGTGTGATATGTGTTCAGAGATGCTTGAAACGTGCTCTCCCTTCGAAAACTCGAATTCGAATTTTCGACCCCGTCACAATACTTTCCTTATATATTATATGTATATAAGGAAAGTAATATAAGCGCATATTTTAGTTTGCAATGAGTCACGTGATATCTTCTTATAATATGGGCGTCATTATTGCTTCAAATTTTTTTTTTAAAACTACCTAACATATTTTGTTGAAATTTGTTTTACACATTTTACGTGATAATTTGAATATTTCCTAAAATTTTCAATTTTGTGATTTTAACTCCGCTTAAAAAGTGTTTGAAAAAGTTGTTGCATAGCTCCCAGAGGACTCAATGCATTTCATTTTTTCAACCAGGGTTCAATTCAAAACTAATTGGGTGGTATACAATTTCCATACACATCTTTTTACATTTCCATATGTCCCACAGACCGTCTCAACAACATACTAAAATTTGATTTTGATAAAGTCATTTTTATGGCAGTTATCGTGCGAATAGACAAATAGACAAATATGCAGACAGAATGAACAAAGTCATAAACATTGTACAACTATGTTGGAAAGTATCAAAAACAGAACAAAGTATTCTACCACAATAAATAAAATTAAGAAGAAGATTAAGAACTTGCTAATACTTCCTTAAAGAAAGCAGTTATATGAAAATTAGATGACATTTTTGTTTTAAAATCCGGATAAATTTTGAGTTTGTGATATTCTATAATTTAACAAATTGTGTATCAATAATTTAATAATTGTGTATCGAGTTGAGCAAATTCCGTAATAATACAGATTAGTGTAATGCGCATATGCAGTGCGCATGATACGGATAAGTTAAAAAAATATCGTGACGTTGTTTAAAATCTCGTTCAATATTCTACATGGACCGAAATTGGTTTCAATATATGAGTATTGAAGTAGTTTCTAGTAAATGCACTGTTTCGGAACAGTTAGACTGACAAATGGCCGGAAAGGTAAAAAGAGTATTTTCATAAAGAAAACATTTTAAATCTGGAAAATTTATTTTGAATCTAAAACAATATTTTTCTACAACCAGGAAAGGGAAATTATATCTTATTTTATAAAGCACTATTCTACTTCAACCCAAGACCTTGACTCTTGTATGAACCATTCCAATTTACTTCACTCTAAATTAAACTTCCAGTAACCTAATGACTGGAGTTTGACGAAGAAATCACGACATTTAACAAATAAACAACTTTATGTACAGCTAACTTTACTGGGAACTCAAAATACATATACAGGGTGGCCATAATTAAAGTAGAGGTGTTTAGAACTCGATAGTGAGAAAACTGTTGGACCAAACTCAACCAAATTTGCAGTAAATGTTATTTAGACTATGGATTTTTGATTTTTAAAAGAAAAAAAAATAGTTCGGATTTTTGCCACCGCGAGCCAAATTGGCGCTGTAAGGTCCATTTTTTTGAGTAAAATAGGCATAGGAAGTACCGAAAGTTAACATTTTACATGCATTTTGATGTTGACATCATATTTTACATTCACATTTGCACTTACATTTTATCAAACATTTTAGCAATCATGTCTTCCCATACGCAGTAGTGCGTTGTAGTAAATATGCAGATTTTCGTGGAGAAAAGAGGTGGCAATGCAAAATGTTTTGCAAGTTTTAGTCAGCTGACGTTGACGGCATTAGTACGTACTACTAGTTTTGAGGATATAAGGAAAACGGAAAGAATGTGTCATTGTATTAAAGTTACATTTTTACTATCGTGCTTTGCTGTTAAAAATTCGCTGTACTAACATTACACGATCGTGCTTTTCTAGTAAAACTTCAGCGTCAGCTGACTAAAATTTGCATAACGTTTTGCATTACCATCTCCTTTTTCCGTGAAAATCTGTATATTTACTACAAACACTACTGAATATCGGAGTATCAGCAGGACTAAGAGAAAACGGAATATATTGTATTCTAGATTGCTAAAATATTTGATAAAATGTAAATGCCAATGTGAATGTAAAATGTGATGTCAATATGAAAATGCATGTAAAGTGTTAATTTTTTGCACTTCCTATGCCTATTTTACTCCAAAAATGGACCTAAGAGCGACACTTTGGCCCGCGGTGGCAAACATCCGAACTATTTTTTTTTCTTTTGAAAATCAAAACCCCATGGTCTAAATAGTATGTACTGCAAATCTGGTTCAGTTTGGCCTAACAGTTTTTTCATTATCGGGCTCTAAACACCTCTACTTTAAGTGTATAGCCTCCCTGTATATTACAAATCTATATACGAATTATTTACAACGCTAGCATTACAAATTCTACCCGAGACATACCTATCTACAATAAACTTCAAACCTAAACTATTTCTAAACTGACTTTCAATCTGAACCTTTGATGATCAAATTACGACGCAATATATATACTCACAAGATTGCAGGCTATAACTTTCGATGCTAATTCACACGAGCGAATTCGGCAGAATGACAGAGCAATAATTCTAAAGTCTGCCCTTCTGATAGATCTGGCCAATCGTGATTATGCGATTCTTCGGGATGAAAGTTGAGAAGTTTAGGACATAAATTAAAATCAGGAAAAGTAGAATTAGAATAAAATGATAATAAATAATAAAATCCTCACAATTTGCAATATACTAAATAAAACATAAGTATCGGGAAATTTATTTAAGTCAAATAAATTATAGGCAGTTGCAGACACATTTTCGCGACGTAATGAATATTCCCCCCCCCCCACGAGTGACACACTTCGAATATATCCTTCCCGGTCGTCCATCTCGCTGCTCTAAGTCCTCTGGACGAGCCGGACGGCCTGGGGCTTTCACACTTCGAATATATCGCATGCTATTTTTTCAACTGTACATTATGTTTCAAAGTAACGAATGTTTCCCAAAATGTCGAAATAATGAATATTCAGCGTATGTAAAATTTATTCGACTGCTAAATGTAGAAGGCTGGCCTAAAATAATTAAATCTGAATTCTGCAGTTGCAGAAATTCTGCAGAATAAATCCACAGCTAATGAAAATAAGCATATTTCTCGATTATATGTGTCTTAATGACGTGTTTATGAATTGGGAAATATGTTGCGTAGTAAGAACTGTTTATGAACTAGTTAAATACGTCGTATTTAAATAAAGTTTCCAAATTGTCAAGTTATTCATAAACATCTGATGTGGTCAGCATATGACTTTCCCTTCAAACTTAAATTCATTTTCTCTTTAACGAACTATTAAGTTTATTGCCTCAAACTGACAATGAATCAATGAATCAATCATCCTGAGCGAGGAACCCGCTCATTGTGTTTATCTGAACTGACATGGATACTTATTTGAAACTATATCTATTTTACAGTTTTAATGCATATTCTTTTTTATTAAGCAACTTTACGCATTTTGAAACGTCGCCTGATTTTAAAAATTTCAAAAACTGCGATATCTCAAGAATGGTTTATCATAAAGTAATGGGGTTGAACTTTATCTTTAGTCATTAAAAATTAAGCATATTTAGTTTTTTTTTTTTTTTTCAATTTTGACGATTTTTAAGAGCCATTTTGCACAGAATGACTGGTATTATTTTTTTCAATTGTACTAAAATCTAATCAAAACCAGTGTAACCCACAAGTGACGCACTTACCTACTACAAAATTTCGTCGAATAGAGTAAACCAGAATAATCACACACACACACGTGTTAAGTTAGTAATGGTGTAATCGTTTTCTACAGTATCGGTAACGCATACATAGATCTGTCGAAATCTCGAATTCCAGTTTTCGACTTTGTATCCCAATATATTCCCTTTACATTACCATAAATTGTAGGTAAAGTGAAAACTATAATTTTTTATATATATATATACCCAACATGCTTATTACTTTCGATAATATTTTTAGTTTAGCTTCAACGACATTATGTTTAAAAAGTCAGTAAAGAAAAATAAACTTTTATATTGCTGATAAAATTAATTAGAATCATCTGATTTGTCCTATGCACATGACTTTCACTATAAAATAAACAATTTAGTTACTCAAGGACACGAAAAAAAAATTTTGTGGGTAGCGTGTGGCGTGCTTCCACAGACTCGAATTCATGTTTTTTGTCTTAAATAATTCATTGAGTTTTATTGCTCCAAATCACATCGATACTTATTAAAAAAAATCTGATGTGGGCAACACATGACTTTCCTTATATAATGTAATGAATTTACTACTTTTGCAGTAAAAAAATATGTTTTTCTTATAGTAGATACTAATATTCTTTCCAAGATATTGAATTTTCGACCATTAGTCGTCATTTTCATTGATTTAGCGTCATTTTTATCCATTTGGTGAGATTTTCGTTAATTTGGCAACATTTCAAAAAGTCGCCAAGTTGGCGACATTCCGCCAACTTCGTCGCCAAAATCTCACCAAGCGTTATGGATGAAGAAATAAGTTATTCTTACAGCAGACAATTGACTATTGGCGTTCAAATACAAAAGTATTACTCAAAGTATCTTTTTTCATGAATGGAAAGAGACCACGAGAATGATGTCACCCAATTTATCGCATACATATGAAAAGTGAACATGTTTCTCAATAGGAAATATTTTTTTTAAATTTTATATGACTTTTTGATAATTTTTTTGAAAAATATACAATATCTCGAGAACGGTTCATGTTAGCGTTCTAAAATTTATGTCAATCGTTTTCTAATGTAAAATTACATAAGAAAAGTCTATTTGCGTAACTTTATTAGTGGTTTTGATTTTTTGACGATTTTTTCAAAATTTCATTCGAAAATTTAGGGGGGTTCTGAACATTCGATTGCGTATAAAAGCAATAGGCTTCCAGTGTTTACGAATTGTGATGTTTGTACCAAATTTGGTTCGAATCGGTTTATTCGTTCGTCAGTTATCGTCTCCACAGACTCACTGACACACACACACACACACTTTCACACACACACACACACACTTTCACACACACAAACACACACACACACACACAGAGAGACATCACTTCAAAAATGTTTGATTCGTGATCATGGATGCTTGAAACGTGCTCTCCTGTCGAAAACTCGAATTCGAATTTTCGGACCCGTCACAATACTTTCCTTATACATTATGTATATAAGGAAAGTAATTATACCGAATTTACAGTTTTAATTCAATTTTCGTTCACATTTGACGATTGACTCTATTTTCAAATGACGACGCTGCACAATGCCAAAAATCTGAAATATCTTGAAAACGGTTATTCCTAGGATAGTGGAACTGATTTTACTCTTTTCTTCGTCCAAAATTGCGTATGAAATAAGCATTTAATCAATACTTTTAAGCAAATATAGTTTCTTATTTCTGATTTTAGAGATGTTTGATGGACATTTTGCACAAAAAGGAAGTTTTATTTTTCAGAATTAAACCTATTCAGCAGGAGGGTAATCCCCAAGACACTTGCTTACCAAATTTTGTGATATTTTGTCTAATAATCTTTAAACTAGAGTAGATACATACATTGAACAGACACACAGATAAACACACTTACAGACAGACAGACGGACAAATACATAGACGTCACTCCAAATATAGTGGATTCGTGTTCCCGAGTGTCTAATATAACGTGCAGATCTGTTGAAAACTAGAGTTCCGATTTTCAACCCAATTTCAATATTTTCATACAGGGTGTCCTACAAAAGTAAACACTGTAAGATTTCTTGAACCGCTGGTTTTAGATACATAGTTCTAATTGCAAAAATGCTTTACATAAGGTAGGAAGTTATGAAATATTTAAATGATGTTCCACATTTTTGTAAAAAGTTGAGAAAAATTAACTTTTTGTACAGTTTCCTCTATCGAAAAAAGTCAAATTACAAAAATATTACCCATACCGTATTCGGTAAA
Source organism: Amaurobius ferox (assembly GCA_951213105.1). Taxonomy (NCBI): domain Eukaryota; kingdom Metazoa; phylum Arthropoda; class Arachnida; order Araneae; family Amaurobiidae; genus Amaurobius; species Amaurobius ferox. Next base: position 149,738,996 of record OX578134.1, on the reverse strand, counting down.
ATAAAAAAAAAATTGGCTGTAATACCATTCAATTTGACACAATAGTTATATAGTTATTACTTATTAAAGTGTTCATTGGAAAATAAGGGGGCATCCACAAATAAACTTCGGTTGAAAATAGTTACTAAAACTTTTACCACTTCACAAATTTATTTTATGCAAATAAAGCTAAAAATTATGTCACCATTATGTCGATTCACAGTTTATATTTAACCTTTTGCTTACGGGTGGGACAGCCTCCATCCCAAACAAAGAACCTCTCAAAAAGACAGGTATTTGACATACCTTATCCTAAACAGTTCGATCCCCCTTTGTAGATATTGGCGTCCATGGACGCAGACTTTGGCGGACTCCAAGATGAATTTAATTCTTTTAAATCTTCGAACTTGGATCGGTGCTGATCTTTTCTATTATCGGCATTATGGCAGTGATTTTGCTTGTATGGTGATGTGAATATTTCACGATTACTTGAATTAATTATTTTTATTATTACTTCTTCCTAATATATATATATATATATATATATATATATTATATCATGTATTTTTGAGAAATACGCATGCGCATACAACGCATGATATGATGTACATGTAACATTCAGATAACTGTGACTTTGGGGGGGTTCATGTAACATTCTACTTATATATTTGATTTAGTTCAAATTCGTTTTTCCGAGTTAATAGAAAATACGCATGCGTGTACTGCGTACAACACTTATAAATTTAAGCGATCCCGACGATTTTTCGTATTCATGCAATAATCACTAATATTGCCATATTTGGTGTCAATTGGATGAATCTGTTATATGCAATAGATTGTATCCAATATTTGTTAAAATGTCGACATTTTCATATTTGCTCAATATCAACTTTATATTGGCTGTCAATATTAGGTTAAAGTTGGCATGCGACTAAGGATACAGCTGTTTTAAGGATACGCTAGATCGCCTTTGTCAGCTCTAGACAAATAACAAATTCGTGGTTAAAAATACCCCATTTGCATTTTTGATTTATTGGTTGTCTAGCACTGATGCAGAGTATCGTCGAAACAGCTGTAGTCTATAATTGTTAATATGCATTGCTAATCTGCATTGTTAATCTGTTTATCTGTGCTTAAATATGTGGTTTAATTTTTTCTTATTCGTTGCATAAAGTGTTTTTATTTCTTTTTATCCATTATATTGAGTGTTAGACTGTTGACAAAATGTGTTCGAAAAGTATTGTGCAATCAAATGTTAAACTAAATATTTTAAAACAGTATTTAATGTTAAAGGTAAAAAATTGAAATAGTTTATCAAACTGACGAAACCTTAAAATTTACTCGTACTTATTATTTCAAGATCATGCTGCGAAATTTTAATTTCACTTAATGCCGAGAAGAACATAATCTCCTGTTTCAAAATAGTTTTTCGCGTCGAAGATAAGAATTATATTTTAATGACTGAAGTAATTTCTACAAAATATTGATATCTTAAAGAAAATGAAACTACTTCAAATTAAAGGTGTGCAGGAATGATTAAAAATAAATCCTTAAAGAATTACGCGCATTACCTGAAGTTTTTGCTTAAGTATATGATTAAATGCAAACGATTTTAATTGAATTGAATCATTGCTCTATATACAAATGTTTTCGAATATTCTGTATTTTACAACGTCTGTACTTTGCAACAATATTGATAGAGTCTTTACTTTGCGAGAATATATTGATAAAATATGCATTTTACAAAAATATTGATAGAATCTATATTTTACAATAATATTGATAGATTTAGTACTTTACAACAGTATTGATAGAATCTATACTTTACAACAATATTGATAGAATCTGTTCTTTACAACAGTATTGATAGAATCTGTACTTTACAACACTATTGATAGAATCTGTTCTTTACAACAGTATTGATAGAATCTATACAGCAATATTGATAGAATTTATATATATTTTTTAAATTCCTGAATGATATGGTTTATGTACAAAAAATATTGACATTATGTTACTTGATAATTAAAATATCTGAGGGAGTGGCTGAATTCGCATTTCATTAAATTTTCATAACATGTATATTCCATTTTGTATGGTTGCTATACGTGTTGCTATACGTTTGGATATACGTGTGGCAGGGTGAAATCTTCGTATGAAGGACCAGTTACTTCTCAGCGTGCATGAATGTTAGCAATGGTTTGGAACAGAGTGTAATCCTCAAACAGTAAAATTATCTATATATTTAAAAAAATATATATATAAATTTCCCAAAACGACGGGAATAATCACATGCATTAAATTTACTTTTTTAGGATATTGAAGTTTCATTAATTTGGCACAATTTTTGTCAGTTTGGCGACATTTAAAAAATCGCCACTTTGGTGATACTTTACTAAATTCGTATTGATTCAAAAAACAAACATATTTGACGATACTTAGCAACTTTTTAAATTTCACTTACCTGTTTTGATACATTTATTTGAAAAAAGAAAACGGGCGATATTTCGAGAACGGTTGATGCTAGTTCTAAGATATGTGTCTTTCGTTTTCTAATAAAAAATTACGTATAGAATAATTATCTCTTTAACTTTATTAAGTTTTCATTTTATGCCTTATTTTTTTCTAAAAATTCTTTCGAAAATTGGGGTTCTTCCGAACATTCGATCGCGTTTAAAATGAATAGAATTTCAGTATTCACTCAATGTAATAAACATAATAAATTACATTCGAAGCGCTCCATTCGTGAGATATTGTCCCCCCCCCCCACACGCACGCACGCGCACACACGCACACACACGCACACGCACACACACACGTACACGCACACACACACGCACACACACACGCACACACGCGCACACACACACACACACACGTTTCGATTCGAAACAAACCTGGACTGCTTGAAAGGTACTCCGTTGAAACCTCGAATTCGAATTTTCGACTCCGTTACAATACAGCATATCTCAGAATTAGCTATCTATTACAGTGAAATGGAACTGATGTTTTCAAAAACTCATGTTTATTAATGTTTATAATGTTTAACATGTGCTATACATGTGAAAATTTCTAAATTATTCCATTTTATTTTCTTCTCCCTGTTATCAATGAATACACAAGATCTCATCTTTGTTGTTATATCCCGTATCAAAGGAGTGCTACGTAATGAAATCAGAGAAATATTTACTAGGACGTTTCATAGAACCGATCCTACAAACATATCAATTCAGCTGGGGAGACGACGCTCAAGGACATATGTGTTATAATTTTTTTTTAATATATGTTATAAAATTTTTAATATGTGCTATAAATTGTTACATTTATAACACACATTAAACGTGATAAATACCAATAAACATGATTTAAAAAAATCGTCTTATTTCACTGAAATAAATAGCTAATTCTGGGACACCCTGTACTATCACTATACATTATACTATGTATGTAGAGAAAGTAATAAAGTGATTGAATGTTAGAGTTCACCAAATTACAGTTAAAAGTAGTTACTTTTACTTTGAACTAATTTATACACTAAAACATATGACATAATAATAAGGGTGGTTTCGGAGACAAAAAGTAGTCCGCTTCAAGACAGTAAGACAGCACGGCCAACACTTACTAAAGCAAGACATCTTTCTACCTGTAGGTGATTCTACTTGTTTATTTATACTAAAAATTTCATTCAAATACATCATACACTAAATTTTAGGGGTCAACCGGGTTTGAAGGTAAAAACAACCTCTTTTTCAGGACAAACAAGAAGCGCACTTTCACTTATTCGAACAAGTTTATATGCGGTAGAATAGCACGCGTGTGTTATGCGGTATTATAGCACGTGTGTGTTATGAAGCAGTATAGCACGCGTGTGTTATACGGTAGTATAGCACGCGTGTGTTTTCGAAACCGGTTAACTCTTAAAATTTATAACGTATGATGTGTTTTAACGAATTTTTTATATTATTGATTTTTATTATGAAAGTTTTTTAGTACGTATTCATGTACTTGGCTAACGGCACTTGCATGTCCTCAAAAAGGTCATCATCTATCTATCCTATTTGAAAACAAATAATGGGGCTTGCTACGATCAAACATGTCATTCTCTGTATCAATAATGATTTTGTCTCTTCGACAAGCCCTTGGGACAAATCCATCAAAATGTGTAACTGCTGTTTTATCTTTTGTTATCGTATATAATTAAGATTATCATTATCTTATATTATTATTATTATCTTATTTGTGCTTAAATACTTTGTTCACCTTTCTTATCAAAATTATAATTTTATAGATTTCGAAAAGTTAGGTTTACAAAAGATGACTTAAGGAAATTTTCAGAGAGGAAACAAAAACAAGTTCTTTCTCATCTCCAGATAAATCTTATATATTCCGCCCCCTCCCCCCCTCAGGAGGCATTACAAAGTTAAGAAATAAAATTAATAGAATATCTTAGATATAATAATATTTCGAAAGAGCATTGTTCTCTTAAACGACTTGACTATTATAAATTATGTAAAACACTTTCCAAATTTGCTTACATCTGTTTGAGAATGCAGTTTTATTAAATACATACAGTAAAACTCTGAGTATGCGAATAAGTCTGGATTGAAAGCGTTTCGTGTAAATAGAGGTATGTACAGATGATTTAAAAAGTTCAAGACCATTTTAAAGATATAAAATGTTTTTCCCTTTTTTGTGCAAACAATATAGAGTTTTTTAATGTGTGAGGTACGTGTGTTAAAGAAAGAGATAAACGGTTCGATATAGAGAAATAATGAAAGCTTTTTTTTATATCGTTTCCAATATTTTTGATTTTCCAACATCATACTCAGTTGCTAATTTACTTTTTTCTCCAGCCATCGTCAATTTGATCGAAATCTATTTTTTTTTATTCAACGAAAGAATTTAATCCCCTTCGCTTTGCAGGTATCACTTGAATCACACGAGGAATATCCTACTTTAACAAAAGTATAAATTCCAACGTTTCTGCACTCGGTAACTTGATTCGTGAAATGAATATAAAAAGCACGTATTTCTGAAAACAGATAGAAAACATGTATTTCTGAAAACAGACAGAAAACATGTATTTCTGAAAACAGATAGAAAACATGTATTTCTGTTTTTTCTGAACCCCTCCCCCACCTTATTCCATTCTCTCTCGATCATTCCCCAGTTAGAGAGCAAAATTAACACATTTATTTCTAGTTAAAATTATTTTATTGCCGCATTCGGTTTTCAAAACCGTTCTTTTCCTATGTAGATATTAAAAAAAAATCTGATGTGGACAGCACCCGACTTTTCCTGCAAACTCATATTCACGTTCTCTTTATTTCTTCGAAAATTCGTTATAAAGTTTAATTGCACAAAATAACACCCATAATAATTTAAAATGACGCTGAATTTGCACTTTTTAGTTCAGTTTTCGTTCTCAATGGGAAACTAGACTTTTTTTCAACGATGGCGTAGCAAAAATGCAAAAAATTAAAATATCTCGAGAACGGCTAGCTCTAATGTAATGAGGTTGATCTTATTCTTTACATCGTTAAACATTACGTATAAAGCAAGCATTTAATTGATATATTTGAGCATACGTGGTTTTTTATTTTAGATTTTGACGATTTTTTGCAGGCCATTTTGCAATAAAAACGGCAAGTTATTTTTTTCCGAGGCGTACCAAAATCTAATCAGCACCAGGGTAACCCACAAGTAACTTACCAACCAAATTTTATAAAATTTGATCTATTAGTTTTTAAACTAGAGTGAATAAAAACAATTTTTGCTGGTTATTTCGCAAAAAAAAAAAGTCTGGTTCTTTTATCCCGAATCGTACCAAAAACTAATCAGAACCAGTGTCACACACAAGTGACGCACAATCGAATCAAGTTTACTTATCGAATTTTATGAAATTCGGTTCTTTAGTTAGAGTGGACACATATATTGCACAGACAGACAGGCTGACACACAGACAGACACACACACAGAAGTCACGCTAAAAATAGTGTTTTCGTATTCTAGAGGTCTATACATTACCATGTATTGCAGGGAAAATAATAATAAAGAAAAAATGAAATAAATATAAAACATAAAAAAAAATAAATAAAAAAAAATAAATAAAAAAGTGTTCAAATAATTCGACAATTTTGATAATCAGGGTTTGGTTATACGGGGCTCAATAGTATATTTATGTGCTGTTACCACTCCGCAGAAGCCCACGAGGTCTTCCAAAATGTAACTACTGTTGTTATTCCAATCAGTCAAATGTTTCTCGGAGTAGAAGTACTCTAATAAGAACAAAATATAGTCACAATGGCCCAGCAATACTTACCGTTGCATGGATTATATTTAACAATTCAATAAAACCACGGCAACCATCAAACAGTAAAAGATTTTGTTTTGTTTATAATTACAAAATATGTGAACAATTGAATATTTCTTAAGTTTGAAATCGGGCTCTCACTGCTTTTATCAGCTTCCATGGATCGGTTTTTCCCATTTGTTAACTTTATTAAACACTGAAAAGCTGGTAAGTGCTACAGAGAGCTAATAAGCACAAAACTGGTTCGTTGCACTGAAAGTATGATTCCAATAATTTTCTATATTCTGGGTGTACTTGAACTACAGGCGTTTAATGAATGGAACAAGTACATATGATTGTGTATATACATATATATAATCTTTACTTTATAATCTAGTGTTGTTTTTTTTACAAATACTTATATATTACTTTTATATTAATAATACTTGTTATTAACTATATTTGTTAATTATTATTTAATTAATCTACATTCTTTGTACTGTGTATGACAATTATGTTTCTCTTAACTGCTATGTTTTTTTTTTTTTGATCTACTACATTTCTCCCGAAAAAAAATGTTCAAAATACTAAATTATTAAAATAATTTTTGTCTATTCATAAATCGTATACCTTATTTCCGACAAAACAAATATAAATTCTTTGCATTTTTATCTTTTAGGTCCGTAGATATATAATTGTCCAAAGTGTTTGTATTTTTTATAACGTTCCGATTTCAGCCGGATACTCTGAATATAAACGGTATTCACGTCAATTCATATTAAAACTCTCAAACACTGCAAACTTTAAATATTTCAGGAAATCAATCGTTCTTCATCAAATATCGCAATTTCCTGTACTCTTAAGATGAAAGTTAAATTCCCAGCTCCGAAATACTGGAAATTCATTAAATTCTGTTCAGAAATGTAAAGTTTTGTTTTAAAATGTACCGATTGTTCCCGTCAAAATGAAATTCATTTCATTATTTCCCACGCATTTCTCTTAAATTAAGTAATAAGAATCCTGTTCCATCCAGTCTATATTCGTTGCTTCATATTTGTTGATTTCGTACGGTGGTGCATTATATGTTTTCTTTAATTCGTTGCCCCTTATTTATTTTCAAACAAGTGCAATTTATATTGCAGAAAATTTTTAGAAAATAGTTCTGGAAAAGAATTTACTAGGATAAATAGGTATCGTAATATATTTATTGGTATTCGTATGTTTGATACCAGTTAAAAATGTGAAAAAATACGTTAAACAATCTGATATGTTTAACACATTTTGTTCTTATCTCTGGAATAGAAAGTACCAAATTTCATAATTCGCTTAATTATTTTGAAACATTACGCCCTTGGAGCAAAAGAGCGTAGTAAAACAGATGTCTCGAGAACGGCACCTGATAACTACTTAACATTGGTGGCGATTTAGTTCTGGTTACGTATACTTAGAAAACATTATTTTATTTGACAAAAGTGAACATATTCAAGTATCAATAATGAACTGGTTTATAACGTAAAATGCAACGCAAATCAAGATAAATAAGTATACGCAAGTTTGCGAAATCAACTGGATTTTGTTTTCTCAGTGAAAAAAATCTGGACCTGGACGTTTAAATAAGCGCAAGGTCCTACCATCTAAACGACATCTCAGTAATTAATTTAAACGCTTATTGAGAAGTTAAACATTTTTATTTTCCTTTTAAATTAAAAATTTCCTTACTTACGTAGACAGCCAGACAATCTAAACTCAGGTCTTCAGACCTCAGGTAGATGTGAATAAGGGATTTTGTTTTTATAAAACTTCAGTAAGTTTAATATTTATAAAACTGCTATTTTAGGTTTTTATTTTCATTTTCTATTACTTTCCCTATAAATGTTGAGTGTTTTATTTTTAATAAATATTTTTATTATTTATTCTTAGATCATATCTATAAAATTGCTTAAGTGATAATTTTTCTGTTTTTTTTTTTGTCATCTATATGAGAAGAAATATAATATTTTCGTTTCTTATGTTGTTATTAGCGTCAGAAACATTTAAAACAGGGGAAATAGATCTTGTGAAAAAAAAATAAACTTGAAATATTAGATATAAAGGCGAAACTTTATTTTTCTCATTTCATTCATCATCATTTTATGTATATATCGGATTAAATTAAAAGTGGGATTTCTCAGGCTCAGATCAAAAACCACTGAGCTAAATATTCAAAATCTTATAATTACATCTAAGGAGTCCTTTCAAGGATCAAAGGAGTCCTTTCAATATGAAAATGTTGATTCATTATTAGAATATTTGGGGATAAAAATAAATATATAATTAATTAGGGTAGCATGATTATATAATACAAGAATAAACAAACTTACATATATATTTTTTTAACAATTCCCCGAATCCCCTTAAAAAGTTTGTTTTACTTTAAGTATCTTGTACCTAAGTGATTTTTACTATACAGGGTGTCCCAAAAAGATTGAAACGCGCTTTAATTCTTTATCTGTTAGAGATAAGTGGACAATGTAAATTGCAAAAATGTTGAAAGTAAAGTAGGAAATAAGACTACGTTAATGAAAGTCCTCCCATTCATTTTTAAAAAGTTACACTTTTTAAATTTTTATACGACCCCCTTAGACAAATTTGGTCAATCAGAAAATTTTTATTTTAAATGCAACAAGATCATTATAAAAAACCCACATATCTATCTATATCTTTAAAATTGAGCGAATTATATTTGATTGAAAATTGTACATTGTGAATGGGGACCCTATATCAAATTAGAAATGTAAATTTATGACATATCACAAAAAAATAAAACAGATGGTAATACATAGGATACCCAACCGTGTAGTGAATACCACTGTTCTGTGTAATGCTTTATTTAGATGCATTTGTGATAAATAATTTTGGCCCATATTAACCTATTTTTGATCTAAACAATTTCCATCGTCAATGTGTTTATGATCCCTATTTTCACTGATTAAACAGCCTTTCACATGGTACGAAAAAGGGGCAAAAGTCAGATTTTTTCCTTTATCATAAATTAGTTGATTTTAAAGATATAGATATGTTTTTTTAATGATCTTGTTGCATTAAAAATAAATTTGTATATGACCCCTGAAACGCGATATGCCAACATGATTTTTCCCCTCTGAGAACCCATGACGATGCATCAAAAAGTGGTTTAAGTCAGCATTTTAGTCATTTCATATTTCTGGGACGTTTAATGACAAAATGCTGAAATTTTGTACATCACCTTATTAGTGTAGGGGGCAAATTTTACTTATTGAAAATGTTTTTGTAAGGAACCCGTATAAATAAATTTTGTATTTCTTAAAATTTAATTCCCTTGAAAATTTTAAACGATTTCATAAAATTCTCTACCTTTTTTACGCAATTTTGTAATTTATTATGTGTGTTTAAGATCAATATTTAAGTAATAAAGAGTTTATATTTTACTTGTATTAATTATATATACCTGAGATTGATCATTAATAGAAAATGTTCTGTATAGCAAAAGTGAGATGTAATTAAAATGGAAAGATGGACTGGATGTAACTGGAATGAAAGTGATGGACTGAAATGTAAATGTGGCATTAAAAAGACTATACGACAAGATGTTGAATATTTTAAAAGTAACATGATAAGTAAACATTATAAATAAAACTGGTACTAAATTGGTATAAAATATCCTCTTTTCCCTGTTCCATATATAAGTTAAGGAATGGAATGGAATAAGAATTACATGGGATAAAGATGGGTGAAAAATTTTTTTGTAACTACATATTAAGATGCAAGTATTTTTATATAAATCATATATGTAATGCAGGTATCTGAGGTACTAATCCCCTATATATATATATATATATATATATATATATATATTAGAAAAATGTAATACTAAACTAATCAATTCAAGTAATCGTAAAATATTAACATCACCATAGAAGCAAATCCACGGCCATAATGTCGATAATAGAAAAGAATAGCACCGGCCCAAATTCGAAGATTAACCAGAATTAAATTCATCTCCAGGTCTGAATATTTAATTCTAATTAACCCAAGAAAATGCCTGTTTCAGACTGGGCAATAGTACATTACTATAAATGCCCAAACTCAGATTACAGGCACCACAAGATGAAAACTTGAAGGTAAGAAAAATTAGGAAATCTGTTATTGCCATGAGAGAGGAACCCTTCTTCTTTCACCACGTTAAGTGCGATCAACTGCAACAGTATAAAAAAATTCAAAAAGCATCCGAATGAACATGGCGAAATACAACCTAGAAGGCAGAACATACGTTCACAGCGACCCTCCCAGTGAGTCAGAGTCTGAGACAGGACAATTACCCATATAAATAAAATAGAATATGAACATGAAACATAGATGGAAATTCTTACTAAACAATTGATTCAAAGAAGAAATGGATAAACGCGAATGCCACAATATCATTAAAAGGGAGCTCAAATCTTGGTATTAAATTTGCTAAAGTAACAATTTCTTAGCGAAAATTAATTCAAAACATTAATATTAGTGTATCTTATTTTCCGATTTTTTATTTTTCTATTTTTTAACACTTTACAACAAAGTTGAAAAGTCTTTATGACTTTGTTCATTCTGTCTGTCTGTCCGTAAGCACGATAACTGCCATAAAAATGACTTAATCAAAATGAAATTTTAGTATGTTGTTCAGACGGTCTGTAAGACCTATGGGAATATAAATGAATAATATCACCCAATTAGTTTTGGATTGAACCCGGGTTGAAAAAAATGAAATACATTGAACCCTATGGGACCTAATTCTTGTAACATTTTTTAAGCGGATTTAAAATTCACAAGTTGCTTTGAAAATTTTAGGTAATATTCAAATCGTTCCATAAAATATATAAAAAAAATTCAGCGAAATATATTCAGTAGCTTTTTAAATAAAAATTAAAATAATAATTACACCTCTTATATGAAGCGATCACGTGACCATGATATGAAAAGATCATATGACCCACTTTAAAATGAAATATGGCATCCATCTTGTCTCAAAATCGGGATTTTTAAAGTTCTTTTTAATTCATATTGAGTGTTGTATCCGTCCTAAAATCACTTTATTTTTGTTTAAATTCTGTGCATCTACTCTTGAAACAATGCAATTACAATATATTTAGTTTAAATGATCATCCAAATTTGATTATTTCTACAATGAAGCCTATTTTTCACTAATGTAAAATGTAAACAGCAAAATATGTAAAATGAGTTGTATAAGAATTGTTGTATTTCTTTAACACAAAATTATTTAGCTCATAGAGTCTGCATAGCTGATATGAATGAAATATTCATTGATTTTACAGAGAGAAGGACGATTTTTTTCGTTGAAGTTTTAAGCATAGAGTTTAATTACTTGTAGCTCCATGGTCTTGATTTTTAAATAAAGTAAATTATTATAGTATTGTGATGAATGAAATGAATGGGAAATTGTTTATGAATGAAATGCTGCTTTTATAGAGAGAGCCAGGCGTGCTATTTTTTCTATGACGTCATTTCAATGAATTTCAGTTGTTTTCGATGAAGTTTTCAAACATAATAAATTATCGTAGTTTTATGATAATTCTAAAAATATTACCAAGGTATGTATCGCATTTTAGAGATGTGTAAACCAGGTAATTTATATTTCAATGCCGTCAATTGAATGAAGTTCCTTTTTTTCGATGAAGGTTTAAGTTTTCAAATATAATAAATTAATGTAGTATTGTGATAAGTTTTAAAATATTACCGAGGAATGTATTGCATTTTAGAGGTGTTTAAATAAAATTGCATTGAAATTGGAAAGTGTTTCATAATCAATGCTTTAAGTATGATTGATCTTTTATTTTTGTTTATTTTATTATTATTCATTTTTAACACTTTACAACATAGTTGAAAAGTTTTTATGACATTGTTCATTAATTCATTCTGTCTGTCTCTCTGTCTGTCTGTCTGTCCGTTAGCACGATAACTGCCGTAAAAATGACCTTTTCAAATTAAATTTCAATATGTTGTTCAGACGGACTGTGGGATCTATGGGAATATAAATAAATAATATCACCCAATTAGTTTTGGATTGAACCCGGGTTGAAAAAATGAAATACATTGAAACTTATGGGACCTAAAATTTCAAACATTTTTTAAGCGGATTTAAAATTCACAAATTTCTTCGAAAGTTTTAGGAAATATTCAAATTATCCCACAAAATACATAAAAAAATTTCAGTAAAATATATTCAGTAGTTCTTTAAATAAAAATTAAAATAATAATTACACCCTTTATATGAAGAGATCGCGTGACCATTATTTGAAGAGATCACGTGACCCACTTCAAAATAAAATATGGCGTCAATCTTGTGTCACAATCGTGATTATTAAAGTTCTTTTTAATTCATATTTAGTGTGGTATCCGTCCTAAAATCCCCTTTATTTTTGCTTAAATTCTGTGCATCTACATACTGAAACAACGCAATTACAATATATTTGAGTTTAAATGATCATCAAATTTTCATTATTTTTACAACGAAGCCTAATTTTCACTTATGAAGAACGTAAATACCAACAGATGTAGAATGAGTTGTATAAGAATTGCTGCATTTCTTTAACGCAAAATTATTTACCTCATGGAGTCTGCAATATAGTGCAATATAAAATAAATTATTATAGTATTGCGATGAATGAAAGGAATGGAAAAATGTTTATGAATGAAATGCTGCTTTTATAGAGAGAGCCAGACGATTTATATTTCGATGACGTCATTTGAATGAAGTTAATTTGTTTTCGATGAAGTTTCCAAATATAATAAATTATTGTAGTATTATGATAATTTTAAAAATATTACCGAGGAATGCATCGCATTTTAGAGATGTTTAAACCAGGCAATTTATATTTCAATGCCGTCATTTGATTGATGTTCATTTGTTTCGATGAAGTTTAAGTTTTCAAATATAATAAATTGATGTAGTATTGTGATAATTTTAAAAATATTACCGAGGAATGTATCGCATTTTAGAGATGTTTAAATAAAATTGCGTTGCAGTTGGAAAGTGTTTCATAATCAATGTTCTATGCATGATTGATCTTTCTTGTTATTTAATTATATAATTAATAAATAATTATAATATATTTTTGTTTAATTTTATAATTAATAAGCAATTATAATATATTTTTTTCCATATTATTTGCCACTATAATTGAGAAAGTTGTATTGGATGTTATCGAGTGGAAGTTGATACACTGAGTTGATAATTTTAATAACGAATTTGGGAGGATATGCATTATTAGTTGCTGTACTCAATAATGATATAAAATGTGCTAATTTATAATTTTCATCACAAATGTTATTGATTCTAAGAATCTGGTTTATTATAATATTTCTAAAAACTGATATATGCAAACAAGAGTCAAATTGCTGAATTTTTGATGTATTAAATTTAAAATCTTGTCTTTTATCATATAAGTTTATAGCCAGATTACAATTTTGTAAATCTAAATTTAATTTAAAACAAAAAATTTGCAACATTAGAGTCATTATTACTTGCATTTAATTGTAAATTATTAGGATAAAAGTTAAATATTATAGGAATATTATTATGGGATACACATAATATGCCATCTAAATATCTAAACATGTGCATATATATATATATATAGTCCAACCGGGGTACCGCAAGCTAGTGTCATGGCTTCAGCTAGAAGGTTTTATGAAATATTTCAAGGAATCTTTCAAACTAAAAATGGTTGAAGATTTTCTGCTTTATATGCCGAAAATATCTATTATTTGATGAAGTAACTTTAAAATCATACAAGAAAGTATTAATGAAAAAATTGTTATGTTTTCAGCTAATTTTGAATTAATTGTACTAAAAATTGTTACTACTTATATTTTTTAAGTTGGTAAATTAACTTATAAAAAAAGAAGTAAAACAACAATTTCAGTCGGAATTATTAGGAAATTCCTATAAACTGGATCCAGATAATTTAAATTATTTTACTCATTAATAATATTTCAATATATCTTTATGTATTTGGCGATTATTACATCCTTATTATCTTATAGGGAACATCTTTAAGCATATACGATAAGGAACCAAAAATTCCGAACATATAACAAATTTATAATTAAACAATTGATTATTTTCTAAAAAGTAAATCAGATAATGTATGTTATAAATCTGTGTTTCAACCTTGGTCATAAAAATTTTGAAACACAACATGCACAGTTTCCGATATCAGTTTTAGAGATAAATGTGTTGAGTTGTTGGAAATCAAATAGACAAATATTCTATCACAACATTTAAAAACACATGAGATTCTTATACCATTCTTTCTTTAATTGATATAATAGTATTCAATCCGAATCTGCAATCATACAGTTTTACTTCACGTTTATTTATTTTAAAAGATTTATAAGGTCAACAAGTTTTTGTAAGTATTGTTATGTTATAAAATAACTAGTTGAGTCTGTGTGCTGACTTATTGATATGAATAGACTGAATTAATAAATTCGTTCAAAATCATTTATTAATTAATTTGTCTTTATTTGTTGTGTCTAAATGGGATTTAGTGATCATTTTCTTATTTTTTAAATGAATATTTTTTATTGGTTAATCACTTTGTCACTGGTGTCCATTATCATGGACCTTTGTTTAAATATTTATTACGAATTTCCATTTTCAACAATTATCGACAGGGGTATTTCTACATGTTTCTTCTACATAAGGAAATTTGGGCTGTCTGGCTTGATTTTCTATTAATCATTTCATCTACAACTCAGGTTGGTGTGAAATCTTGAAATTTGAAAAATAAACTGAAGCTTGCTAATTAAAAATATTTACCACACTAAAAATAAATCTATAATTATATAAAATTAAAAGTCTGTTTGTTGTATACAAATCCACAGGTTCGGACGATTTTTTTTTCAAATTGTGTACACTTATACTCTACTTCACTGTGAGTGACCCTGTCCATATTTCCAGGTTCCAGGACCAGGGGTTGTCGAGATTTTAATGAGAAACGGAAAATTAAAACTTCCATAGAAATATTATTATGCAGATGATATTTTTTCGAAAATGTATTGGATGAAAATAATATCATATTGCTTATCAAGGGGATTTAATCAAATGCGTTCATACGACAAGTGATTTTTGTTCAATTTTGCATAATTTAAATAATAAATAAAGGGATATAAAATAAATGTTATAAATTAACGGTATTTTATTTTTGATTGGGGTTTATTACGGCCTATTGGAATGATTGATAATTTAAATCATTCCATCTTTTATTGAAAATATTTTATTTAGGCAAATTTTTTTCCAACTTGTATATTTTCTATTACGTTTATCTGATTGTTGAAACGTGATAAAAATGGTACACGTATTATCTTCTACCATTTTAGTGTCTTCATTTTAGTGTATGTTGAACCAAACTTTATATTTAAAAAAATATTTACAAACGGGAGCTGGATGCTTTATTATTCGATCTGCCCGTGCAGGTAATTTTGTATAGCGAGAACAAAAATTCTTATATTTCTTTTTAGTGAAATTAAATTAAATATTTTAGTAGAATTTTCTGAAGAATAATATAATTTTAAGTATTATTGAAATTTGAACATATTTTATGTCACGAGAAACGTCGGGCATATTTATTAATAAAAAATATTTTATTGTTAATACGCCCGTCAAGGCATATATTATTCACATTTAATATTCAAACATTTTAATCCACATAATTTTAAATGCAGTTTTCTAATTTTCAAAATGAAATATCTATGATGATGAATATATATTAACTCAGTGAAAACGAAAGTCAAAATTTAAGTAGGTTATTTTTTGCATGTTTATTGATAAAGTATGTATTAAAAATTTTAACTTTTATCTTCGACGTTTTTGTTTCGATAGCGAAACAAATAAATTTTTAGTAAGTAATATATTAGTCATATAAATAAATATTTCGGTCACTAGTAACTTTATGGATTAGGGAAAATTCCATATTTTCAATAATGAAAATTTTATCAAAATTCAGAAATATTAATAAATTTAAAACACTTTAAAATAATTATGAAAAACAAATGCATACATTCATCGATGGTTATATACAATAATTTCAAATAATAAATTTATAATATATAACCCCATTCCATCTCTCATTTAAGAACTCTAATAAACAATAAACTTGCAGCATGCATTCCAGAAATACCACTTACAAACATCCCTAAACTAAATAATATAAAACAGCATAAACTTACTAACCTTTACGGGAGAAATACTTGTAATGTAGCACCACGAAGTCATCAGAAGCCCATAGAAACAAAAGAATTGTCAACAGTTCTCTCTTAACTCATCCAGCGCAACTTCATTCAACCATCAGCCAATAGGGGAACAAAGCTGTTGCTTCGAAGTCGGCGAAGAGCGCAAGATCTTTGTGTTCACCGTTGCTAGGACGCAGGAGTTCCTACACTGAGCTCCAGATCGGAAAATCCTCCAGTTTTGCGCCCCAGGTTTCCCGGGCACATGCGCCCTAAGTGACGTCACATGTTGCGCGATAGCTCCCCCCTCTTTTGACGTCACGACCTGTGCCCCGGCTTTGAAGGTAGCAGGGCTTTTGACAGCAGTGTAAATTAAAATTGTAAAGAGGGGTTACAGGGGCTTCACTATGATTTATGAAGATATTTTTCACGCATCTCGCTATTTTTATAAATGTAATATTGCTGTAAGGGTGCACGAGACTGCAATAATAGTTAAGTTTATACGCTCAACGAATTCGCTTAAAGCCTTTGTGAAGACAAAACGAGGAATGTATTCCCATTACAGATACCATCACCTATGGACCGGGGAGAATATAGCCTAGTGTTTGACTAGAGGATGGGTCGCGTTAGTACCATGTTCGTTCATGGACTCTGTCCAAAATTATGCCCGTGACTACGTAAAGTATGGGCATGATAAATCTGTGGGTCTGAAATACTATGGACCGTCGTTTTTACAAAATTGTGGCACACACCACTTCTTCGTGCTGTTACTTCAAGTATCGACTACGCCACGCTGAAGAGCACATAAATGCGAAAGCAATTTATGGATATTGCTATCTGCAAAGGGTGTTCGATCCTAACTTTCGAAATGTCCTCTTTAGGTGGATTCTGTGAGTATGATACTGTAATAGGATTGTTAATTCGAATTCTAGTTTTCGATGACTTCATACTTTTAACCAACTTAGGGCACACGTGCGTCAACTGGGGGGAGGGCGGTATATGCTCAAAAGGGGGCTCAAACATTTTGTTATTAAAATAATATACGCATTTATTTATTTTGATATATATATTCCTATTATCTTTAAGAAATAAATAGATAGGGATAGTTTTAATATTAGCCTTGCTGAGGGGTATATGTATATATTTATAACATTTTGTATTAATACATCTATCATTTTTTGTGATAATTCACTGTTATGTTACTCTCATGCGAAGACATTTATCCCTTTTTTTAAGAACAACTAATGCAATTATCGAGCGGTAGCACAATGAATATCTGAAGTGTGAGTCTCCATTTCACTTTCTCGTTCACGTTTTATATTGCTTAGGTCTATTTCTATAATAATCGTCGGCACCAAAATAAGCAAAATGTATCTTTTTATTAACTTATCTTCGTACATTTAAAATATAGGTATTATAGTAAGATAGAAAAATATATATTAGGAAATTTAGTTTCAAAATCTATATTTATTTTTTATAAAATCTGTTGTCGGAGTATCCGGATTAAATCGCTGCGAAAACTAAAAGTGCAAGTTAGTTATAACCAATCAGCGATTTATTGTAGGACTTTGAAAGCCTGTAAACGAAACAGATGAAAAACATTGAATAAACTTTGCAGAGCCACTTTGACGAAGAACTTGCAACTCCACCCCAGAAGCTCCACGGTAGACCGCAGGCTAGGCAGCAAGAACCCCAGACGGATGTGGTAGGAACCTTAGCCCGATTTCCGGTTCGAACAGCAAGGTTCCTTATAATCGTGCCCAAAGAAATCGACCACATAGGTTCAGTGCAAAGATGTCGGAGGTCTGATGTGAGCCTTATGACTAGTATGGATTCAGTGCACTCTGGTGCATTGAGCCCCGATTTCAAATAGGGAAATTAACGACCACGCAGGAAGCTAATCTGGAGGATAAAATTAGTAGCAGGAAGCTGACCTGAGGTAAAAATAGCAGGAGATGGCCAGTCAGATTGTCAAGTGCATGGCAATCTGACATTAGAGGGTGGAGAATGCAGCGTTCACTTCAACGATAAGAGCTTTCAATTCCTTCCCAGTAGCTCAACGGTAGAGCATCAGCCGGCCGGTATGAAGATCCTCGGTTGGATTCCCGGTTGGGACAGCAAGATTCTATACAAGTTATTTAAAAGAAATGCAGTTATTTTTTATAGGAACTTTTTTATCGTAATTTTTAAATTGTCAACAGGTCCATCACGTCTGCAAATTGAACTCATTTGGCTGATCTGTGTTAATATAGTCTATTTTAATATGCTTTACATCCACGGCCTCATTTAAACTGTCATGTATTGACTCGACTATCATTTCTGTTCCGAGGAACATTCAATTTCCCGGAATCTGTCCTCGCTGTTCCGGGATTAACATCACTGAAACAGTGCAGCAGTCCGGAAACATTCATTCCCTGAAATGGAATAGTGGTCATTCACAGACTACCTTCACTGTTTCAGGAAACATCTGAATTTTTATTTTTTTTTTAAATCTGATGTTGGCAGCACATGACTTTCCCTACAGACTCAAATTCGTTTTCTCTGTATTTCTTTTATAATTCATAATTTTGAGTTTGATTATTGAAAAGAACACTCATTTTCTTTTAATTATACTGAATTTGTAATTTTAATTCAATTTTCATTTGCATTTGGCGACTGAACGTATTTTGAAATTTAAGAGCGATTGGTCCTAAAGTTATAGGATTGATCTTATTCATTTCGTTGTCAAACAGTACATCTAAAACAAGCATTTAAATAATTTTATTTGAGCATATGCAGTTTTTTATTTTGGATTCTGACGATTTTTGAGGGCTATTTCGCAAAAATGAGCAGGTTCTTTTTTCAGAATTATACCAAAATCTAATCAGCACCAGGGTAACCCACAAGTGATATATCTACCAAATGTTGTGAAATTTGGACAATTAGATTTTGTGCTAGAGTGGTACATACATTGTACAGACGCATACACACAAATACAGGCGCCACACTAAAATAGTTTTTTCGGTTTTTTAAAATGCTTGAAACGTATAGATTCGTCGAAAACTCAAGTTGCTATTTTCGACACGATTCTACCGCTTAGCTTTGCGCATTACCATGTATTGCAGGAAAAGTAGCATAAAATTTTATAGCGGTGCAAACATTCGTTCTTGTGTTATCATTTCTACACTTCGCAGACACACAAAGGAACACATACGCACAGACGGACATTGTTAAAAAATGTTCGAAATGTGTTTGGGGAGGGGGTGTTTATATATATATATATATATATATATATATATAAGCACAATTTTAAGCAATTTTCTCACATATGTTCTTTAGCAACCGAAAATCGGAAAAGTTTCTATATTGACACTATCGTAAAGATCGAAAAATTCTCTTTCAAACAAACTTAGAATGGAATTCATACGTTTTTAAACTGTCTATTAAAATAGACAACTTTTTGTGAATTTTTAAAGAAATATATTTTTTGTGCGTTGAACACATCCCCAATTTTTAAATTGCGATAGAAAAAATATACTGGCAATCCGATAGTTATAATTTAACACCATCTCCTTTAAATATTACATACTGCTCCAAAACAAAAGAAAATTCTGAAATCATCCGTTCATTAATTATACTTTCTGTAAAAGCGAGCGAACCCGTTAGATTCTCCATTCAAGCGATAATTTCTCCTTTCGTTTTAATGTCTGACATGCACTTATAGCCATAGAACTTTCCCTTTTAGAGGAATGATTTCCTTTCGAATCTTTTATTTATTGTTTGCTTAGTTGCACAAGATTAGATCCATTTTAAAGGTAAGGGGAAGGGGATCATTTCGGGTTGAAGTCGTTGCACCGGTACGGATTGCATGCAATTTTCACTTTTATTTATATAAATAATATTTATTGTTTTTTTTTTTATTACTAAATTCAATTGATCCTTGATTTAACTTCCATTCAACACCAGGTACATTTTCTAGCATTTTTAATAATTGTCTAACGTGTTTCCGTCTTTACGATGCTCTGAAACCCCTCGGTGACCTAGAAGGCTGAAACTTTGCTTGCTTATAGTTATGTACAAGATACATGTGCAGCCATATACAGGACTTCATATACAGGACTTACACACTTAGTCATGTCGGATTTTTTATTTATTGCCGTAAAAATGGTGTGCGGGGGTAGCTTTTGGAATAACTTTTTAGAACCCCGCAGAAGTACATGAGCTAAATTTCTGCACACTTATAGTATCGACTACGGGACAGGACATAATGGAGCCGTATTTTTTATTTCTCTCGTAGGCGGAAAAAATAAAGGCTCAAAAAGTATTTCGAGATATTTCGGAAGCTCCTTCCTTCAGGCATAATACGCCTACCTCTTCCTTCCATCTTCGATCTCGGATCTCGCTTCACGAAGTTTTTCCCCATCCATGAAGTGCAAATATGTAACTTTCAATTACATGTTTATAATCGTAGGTGCGTTGTTTAAAATGCAAATAAATTAAATGATTTCCATTAACGAGTTAGATAGCTTACTAAAAGTTCTAACAATAAGAATCAACAGTAAGACATATAATTGCTAAGTACAATAATGCAGTGGACTCTTGTTAAGACGGCACCGTTTAACATGGATTTCTCGTTATTACGTACAAATACAGATTTCCCGCTTAAGGTCTATGGGTATTGCATGTTATAAACATCGCTTAATATGTTCGTTCATTGGCTAAGATAGACAAAATTTATTTAATTTTTCAATCAGCAGAAGACGTTAGAAATTGACTGAAATTGAGAATGACATAAATATATTGTTTAATGCAAAGAAATAAATAAAGATTACTTCATTTTAAAAATGCTAATACGTACAACTACCTTTTGTTTATGCTTTAAAAGTTAATATTTTTTCATATTTACCTTATTATACGTATTAAAATGTTTCGATTAAAATATTCTGTCTTCTTTATTAACACTTTACAACATAGTTGAAAAGTGTTTATGACTTTGTTCATTCGGTCTGTCTGTCTGTCCGTTAGCACGATAACTGCCGTAAAAATGACTTTATCAAAATGAAATTTTAGTATGTTGTTCAGACTATCAGTGGGACCTATGGGTATATAAATGAATAATATCATCCAATTGGTTTTGGATTGAATCCGCGTTGAAAAAATGAAATACAATGAACCCTACGGAACCTAATTTTTAAACATTTTTTAAGCGAATTTAAAATTCACAAAGTCCTTCGAAGGTTTTAGAAAATATTCAAATTATCCCATAAAATTTATAAAAAAATTTCAGCAAAATATATTCAGTAGGTTTTTAAATAAAAATTAAAATAATAATTACACCCTTTATATTAAGAGATCGCCGACGCAGTGATCGAGTGGTCAAGGCGAGCGTTTCCACAGCAATCGCTCGACTGCCGCGTTGTGGGTTCGAGTCCCACGTAAGGCATGGATGTTTGTGTTGTGGGCGTAGTGTGTTCCGCTCCCCTCTGGTGCGCCTGGGGCAACGTCTTAGGATGGCTAAATGGTTCACGTTCTGGCCGCTAACGAAAGGCGAATGACGAAAGTCAAGTGACTGGCCATTAAAAAAAATATATATATTAAGAGATCACGTAACCATTATATAAAGAGATCACGTGACCCATTTTAAAATAAAATATGACATCCATCTTGTGTCAAAATCGTGATTTTTAAAGTTATTTTTAATTCATATTTAGTGTTGTATCCGTCCTAAAACCGCTTTATCTTTGCTTAAATTCTGTGCATCTACATACTAAAACAACGCAATTATAATAAATTTGAGTTTAAATGATTATCAAACTTTGATTATTTCTACAAAGAAGCCTAATTTTCACTTATGGAGAATGTAAACACCAAAAGATGTAGAATGAGTTGTATAAGAATTGCTGCATTTCTTTAACGTAAAATTATTTAACTCATGGAGTCTGCAATATAGCTGATATGAATGAAACATTCATTGATTTCACGCAGAGAAGAAGACGATTTTTTCGATGAAGTTTTAAGCATAGAGTTCAATTTCTTGTACCTCCATGGTGTTAAGTTTTTAAATGAAATGAATTATTATAGTACTAGCAGCATACCCGTTCTTCGTACGGAGTATATAATATAAAGAAACTTGAAATTCATAATCATGCCCAAATTCTTATAGTATACTAAATGACATGTTTAATCAAAATATTCTGTTAAAATATTTAATATAATGCTCCTAAAAAGAAGTTTAAGAATCTCTGTTCTCGCTATATAAAATTATCTTCATGGACATATCTGAAGAATAAAACATCTTGGACCCCTTATGTAAGCAAATATAAAAAAAAATATGGAATTGAATCAATATATGCAAAATAAAAGCGTTAAAATTGTATGGGACCCGTACTAATTATATACGCGAATATTAGAAAATATATCCTGTATTAGTAGGTTACATGTATAAATTGAAAATACCAATACACCCGTAATCTTTAAATCTGAAGACAGTCATTTATTCCAATATATGTCAAAATTAAAGTGCTGAAATTATATGGGAAGATATACACGTACTACTTATAATGTCCGATTATTAGTAGAAGATTACCCGTTTTGCAATATGAGTCACAAATGTTTTTTGGTAAAATACAACATACAACGTAATAAATTGAATATATAATTAATCCCCTTAATCTTCATACCAGAAGACTGTACTTGATTCCAATATATATGCCAATATATGTCAAAATATATGCCAATATACCTGTACTACTTATATTCTCGTAGGTTAGAAGATATACCCGTGCATTCCTAGAAGATTACTCGTACAACGTACAATATGCGTGTGTCAGCAATTTTTGCCGCAATAAAACAATGGCGTAATAACTTAAAAATATCAATAATCCCTGAATCAATAATTCCGGAAAATATCAATAATAATAATGTTTAAACCTGAAGAGTATAATTGATATTATCCAGTCCAAAATGAAATGTCAATGAAATTTATTTTATATACATATCTTCATTATTCAAATCGGAAAGGATTTAATAAAAGTCGTCTGCCGCATAAACACATTGGATTTAAATCCGTTGCTAAGCGACATGATATCATTTGCTTCAAATAAATTGGTAGAAAAAATATCGTCTAAATAGTTATATTTCTATTGAACATTTGGCGACAGTTTCGTCAAATTAGCGACATTTTAAAAAATCGCCAAATTTATCGCCAAGTGGGACTATAGAACTGACAGTTCCACTTTGCGACAAATTGACGAAATATCATCACAATACTAACCCCTAACAAAAAACAATTAATATCAATTAATATTATCAATTTTAAGATATTTTTATAGATTCGAAAACATTTTTATCAATTTGGTGACATTTTAAAAATTTGCTAAATGTATTACTAAGTAGGATGGTTGGTCTGACAGAGAAATGCTAAACAAACATCATTTCAGTACTCTCTTCTAACAAAACAAAAAAAAATTTCATTGATATGTAGAAGACCCAAGCCACACGACCAACCCGAAGGTTTATGGCAGCTGTTTGTGTGTCGTTTATATCAATTTGGCGACATTTCCGTCAATTTGGCAAAGTTTAAGAAAAGTTGTCAAATTAGCGATATCCCTCCAAATTCGTAGCTTTGAATTTGCAGATCTGAATGAAACATTCTTATCCCGTTTCAATATACTAAATGAAAACACTACAATTGTATTAGAAGATATACCCGCTCTACTCTTTTTCTGTTTCAACAATCGGCTATATGAATTTATTGGCTAAACACAATATATGAGTTTAGTAGCTAAATACGATATAAGCTTGAAAACTCTTTGCCAAAATAAATGAAATTGATGTACGCAGTCAGCAATTAATATAATTAAAAGAAAAATCAAACCGTCCATTCATAAGATATACTTTTATATCCATTTATCCATTTATTTATTATTTAAATCGAAAAAAAATAATAAAAACATTAACAAACACATTTAATTTAATTGCGATGCCGAGCAACATGATATATCCTCCTAAAATGTTAAAATTTATTAACCACTAACAGCACACCCGTTATTCGTACGGAGTGTATAATTTAAAGAAACTTAAAGTTCGCAATCATGTGCAAATTCTGTTAAAATATTAAATTTATTGCTCCTAAAGAGAAGTTTAAGAATATATGTTCTCACTATGCAAAATTATCTTCACAATCAGATCTGAAGAATAAAACATCCTCCCCCCTTTTGTAAGCAAATTTACAGAAGAAAAAATAGGAATTTAATGAATATATGCAACCCCGTACTAATTATATTGTCGCAGATCAGAAAATATGCCAATGTGTTAGTAGAAGATTACCCGTATTACAATATGCGTCTCAAAAATATTTGCCAAAATAAAAGAGATGACGTAATAAATTGAAAACATCAATAATATCCGTACTCTTTATACCAGAAGGTCGTAATTGATTCCAATATATGCCAATATATATCAAAACATATGTCAATATACCTGTACTACTTATATTCTCGTAGATTAAAAATATACAAGTGTGTTTGTAGAAGATTATTCGTTCAACATACAGTATGTGAGTTTAAACAATTTTTGTCATAATAAAATAATTGCATAATAACTTGAAAATATCAATAATCCCTGAATCAATAATCCCCGAAAATATCAATAATAATAATTTCTAAACCTGAAGACCGTAATTGATATTATCCAGTCAAAAATGCCATAAGAAAAATCAAATCGTTCTTTTCTAAAATATATTTTTATATCCATTTATTTATTATTCAAATCGAAAAAATAATTATTAAAATTAACAGACAGATTTAATTTAATTGCGTTTCTGAGTAACATGATATAAGATAGAATCTTATAACATGTTAAATATGTCATGTCTTATAACATAAACTGCGAAATTAAATAACGATTTTGATTTCTCTATACTTCTCATTGTTCCGTAAAAGCGTGTTTTAAATAAACCATGAACCATGGAGATAGATTTCCCCTTTAAATCATGTTTCAAACAATTCATGTTTTCAGAAAGTGACTAATTAACGCAAAAAATCTCCCATCAAACTCAGAGATTAAATTTTAATTCACTTTCAAACGATTTTCAAGCTTTTCGTTTGGATAAACCACGGAGTTAGGGAGTAGAACTCCTAGGAAAAAGTTCCGTTTTTCATTAATATATCGACAACCCCAGGTCTTAGAAACTCGAAACTTGGACAAAATTTATGGGGGGATATTTCAAGGCTATTCACCAAATTTCATTAAATTCGGTTCAGCCGTTTTTCTGTGATGATGAGACAAACGAAAATTTCGTTTTTTACTAATATCTCGAGAACCACTGGTCGTAGAAACTCAAAACACGGATATAATTTTAAGTGGGGCTATTTCTGGGCTACCCACAAAATTTCATCAAATTCGGTTCAGCCGTTCTCCCGTGATGGTGTGACAAACAGACAGACAGACAGACAGACAGACAGACAGACAGACAGACAGACAGACAGACAGATTTTCATTTTTATTTATATAGACTAGCAGCATACCCGTCCTTCGTACGGAGTATATAATATAAAAAAACTTATAATTCTCAATCATGTGCAAATTCTGATAAAATATTATATTTATTGCTCATAAAGAGAAGTTTAAGAATATCTGTTCTCACTATGCAAAATTATCTTCACGGGCAAATCTGAAGAATAAAATATCCTGGCCCCTTTTGTAAACAAATTCACACACAAAAAAAAGAATTGAATCAATATATGCAACCACGTACTACTTATATTGTCGCAAATTAGAAAATATGCCAGTGTGTTAGTAGAAGCTTAAACATATTGTAATATGAGTCTTAAAAATATTTACCAAAATAAAAAAGATGACGTAATAAATTGAAAGTATCAAAAATCCCCGTAATCTTAATACCAGAAGGTCGTAATTGATTCCAATATATGCCAATATATATAAAAATTTTGCCAATATACCTGTACTACTTATATTCTCGTAGATTAGAAGATATACCGGTGCATTTGTAGAAGATTACTTGTACAACGTACTATATATGAGTTTCAACAATTTTCGTCATAATGAAACAATGACATAATAATTTGAAAATATCAATAATTCCTGAATCAACTGTCCCCGAAATATCAATAATAATGATGTTTAAACCTGAAGACCGTAATTGATATTATCTAGTGAAAAATGCAATTTCAATGAAATTTATTTTATATACATATTTTTATTAGATTTAATAAAAATCGTATGACACATAACACATTGGATTCGTTGCTAAGCGACATGATATCATCTGCTTCAAATAAAGTGATGGAAATCATGTCGTCTGAATAATGTGATCTGCATGGAAGGTTTTTCAACATTTTCGTCTCCATGATATTTTTATGGATTTACAAATATTTTTATCAATTTAGTGATATTAAAAAAATTAGTTTAATGCGTTACTAAGTAGGATGGATGGACTGGCCGACAAATGCTACAGAAACATCATTTCAGTACTCTATTCTAAAAAAACAAATTTAATTTTATTGATTTGGGTCATTTTTATCAATTTGGAGATATTTCCTCTAATTTGGTAAAGTTTAAGAAAAGTTACCAAGTTATTTAGAGATATTCCGCTAAATTCGTAGCTCTAAATTTGCAGATCTGAAGAATAAAATATCCATATCCCGTCTGTATATAAACTAAATGAGAACACTAAAATTGTATTAGAAGATATATGCATCCGTTCTACTCTTTTTCTGCTTCAACAATCGGCTAAATGAATTTATTGGGTAAACACAATATATGAGTTTATTAGCTAAACACAATATATGAGCTTTGAAACCTCTTTGCTAAAATAAATAAAAGTGTGATGTACGCAGTTCGCAATATATATAATTAAAAGAACAATCAAACCGTTCATTTATTATGAGTTTATTAGCTAAACACAATATATGAGCTTGAAACCTCTTTGCTAAAATAAATAAAAGTAATGTACGCAGTCCCCAATATATATAATTAAAAGAACAATCAAACCGTTCATTTATAAAATATATTTTTACATCCATTTATTTATTATACAAATAGAAAAAATAATAATAATCATTAACAAACACATTTAATACCATTCCTTTGCCGAGCAACATGATATAAGATAGAATCTTCCTCATAAAATGCGAAATTAAATAACAATTTTAATTTCTTTTTACTTCTAATCGTTGAGTAAAAGCTTGTGAAATACATGGAGATTGATACATGTAAAAACATGGAGGTAGATTTTTCCATTTAAATTCATGTTTCAAACAATTCATGCTTTCAGATAGTGACTATTTAATGCAAAAAACCTGCATCAAACTGAAAAATAAAGTTTAATTCCCTTTGACGCTTTAAACAAACGATTTTTATCCTTTCCGTTTGGATAAACCACGGAGTTGGAGAGTAGAACTCCTATAAAAAAAGTTCCGTTTTTCATTAATATCTCGACAACCCCTGGTCTTAGAAACTTGAAACTTGGGTAAAATTTATGGGGAGCTATTTCAAGGCCACCCACAAAATTTCATTAAATTCGGTTCAGCCGTTCTCTCGTGATGATCAGACAAACGAAAGTTTCGTTTTTTACTAATATCTCGAGAACCACTGGTCGTAGAAACTCAAAACACGGATATAATTTTAAGTGGGGCTATTTCTGGGCTACCCACAAAATTTCATCAAATTCGGTTCGGCCGTTCTCCCGTGATGGTGTGACAAACAGACAGACAGACAGACAGACAGACAGACAGACAGACAGACAGACAGATTTTCATTTTTATTTATATAGATTGTGATGAATGAGAGAAATGGAAAAAAGTTTATGAATGAAATGCTGCTTTTGTAGAGAGAACCAGGCGATTTATATTTCGATGACGTCATTTGAATAAAGGTCATTTGATTTCGATGAAGTTTAAAATATAATAAATTAATGTAGTATTGTGATAATTTTAAAAATATTTCCAAGGAATATATCGCATTTTAGAGATGTTTATATAAAATTACATTGAAGTTGGAAAGTGTTTTATAATCAATGCTTTATGCATGATTGATCTTTCTTGTTTTAAGGTTATATTTTTCAATGTACCTCGCATATTACATAAAATTAAGGATAACAAATTTTCATTGCCATTTTACTATTTCATTATTATTTTACGTCAGATTTGTGAACTTCTGCTATAATGGACTCACGCTAATACATACAATAAATGTTGGCCCTTGACTACCTTAACGCGAGATCTCTGTAGCTGTATTTTAATCTTATTTGTGCATGATAACAATATTTGGGATAATCTAATGAACTATCTATGCTTAGATTGTTTTTAGTGCTTTATTAATTCAGTCCTCTGCTATCTTTGTGGCCCTTTTGTCAGCAACTAATCACAGCGAACTTAGAAATAGGCTTAACCAATAATATGTTTGCCCACACAGAAGAAAAATTTTGATTTCAAAATGGCATAAAAATAGAATAACTTATAAACTAAATCGAAAATTTAAAAGGTCACCTTCATACAAAAACTCATTTATGTAGGTACATGTCTGAAAAAATGTGTGGTCTTACTATTGTTAGTTTGTCCAGGACGCAAACTCGCAGCTCAAATTACTCTTTCTTTGATTTTGACGTTAAATATCTCTGAAATTAAAGTTTAAATCGGAAAACGGTTATTTTATCGCGTTTTTTTTACATTTCTATTCATTTTGTATGCTATAGTTTTTGCAGTACGAGAGAGAGAAACGCAGGGGGTGCGAAATTTGTCAAAGAGTGGCGTCGGAGGCACCAGCTACTATTCGCTTTTAATATAGGTAATAATATTGTGGAATAGGTTTTCACGGTATCAAATTGTAATATCGGTATTGGTGATTACCAAATTATGAAGTGCCTACATGGCATCAAATTGTAACATCTGTTTTTGATATTACCAAACTTATAACGTTATTGTTTTGTGTTAACCAGGTTCTATTCCCCGGCCGATTCTAAGAATCAGTTGGTCAGCCAGGGATCGATGCTCAATGGGAAGGAGCAATACATAAATCAAATAAGTTGTGGAAAGTAGAACAATTTAATTAAATGATATATATTTTTTAAAATCGTAATTAACTATATTATAAGCAAATACATATATACACATCTATGTTCATCAGTAGCTACCCTTGTCCAATAAAAAGTAATCTCGATGAAGCTCAAATCGATACTAAAAATGTACTTATATATTACTTGTACTCAACAATACAGTAGGGTTATCCGGGAAGAGGAGAGCAGGAACACATAACTCCAACAGCCATTTTTGCACACACGAAGGGCCTTGGATGGCCAAAGGTTCAAAGTCTGGCATTAATATTCTGAAACCCAATTGTTTCCTCGGCACCTTTTGTCACTCTACCAGGTACCCTGGAGATTTCATTCTCGGGTAGCTCTTCATATCCTCGAAATACAGCTCCACTGCGCCATTCCACCCTTGCGGTTCGAACCAAAAGACATCAAAATCTTGCTCAATTTTTGCTCTCCATAAATTAACAAGAGGGCACAACTGCTCGTCCAATATTCTAATTCCTACGTTCCAAATTTTAATACGTACATCTCATATACATATATTTTCCTATCCACGCGAACTAAAGATTTCCTCGGGAAACATGCCGTGACTTAACAAGTGTCCACCTCTGCCGTAATTCAGGTTCAAAAAGCCACGAGAGTCATTCGAACAGCTCCTACGTCACCCATCAATCAAGCCCTCATTGGATAACCGACACCTGCGTCAGTGACTATCATAATTCAAACCGCAGCCGACGTCACTTCCAGACAAACGCTGGCATTAGCCGTCCTCGTTACAAACCCAAGTCTCCAAACAAAATCTTATTTCCCCACTTTAACCTACGGAAACAGAAAGTATTTTTGCAAAATGGCTCCGAAATGCAAGAAATTGAGATCGTGTTCCGAAAGTCGGTAAATATAGATAAATACTGTTACAAACATATCCTCTAGAATCATGGGGGTATACTCAGGATACAGGAACGAGTCAAAGTTTCTGGATAACTTACGTTTATTCACAAGCACAAAGTAAACAAGAACAATATGCAATCAAACAACACTTAAATGCTGCAGTAATTTCCCAGAATACGCAATAATATTCTCAAAATACTGGTGAAAATAATTTCACAAAATAACAGCTACTATTCTCAAAACATGTACAACAGTCACAGTTCACTGTAGCTCGTATATTATCAACTCTTCAACTAAACTCCAATGGAGGAATGAGTCTTTCTATAGTCTTTCTGTAGAAACTTCTGGAAATCTCTCCATATCTCCAAGAATATTCGTTCTATCGAGAAGTTTCTGGAACATTCAGGAAGTCGCCAAATTGGCGATAAATCGCAAAATCTGGCAACCTTGGGCTCATGTCGTCCTCACGTCATGTTGAAGTCATGGACTGCGTTTTCTTCGTCTGGCCTTCGAAAGAGACGAAAGAGAAGGTGCCAACGGGAATATTGCGCGTTCTCAACAATACTATTTTTCCTCGATTTCAAAATTCGGAAAATTAGTTGATGGGGCGCTCTAAAGCATTTCATTCAATTTTCTACTGGACAGTAGCGAGTAATATATGCGGTTAAATTTAAACTAAATAGAAATATTAGTAGCTTATTAAAATGTGAGGTGCATCAAGACAAAATGTGATATTTAAAAATGTTAAGAATTTGTTGCACTGCGGAGGCGATAAAATGCAAATTTTATTATTTTTCTTAAAACGTACGAAAGAAAGTAGTTCACGCCGCCGCCGCCGCCTGACAAATTTCGCGTTGCTTGAGTTTTTTTGTCTCGTCTCGAAAAAATTTATAAAAATATGAAATTTGGTACATTTGTAAAGAAATATTAATGGAACATGCTGAAATCAACCATTTTTCGATTTAAACATTAGTTTGAGAGATATTTAATATCAAAATCAAAGGAAGAATATTTTAGCTACGAATTCGCGTACTGGACAGCCTGGCAATAACAAGACCGCGGATATTTGCTGTCACGTATCTGAATAATTGAATCTTTGCAAGACTGAGCACCTTTTTCAAAATTTGGATTTAGTTTATAAGTTATTCTATTTTTTCTGCACTTCTGAAGTGAAAATTTCTCTTCAGTACTGACAAAGCTTTCATGGGTCAAGTTGATTGTGAGCATGAAGGTGGTTATGGGCACCGGCCAGGTTGTAAGGGCCGAAGTGAGCTCCGGGACGGACCCTCAACGGGTTACTCCTGCGAATCAGGGGACACGAAAGGGCTCGGTAAGTGAGTTAGTCCATCGAGTCAATTAATAGAGAGCGAAGTTCTCGGACTTCAGAAGAGATTTACGGGGTTTGCGAGCCTAGGGAGCAGGGGGGCGGCAGAAATATTTACATGGTTATCTAAAGTTGAACAGAAAAAGAAAGGGTAACAAAATATGGGAAGTTGAAAATTATAAAAGAACATTAAAACTATTTCAAAGTAAGGCAGAACAAAGTTGAGCTAATTCAGACTAAGCGACACAAACTAAGTCATTCACTGAGTGTAATCGGAGGGGGTGGGTTACTATTTGACTTTTTACTATCATGAACTGATTTATGGCTGCGTTTGAGTGTTATTAAGAAAATAATTTTTTTATATTTTATTTAAACTTTTAAAGTAAAATATTAATGTATTTTGAGTAAAAAAACCCTTTAATATATTTTGAGTAAAAAACCTTTAATGTATTTTGAGTAAAAATGGGTTAACAGCAACACTTTCGGACTTAGAACTTTTGTTTTGATTCCAGATTTCAGACAGAGTTGTTTTGAGCTTAAATATTGTCGCAAATCCGATTGTGGAATCTTAAAACGAATGCTCTATACTTTAGACGTCTGCGTTAGAGTACACCGGTAAATATCGATGAAAGTGTTTCGCTTCCATTAAATCCGGGAGCGATGGTAGGATTATAGAAATTCAGTGGACACGTGTCAAGGTCAGTAACAAAGCTCTTCGATATTTAAAGCTTTAGAGAAAAAAATATGTGTTGTCAACCTTTAACGATGAGATTTTGTTCGGAAAACAAACAGCATTTCTCCATCAGTCTATTCCTTGCCCTGGATACATAATACAAGGTAGGATCAAAAAGTTCGGAGACTGTGATGATATCTCCAACCCTGATTGGAGGAGAGGGGAACTATTTTACTGTGGCGTAGAAGCACATGTGACGCGAGATGTGAAAAGAAATAATCAGGTGTTTTGCCAGACAATGTGTGTCAGTGAACTCTAGTTGTTCGCGTTCGTCGAAAACAGAAATGGCTTTTGAAGAAGAACGTGCGAATATCAAATTCTGCCAGCGTTTGGGAAAATCGCCGACAGCAAACATTGTACCTAGCAGGTGCAATGTTTCTGTCGGCGATACCCCCAAACGCTGGTAGAATTTGATATTCGCACATTGTTCTTCAAACGCCATTTCCATTTTCGGCGAACACGAACGAACGACTACAGTTTCCTGACACGCATTGTCTGGCAAAACACCTGATTCTTTCTTTTCACATCTTACGTTACATGTGCCTCTACTCTACGATAAAATAGTTCCCCTTTCCTCTAATCAGGGTTGGAGATATCAGCACAGTGTCCGAACTTTTTATCTTACCTTGTATAATGTATTAATGAAACTATTGTGACGGTGTCGAAAATTCGATAACGTCGAGTATTCGGCGGAAGAGTACGATTTAAACGTCCTCAAACTCAAATCGAACATTTTTTAGTGATGTCTGTGTATAAATGTGTATTTTAGTATGTGTGTGTGTCTGTGTGTGTTAGGGTGTGTGTATGTTAGGATGTGTGTGCGTTGGTGTGTGCGAATATATGTTAGTGTATGCATGCATGTATGTTAGTGTGAGTGCATGTATTGCTAGTGTGCATGTTCGTGAGTTTGTGGACGCGATATTTTGCAAACAAATGAAACGTTTAGAAAGTAATTTAATACTATTACTACAGATAGTGAATACTGGACCACCATTGATTTTAAACGAAATTGAATATTCGAAAGACCCACCCCCCACCCCAATTCTCGAATGGATTTTTGAAAAATCATTAAAATATAAGGATACATAGATAATCGTTTCAAATGTATTTGTTTTTATTAGAAAACGAATGATATAAATTTCAAATGCTATGGTTAACTTTTATCGAGATATTGTTCGATGTTCAAATAAATATTTGAAAAAAAAAATAAGCATTGAAAATCAGGATCTTTAATACTGTTAAAATGAATAATCATTTTATACATAATTTTTCTGTAGAAAACGAATGATTTAAACCTTAGAATTCTAGCAAAAATTGTTCTACAGATCTTGTATATCTTTCAAATAAATTTATAAAAAAAATTACACTAAATTAAAAAGTAGTAAGTACCTTCAACTATGTTCATTTTCCACATACAATGTTATGTGACAAACGTGCATCATTTTCGGAATCTAGTTCGCTTCATTCACAAAAGAATACACCTTTTTTGTAGTAGTTTTTGGCGCCAAACAATTCATTCATTTTCAGTTATTTCTGTTAGAAAACAAGAGATTCTAATATGTATAAAGATTCAAATTAGTTCGAAAAGGGTAAGAGTGAAGATTCTCACTCACTGGCCTCAGCTCAAGGAGCAAGTGAAATCTCAAATATCTCCAATATTAGATTTAAGCGCGAGGATAAATGTTGTGTGCGAGGATAAATGTTGTGCGCGAGTACGAATATTGTGCGCGAGTACAAAATGTTGTGCTCGAGTACAAATGTTATGCGCGAAGATAAATGTATCAGATTTAAGTCTAGGAGGATAAATGTTGCAGCTCTCCACAAATATTGGATTGATTGCAAAATATTAAAATTTCATGATTGGAATAACTGACAAAGTCAACATTCGTGGTTTTCCTTATTTGGTTTGGTCGTAATCGTACTTACCCATAATAGACCTATTAGAGATAAGTATAATAGGTTTATTATAGATAAATAGACCTATTATAGTATTATAATACCTGTAAAGGACCTTAATAGACCTATTATAGGTACTATAGTATTATACCTACTTTATAAAATTAAAATTGTAAAACAGTAAAATGTAACAGTATAAAACACTAAAATGTAAACATGCAAAACAGTAAAATACAAATTGCAATAATGTAAAACAGTAAAATATAAAAACAATTTAAATAATCCTATAATATGGGTATCAGAGGAATTTTATAAAAATATTTAAGATCAATTTATAGTATTCTACTTTAATTTTCTTTTCTTACTTCCAATTAATTTTGCAATTGCCTCTAAGGGCATTTCAATATAAAAATCATATTATGATATCTATCACTTTGGCAAGGTTAATACCTTCATAAAATATCATGTTCAGTATTGATTATAAGAAAATACCACCTCGACAATTTTAACAAAATATGAATAATTGCCTCTGTGGACTTTGTAAAAAATAGTATTCATATCATATCAGGCCTCTTTTAGTCATTATTTCAAATCGACTTTGTGTCTTGAGTTTATTCAATATACATCTTTATAAACAGAATCTTAACCTAATGTTTGGGTAGTGATTCACTCGAACCTATCCATAACACATATTATTTTGTTTACATTAATTTCATTATTTATTCAATATACATCTTTATAAACCGAATCTTACCCTAATGTTTGGGTAGTGATTCACTTGAGCCTATACATAACACATATTATTTTGTTTATTTACAATTTTTATTCCAATTTCATTATTTATTCAATATACATCTTTATAAACAGAATCTAACCCTAATGTTTGGGTAGTGATTCACTCGAGCCTATCCATAACACATATTATTTTGTTTACATTAATTTCATTATTTATTCAATATACATCTTTATAAACAGAATCTTACCCTAATGTTTGGGTAGTGATTCACTCGAGCCTATCTATAACACATATTATTTTGTTTACATTAATTTCATCATTTATTCAATATACATCTTTATAAACAGAATCTTACCCTAATGTTTGGGTAGTGATTCACTTGAGCCTATCCATAACACATATTATTTTGTTTACTTCCAATTTTTATTCAATTTTTATTCCAATTTGATTATTTATTCAATATACATCTTTATAAACAGAATCTTACCCTTATGTTTGGGTAGTGATTCACTCGAGCCTATCCATAACACATATTATTTTGTTTACATTAATTTCATTATTTATTCAATATACATCTTTATAAACAGAATCTTACCCTAATATTTGGGTAGTGATTCACTCGAACCTATCCATAACACATATTATTTTGTTTACATTAATTTCATTATTTATTCAATATACATCTTTATAAACAGAATCTTACCCTAATGTTTGGGTAGTGATTCACTCGAGCCTATCCATAACACATATTATTTTGTTTACATTAATTTTATCATTTATTCAATATACATCTTTATAAACAGAATATTACCCTAATGTTTGGGTAGGGATTCACTTGAGCCCATCCATAACACATATTATTTTGTTTACTTCCAATTTTTATTCAATTTTTATTCCAATTTCATTATTTATTCAATATACATCTTTATAAACAGAATCTTACCCTAATGTTTGGGTAGTGATTCACTCGAGCCTATCCATAACACATATTATTTTGTTTACATTAATTTTATCATTTATTCAATATACATCTTTATAAACAGAATATTACCCTAATGTTTGGGTAGGGATTCACTTGAGCCCATCCATAACACATATTATTTTGTTTACTTCCAATTTTTATTCAATTTTTATTCCAATTTCCTTATTTATTCAATATACATCTTTATAAACAGAATCTTACCCTAATGTTTGGGTAGTGATTCACTCGAGCCTATCCATAACACATATTATTTTGTTTACATTAATTTTATCATTTATTCAATATACATCTTTATAAACAGAATATTACCCTAATGTTTGGGTAGGGATTCACTTGAGCCCATCCATAACACATATTATTTTGTTTACTTCCAATTTTTATTCCAATTTCATTATTTATTCAATATACATCTTTATAAACAGAATCTTACCCTAATGTTTGGGTAGTGATTCACTCGAGCCTATCCATAACACATATTATTTTGTTTACATTAATTTTATCATTTATTCAATATACATCTTTATAAACAGAATATTACCCTAATGTTTGGGTAGGGATTCACTTGAGCCCATCCATAACACATATTATTTTGTTTACTTCCAATTTTTATTCAATTTTTATTCCAATTTCATTATTTATTCAATATACATCTTTATAAACAGAATCTTACCCTAATGTTTGGGTAGTGATTCACTCGAGCCTATCCATAACACATATTATTTTGTTTACAATAATTTTATCATTTATTCAATATACATCTTTATAAACAGAATATTACCCTAATGTTTGGGTAGGGATTCACTTGAGCCCATCCATAACACATATTATTTTGTTTACTCCCAATTTTTATTCAATTTTTATTCCAATTTCATTATTTATTCAATATACATCTTTATAAACAGAATCTTACCCTAATGTTTGGGTAGTGATTCACTCGAGCCTATCCATAACACATATTATTTTGTTTACATTAATTTTATCATTTATTCAATATATATCTTTATAAACAGAATATTACCCTAATGTTTGGGTAGGGATTCACTTGAGCCCATCCATAACACATATTATTTTGTTTACTTCCAATTTTTATTCAATTTTTATTCCAATTTCATTATTTATTCAATATACATCTTTATAAACAGAATATTACCCTAATGTTTGGGTAGTGATTCACTCGAGCCTATCCATAACACATATTATTTTGTTTACATTAATTTCATCATTTATTCAATATACATCTTTATAAACAGAATCTTACCCTAATATTTGGGTAGTGATTCACTTGAGCCTATCCATAACACATATTATTTTGTTTACTTCCAATTTTTATTTAATTTTTATTCCAATTTCATTATTTATTCAATATACATCTTTATAAACAGAATATTACCCTAATGTTTGGGTAGTGATTCACTCGAGCCTATCCATAACACATATTATTTTGTTTACATTAATTTCATTATTTATTCAATATACATCTTTATAAACAGAATATTACCCTAATGTTTGGGTAGTGATTCACTCGAGCCTATCCATAACACATATTATTTTGTTTACATTAATTTCATTATTTATTCAATATACATCTTTATAAACAGAATATTACCCTAATGTTTGGGTAGTGATTCACTCGAGCCTATCCATAACACATATTATTTTGTTTACATTAATTTCATCATTTATTCAATATACATCTTTATAAACAGAATCTTACCCTAATATTTGGGTAGTGATTCACTCGAGCCTATCCATAACACATATTATTTTGTTTACATTAATTTCATCATTTATTCAATATACATCTTTATAAACAGAATCTTACCCTAATATTTGGGTAGTGATTCACTTGAGCCTATCCATAACACATATTATTTTGTTTACTTCCAATTTTTATTTAATTTTTATTCCAATTTCATTATTTATTCAATATACATCTTTATAAACAGAATCTTACCCTAATGTTTGGGTAGTGATTCACTCGAGTCTATCCATAACACATATTAATTTGTTTACATCAATTTCATTATTTATGTAATATAAAATGTTTACAATACTCAGTGTAGTATACTACAGATTATACCACCTAATATTTCTTTAAAGTAACCCTTTTTAACCTTTTGCTTACGGGTGGGACAGCGTCCATTCCAGCGTCCATTCCCCCTTTGCAGGCATTGGCACCCATGGGCGCCAATGCGTGCAAAGGGGGGATCGAACTGTTTGGGATAGGGTATGTCAAATACCTGTCTTTTTGAGAGGCTCTTCGTTTGGAATGGACTCTGTCCCACCCGTAGGCAAAAGGTTAAAGCAACCATATATTTTATTTGTTCGTGCATATTTATTTGTTTATCCTTTTCCTAATATATTCTTTCAGTTCATATTCAATGGGTTAGGCTTACTTATGATTCCAAGATTCATGGCTATTACAATTTTGTTAGGGAGGGATCAGTTTTTAAAACATAATAATGGTGCTGCGAAATGCAACTAAGGGGACATACATATTCTTATGCTATAATTTCCAATGAATATACTTCTTCAATTAAGACAATTTACTAAATCAAAAAATACACTATTTTCTAATTATATGTTCGTGGAAAATAAATATTAGTTCTTTTTTGTGTTTACTTCATTATTTATTAAACTTCAAACACATAGTTAGACACATGGCATATTCCCCCTCTTTTAAGCGTGTTAGACGGCATTTCTCACCCCCCCCCCCCACTTTTATAGCTCGTTAGACGGAAACAATTGCATTATTCACCGAGTTAAAATTAATGAGAAGTCTTCTCCGACTGCCGGACGTTCAGTTGCCGGAAGTGTCGGTGGCCCAGTTCGATGGACTCTTCATTGAATTAGTGTCATTATTCTCGGAAGATCTGGAACCACTTCAAAATTTTGCGGTTTTCCCTCGAAACTTTCGATTAAGTGATAATCGAATAAAGATTTTTTTTTCCGAGAAGAATGGTTTGTTTCCCCTGATGTGGATGGGAAAGTTTCTAAGAAGCGGATCAAACTGGATTTTTCTGGGGATGTCGGAATTTCCAATTCAAATGGGTGTTTTGTTTTATTTTTTTTTTTCAAGGTTATTTCCTCGTTATAGAGCAATTAATTTATTTCATTTTCATACTATCATATATATTATTTTTTACATTTATTTGTTTATTTCGAGTTTATTTTTTTTTCTGTAAAAATATTTTAATTGTTTTTCTCGGGAAAGATCAATTTCTGGATCTGAAGAAGTAATAATATGTTTTATCACCATATTAATAGACATAATTAATAAGGAATATTTATCTGGAATACATTACAAAAATAATTCTATTTTCTATTTGAATAACTTTTATTATTTTTACTTTATCATATTATTGAATTTTAGAATGGAGAAAGTACTGTTTTTAGGAAAATTTTTGATTTCGATATTTTGATGCTAATGTACTTCCTGAACCTTTTAGGACCGCCTGAACACGTTTTGACTATCTTTAGAGTGATACTTATCTGTCTGTGGTTGATTTCTCGTGTGCACGATAGCTGCCAGAAATATTATGGATTTTCACGAAACTTTGTATCCGACTTTTTATCAAAAAATTTAGAACTAGATTACGTGTTTTGAAATTCGAGCGAAAACTTTGAAATGTATTCGAAATTTTATAGTTGCATAATAATAGGTCAGGACACAATTTGACATGATTATGCATAAAAAGTGTTATTTATAGCTCAATGATCACGAAACTCAACAGTTTCAATTACTGTAGTGAAAAAACGCCGGCATTCAAATTTTGTGTTTGTGTCACCATTACCTCCTATCAGGGGAGGGCCAAATTCCCTCGTTGGAGGTACATTGTCAAACTTGGCCTCAATCGAAAGACTTTTTCAAGTCCACTAATATGAAGGGTACCATACTATAATTGTGATCATTTAATTATTTAGACAGACAATACAGATTTTTAATTTTTTTTAATACAAATTTTGCAAAAAAATGAAAAAAAAATGTTACATGCTACTTAAAAATGGATTGTGGTATGAGAAGGTCGGTTTCAGTCACACTCTAGCTAATTGGTATTTAGCTTATAAAGTTTTCTGTTGTATATTTGTCTGGGTGCCACTATCCTAAAATTGTAAATCTGTTTCAATTTCTTTGCAATATACAGTATTCCTAGTGATACTATAATTTGCATAAGCCTAAAGTCATTGTAGGTTGGTGTGTAGAACTGCATTAAAGAAATGAGAGACATGCACAAAATATATGATGTATCATGAGTTAAAACCATTAATTACTTTCCCTGCAATACATGGTAATGTATAGGGAAAGTATTGGAATCATGTCGGAAATCGCAACTCGAGTTTTCGACGGATCTACACGTTTCGAGACCTCTAGAATACGAAAAAACCATTTTTAGCGTAACGTCTGTGTGTGTGTCTGTGTGTCTGTCTGTGCGGATTTTGTATCCACTCTAACTAAAAAACTAATAGACCGAATTTCATAAAATTTGGTAGGTAAGTCATTTGTGGTCGAATCTGGTGCTGATTAGTTTTGGGTACGATTCGGGATAAAAGAACCCGCTTTTTTTTTGCGAAATAGCTCGCAAAAGTTTTTATCCACTCTAGCTGAAAAACTAATGGATCGAATTTTACAAAATTCGGTAGATGAGTCACTTATAGGTCACTCTGGTGCTGATTAGATTTTGCTACGATTCGGAAAAAATAACCTGCCTTTTTTTACAAAATGGCCCTCAAAAATTGTCAAAATCTAAACTAAAAAGCTACGTATGCTCAAATATATCCATTAAATGCTTGTTTAATACGTTATTTTTAACGGAAGAAAGGAATAAGCACAACCCCATTGCACTAGGACTAGCTGTTCTCGAGATATTTTTTTTTTCTCTACGCCCCCTTTGAAAATAAGTCCAGTTATCAAATGAGAACGAAAATGGAATTAAAAGTAAAATAAATTTAATTAAAATAAAGAGAACGTGGATATAAGTCTGCAGCGAAAGTCATGTGCTGCCCACATCAGATTTTTTGTAATACAACTATTTTTCACAAGTGATCTTCTAGGCGCCTTCGGCAAATAGTGCTGTCGCGTTTTATGAAAGGTTGCTTTTCGAAAAACTCTGAGATGTCTTAAGTAGGTCCATATGCAGCGCACTGTAGGGCTAATCACAGTCCAATTTTCAGAAATTAAAAGATAAAAACGAAACAGGATCTACAGGTTGTTGCGTTCCGCGTTATCCCCTAACCCAGTCGCCCGAAGCTTCTAACTATCTCTTTGTAAGTCAGATGCACAAGTCCCTTGAAGTACAGAAGATTGTAGAAGAGTGATACTTACAAATTTATAAAAATTAACTGAAGTATGGCTCAAATCGACTTTCTCATACCAGAATTCATTTTTTTTTTCACATTTTACAAGAAAAAATTTGAAAAAATTGCTACCGTGGGTCCAAGTGATTGTAACTGCAGTGTGTTACCATCTTCCGTTTGATATATACCTGACAATATACCTCATATTTCGCAGCGATAGCGTGCCCCGCAAGGGAGGAGGGGATGTTAATGACGTCACGAACAAAAAATATGTATCGCGGCTATTTTTCACAAAAATGGTTTAAACTATTGAGTCTCATGATAATTGAGCCATAAATAATCCCTTTTATTATGCATGATTATGTTAAATTCTGTCCTATGCTGCCACGTTAAAAAAAAATCTGATGTGGGCAACACATGACTTTCCTTATATAATGTAATGAATTTACTACTTTTACAGTAAAAAATTAGGTTTTTCTTATAGTAGATACTAATATTCTTTCCAAGATATTGAATTTTCGACAATTAGTCGTCATTTTCATTGATTTAGCATCATTTTTGTCCATTTGGCGAGATTTTCGTTAATTTGGCAACATTTCAAAAAAGTCGCCAAGTTGGCGACATTCCGCCAAATTCGTCGCCAAAATCTCGCCAAGCGTTATGCACTAAGAAAAAAGTCATTCTTACAGCTGATAAATGACTATTGGCGTTCAAATACAAAAGTATTATTTAAAGTATATTTTTCAGGAATGGAACGAGCTAGATCCACGAGAAGGATGTCACTCAATTTATCGCATGGTATTACATATGAAAAGTGAACATGTTTCTCAATAGGAATTTTTTTTTTTATATGAAATTTTCATAATTTTTTTGAAAAATGTACAATATCTCGAGAACGGTTCATGTTAGCGTTCTAAAATTTATGCCAATCGTTTTCTAATGAAAAATTACATAAGAGATGTCTATTTGCGTAACTTTATTAGCGGTTTTGATTTTTTGACGATTTTTTCAAAATTTCATTCGAAAATTTAGGGGGGTTCTGAACATATGATTACGTATAAAAACAATAGGCTTCCAGTGTTTACGGATTGTGATTTTTGTACCAAATTTGTTTCGAATCGGTCCATTCGTTCGTCAGTTATCGTCTCCACAGACTCACTGACACACACACACACATACTTTCATACACACACACACACACGCACACACATACACACACACAGACATCACTTCAAAAATGTTTGATTCGTGATCAGGGATGCTTGAAACGTGCTCTCCCGTCGAAAACTCGAATTCGAATTTTCGACCCCGTCACAATACTTTCCTTATACATTATGTATATAAGGAAAGTAAATATACAATTTCGAATACATTTCAATGTTTTCGCTCGAGTTTAAAAACGTTCCATCTAGTCCAAGATGTTTTATTAACAAAGCCGAATATAAAGTTTCGTGAAAATTCATTGAATATTTGTGGTTACTATTGTATACAAGAAATCGACCACAGACATCAGACAGACATACAGACAGACAGACGGGCATTACTCCAAAAATCGTCAAAACGTGTTCAGGAGGTCTTTTTATATTGGCATTAAAATCTCGAAATCGAAAATTTTCTTGGTAACAATGTTTTCTCTATAATATATTACCTAGAAACTGTATTAGAAAACCTAAAAATTACTGCAGATAAATAATATATTTAAATAGGGTGAAATTATGAATTTTTATCCTCATAAAATTGGATGATTTTATTATGTGAGATGTCGGCGGTGTCGGAATTTAGAAATATTTGCTGCTTATCGTTTAAAATTACATATAAAATTGTCATTTGATTTATGTAGTTTAACATAATCATTTTGTATGTTGTTTGTTGACTGTTTAAAAGAAAATCCGTCTGTTCTAATTTTTTACATGTATAAAATTTGATCGGCATCACGGTAAGATATGATTTACGTGACTTCTAAATGTAATGAAAAGTGAATGGTTACTTCTTTC
This sequence comes from Amaurobius ferox, assembly GCA_951213105.1. NCBI lineage: Eukaryota > Metazoa > Arthropoda > Arachnida > Araneae > Amaurobiidae > Amaurobius > Amaurobius ferox. The sequence continues at coordinate 149,695,596 of OX578134.1, read as the reverse complement.
GTTAGAGTTAGATAAACATTCTACAGACACTGACACTCAAAAACACACGCATCGTCAAAAGAAAATAGCTCATATTCTAGGGCAAGAGACTGTAACCTTTTCGTATTTACGGGCCACATTCTGTTTTTCAGAAGAGTTGCCATTAAAATCTTCGGAAAATCGCTCTATATGTACGGGACGGGGAAAAAGAGATTTGAAAGATGATGATTAAATTAAAAAATGTTAGATTATTAAAAACCTATAAATATTTCGGAAATCATTCGTTATCATAAATGTATAGAAAAATGAAACAAAAGATTTCAAAACTTACGTTTCAGCATGAAAATATTTTATCTAGAATTTGATTAATCGCTATTTAACTAAATTCTAAGCAAAGAATAATTCAGAATTAAGATTAATAAATAAAATTGAATTTTTATAAGCATACGCAATTCATTACAACCATTGAATAAGGGGTTATTTTTGAATTTAAAATTATGAAAAGCTAACTACTTTCACAGTTTTGCGCTGTTTATTCAAATTAGAAAATACTCAAGAATTTCTAAAATTATTTGGCAATAAATTCTGGAACAATTTCTACCTATTTTTCCAGAGAGCCGTTGCATAATATTTTGTGGGTATCAATTTCAACAAAGGGAAAGAAATTAAGGAGCATTTATTAAGTATTACAAAAGAATGTGGTTTTTAAAATTTAAAATCACCAACTGCTATTTAAAATCAAAATTTTAATTCTTTTATAAATTAAATGCAAAAATATTAAGGGGAACGTAGCTTTTGAGGGTGAAAATTGCATATATTTTGCTATGACTTTAATTTTGAATGAAGGAGCGGGTGTTTCATAATTTTATATGAAAATTTTTTATACTTTAACATTTGCCTGTCAATATGAAAATGTTACTCTTCTATTAATACATATATTGCTGAATTTTAAATATATGATTTCAAAGATATACCATATCTCAAAAATATAATCCACTTACTTCACTATCTGCAACATTGTTTTTTTAAATAAAACTATTGGTTTATGTTGTTATGCACTGAATCTAAAACATTTCTAAATATTTTACAAAAAAGTTTTTATGAAAAATCATACATGTTAATTTTTATATTTTCTTTTTTAATCCAGGCACAAGTATACTTTATCATATATATTATTTTCAAAAACTATGAATGCTTACTAGTTCACCATGTATAATTATTTCTAAGCAAATAAAATAATAACTGTTTCTTTTATCATGATGAGAACAGACAGAGAAATTTGAAACGTGACAAAAAAGATTAAAGGGAATGTCGAAATGAGGAAAATTGCAGTGTATGAAAATGCATTGTACCTTTAATTTGCTTTCCATTTGCATGCGTTTGCTTTAAATCAATCTTAAAAATATAATATATTTTTTTATTGAATTTGAAAAATCTATTCTTTAAAGGCTAAAACCAACTATCCCTGACCTTAAAATTCTCTCTCCCATCTCTGTGCTGTGAGCTGCGTTCTATTGAAGCCGCATATGAAGCCGTATAGTGGCCCGTCAATGGACGGCACGTGTCTAAACTGTTTAAATTCATCTAAAGCTCAAATTTGGATGTCTGTCCTCATTATAATAATTATCTTGCATATATTCCGTATTGTATAAGGAAAATGATACACCAGATCAAATATTCATTGTAATCATAAATAATGTTACGCGCGTTTTGGAGGAAATAATTCCCCATACTTGCTTAATTTATTGCTGCTGTTATTACATATCTCGAATAATTAGAATTATAATTCGCCAGTAAATTATTAAACTGCGACATCATAACTGTGTCAGTGGAATAGTAATGTTGCGCTCGTTAATGAAACTAGATATCATTTCTCAATTTCAAGCAGAGTGTTTTGTTTGAAGGAGTGGAAAGTCTCTCCAAACAGCTCCAGATGCTCTTCAAGGTTGCTATGGCAACTGTGTATAAAGCGCCCTATGAATACAATACGGCACTTTCAAACAGATTTTCGCGCAATTAATAATAATTTATTTTAAACTTAATATGCACAAAGGAAAAATAATCCAGACAGCAAGTAAATAGAATATATTTATTATAAAGAGACGCTCGAGTAAATAATGAATTTATAACAAAAAAAATCTGATGTGGGCAGCACATGACTTTCCCTGCAGACTCAAATTCATATTTTTGTTCTTTAGACATTTTTCTAAAAGTGGCATAACTAAATGCGAAAAATCTCAAATATCTCGAGAATGGTTAGTCCTAGAGTAATAGAGTTGTTCTTATTATTTTCCTCATCAAAAATTACGTATAAAAAAGCATTTAATTGATATATTTGAACATACGTAGCTTTTTTTAGATTTTGCGATTTTTGAGGACCATTTCGTAAAAAAAGGCAGGTTGTTCTTTTCCGAATAATACCAACATCTAATCAGCACCAGAGTATCCCCCAAGTAACTTATCTATCAAATTTTGTGAAATTTGGTCAATTAATATTTTAGTTAGAGTGGATACATGACATTTTTGCGGGCTATTTCATAAAAAAGGCAGGTTGTTCTTTTCCGAATAATACCAAAATCTAATCAGCACCAGAGTATCATACAAGTAACTTATCTATCAAATTTTGTGAAATTTGGTCAATTAGTATTTTAGCTAGAGTGGATACATGACATTTTTGCGGGCTATTTCATAAAAAAGGCAGGTTGTTCTTTTCCGAATAATACCAAAATCTAATCAGCACCAGAGTATCCCCCAAGTAACTTATCTATCAAATTTTGGGAAATTTGGTCAATTAATATTTTAGTTAGAGTGGATACATGACATTTTTGCGGGCTATTTCATAAAAAAGGCATGTTGTTCTTTTCCGAATAATACCAAAATTAATCAGCACCAGAGTATCATACAAGTAACTTATCTACCAAATTTTGTGAAATTTGGTCAATTAGTATTTTAGCTAGAGTGGATACATGAAATTTTTACAGACCATTTCGCAAAAAAAGGCGGGTTCTAATTTTACGAATCGTACCCAAAATAATCAGCACCAGTGTCATACCCAACTGACTTACCTACCAAATTTTATGAAATTCGGTCCATTAGTTTTAGAGTTAAGAGTGGATACATACATTGCACAGACAGACAGACAGACACACATACAAACGTCACGTTAAAAATGGTTTTTTCGTATTCTAGAGGTCTCGAAACGTGTAGATCCGTCAAAAACTCGCGTTGTGATTTTCGGCATGATTCCAATACTTTCCCTATACATTACCATGTATTGCAGGGAAAGTAACTAGTTACTTGTATAACTGTTTAACACTTCCTTGAAAAAAGCAGGCATAAGAAAATTTGGTGACTGCAATTGTTTCGAATAGAATGAATAAAAATCTGATGTGGGCAGCTCATGACTTTCCCTGCAGACTTATATCCACGTTCTCTTTATTTAATTTAAATTTAATTCAATTTTAATTCAATTTTCGTTCTCATTTGGTAATTGAACTTATTTTCAAAAGTGGCGTAGAGAAAATACGAAAAAACTAAAATATCTCGAGAACGGCTAGTTCTAGTGTAATGGAGTTGGTCTTATTCTTTTATTCGTTAAAAATTACGTATAAAAGAAGTATTTAATGGATATATTTAAGCATACGTATTTTTTATTTTAGATTTTGGTGATTTTTGCAGACCATTTCGTAAAAAAAGATAGGTTGTTCTTTTTCGAATCGTACCAAAACCTAATCAGCATCAGATCATCCTACAAGTAACTTATCTACCAAATTTTGTGAAATTTGGTCAATTAGTATTTTAGCTAGAGTGGATACAAGACATTTTTACGGACCATTTCGCAAAAAAAGGCGAATTCTGTTTTTACGAATCCTACCAAAAACTCATCACCACCAGGGTCTCACCCAAGTGACTTACATACCAAATTTAATGAAATTCGGTGCATTAGTTTTTTAGTTAGAGTGGATATATACATTGCACAGACAGACACACACACTCACAGACTTCACGTTAAAATTGTATTTTCGTATTCTAGAGACGTCGAAACGTGTAGATCCGTCGAAAACTCGAGTTGCGATTTTCGACATGATTCCAATACTTTCCCTATACATTACCATGTATTGCAGGGTAAATAAAAATCTGATGTGGGCAGCACATGACTTTTCCTGCAGACTTATATCCACGTTCTCTTTATTTTAATTAAATTGAATTCACTTTTAATTCAATTTTCATTCTCATTTGATAACTGGACTTATTTTCAATGTTGGCGTAGAGAAAATACGAAAAAACTAAAATATCTCGAAAACGGCAAGTCCTAGTGTAATGGGGTTGGTCTTATTCTTCTCTTCGTTAAAAATTATGTATTAAATAAGTATTTAATGGATATATTTGAGCGTACAAAGTTTTTATTTTAGATTTTGGCGATTTTTGAGGGCCATTTTGCAAAAAAGGGCAGGTTATTTTTTTCCGAATCCTACCAAATCTAATCAGCACCAGGGTGAGCCACAAGTGACTTATCTACCGAATTTTGTGAAATTCGGTCCATTAGTTTTTTACCTAGAGAGGATACAAGCTTTTGCGGGCCATTTTGTAAAAAAAGGCGGGTTCTTCTATCCCGAATCGTACCAAAAACTAATCAGCACCAGATTCACCTGCAAGTGACTTATCTACCATATTTTTTGAAATTCGGTCTATTAGTTTTTTAGTTAGAGTGGATACAAAATCTGCACAGACAGACAGACAGACACACACACAGACGTCACGCTAAAAATGGTTTTTTCGTATTCTAGAGGTCTCGAAACGTGTAGATCCGTCGAAAACTCGAGTTGCGATTTTCGATATGATTCCAATACTTTCCCTATACATTACCATGTATTGCAGGGAAAGTAAAAAATCTGATGTGGGCAGCACATGACTTTCGCCGCAGACTTATGTACACATTATTTTTATTTTAATTAAATTTAATTCACTATTAATTCAATTTTCGTTCTCATTTGGTAACTGGACTCATTTTCAAAGGTGACGTAGAGAAAAAACGAATAAACTAAAATATATCAAGAACGGCCAGTCCTAGTGTAATGGAGTTGGTCTTATTCTTTTCTTCGTTAAAAATTACGTATAAAACAAGCATTTAATGGATATATTTCAGTATACGTATTTTTTTATTTTAGGTTTTGTCGATTTTTGCGGACCATTTTGCAAAAAAAGGCAGGTTATTTTTTTTCGAATCATACCAAAATCTAATCAGCACCAGGGTGACCCACAAGCGACTTATCTAACAAATTTTGTGAAATTCGGTCCATTAGATTTTCAGCTAGAGTGGATACAAGCTTTTACTGGCCATTTCGCAAAAAAAGGCGGGGGGTTCTTTTATCCCGAATGGTACCCAAAACTAAATATCACCAGATTCGGCCACAAGTGACTTTCATACCATATTTTATGAATTCGATCAATTAGTCTTTTAGTTAGAGTGGATACAAAATCTGCACAGACAGACAGACACACACACAGACGTCACGCTAAAAATAGTTTTTCCGTATTTTAGAGGTCTCGAAACGTGTAGATCCGTCGAAAACTCGAGTTGCGATTTTCGACATGATTCCAATACTTTCCCAAACATTACCATGTATTGCAGGGAAAGTAAAATGGACAGAAGATAATGAAATTGTAAAATCCTCAGGAGGCGTATACAAAACATACCTTTTAGTAGTTCGTTTCATTGAATAACCTTGTTACTTTGAACAAAAGTGTTATTCAACACCTCTAGGAACTATAAAATCCATGAATAATGGAGGAAGTAAGTTAACTCTTTTAATTAGTTTTAATTCATACAATTTGTTTTTCTGTTTATCCCGACTAATTTTCATATTGCTGACTTGAATTCCTTTGATTTCTTTTATCTAGTAATCAAATGGATTCTTTTGTTTGGTTTGGTATTGGTTGCTTACTATGTCTCTTCTAGTTCTACTTTAAAACAAGAAAGATCAATCATGCTTAAAGCATTGATTATGAAACATTTTCCAACTTCAATGTAATTTTATTTAAACATGTCTAAAATGCAATACATTCCTCGGTAATATTTTAAAACTTATCACACTACTACATTAATTTATTATATTTGAAAACTTAAACCTTCATTGAAAAAAATGAACTTCATTCAAATGACGGCATTGAAAAAATAACACGCCTGGCTCTCTGTATAAAAGCAACATTTCATTCATAAATAATTTCCCATTCATGTCATTCATCACAATACTATAATAATTTATTTTATTTAAAAATTAAGACCATGGAGCTACAAGTAATTAAACTCTATGCGTAAAACTTCATCGAAAAAAATCGTCCTTCTCTTTGTGAAATCAATGAATATTTCATTCATATCAGCTATGCAGACTCCATGAACTAAATGATTTTGTGTTAAAGAAATACAGCAACTCGAATACAACTCATTCTATATATTTTACTGTTTACATTTTACATAGGTGAAAAATAGGCTTCGTTGTAGAAATAATCAAATTTGGATGAGCATTTAAACTCAAATATATTGTCATTGCGTTGTTTCAGTATGTAGATGCACAAAATTTAAGCAAAAATAAAGTGGTTTTAGGACGTATATAACATTCAATATGAATTAAAAAGAACTTTAAAAATCACGATTTGAGACAAGATGGATGCCATATATCATTTTGAAGTAGGTCAAGTGATCTTGTCATATCATGGTCACGTGATCGCTTCATATAAGAGGTGTTATTATTATTTTAATTTTTATTTAAAAAACTACTGAATATATTTCGCTGATTTTTTTTTTATATATTTTATGGAACAATTTGAATATTACCTAAAATTTTCGAAGCAATTTGTGAATTTTAAATTCGCTTAAAAAATGTTTGAAAATGTAGGTCCTATAGGGCTCAATGTATTTCATTTTTTCAACCCGGGTTCAATCCAAATCTAATTGGGTGATATTATTCATTTATATTCCCATAGGTCCTACAGACCGTCTGGACAATATACTAAAATTTCATTTTGATTAAGTTATTTTTACGGCAGTTATCGTGCTAACGGACAGACAGACAGAATGAACAAAGTCATAAACACTTTTCAACTATGTTGTAAAGTGTTAATAAAAAATCTGATGTGGGCAGCACATGACTTTCCCTGCAGACTCAAATTTATATTTTCTTTATTTCTTTAATAATTCATTAGATTGAGTTTAATTGAACCAAATAACACTAAATTTGTATTTTTAATTCAATTTTTGTTTTTATTTGGTAATTGGACTTTTTCCCGAAATCGGCGTAAAAAAAATGCAAGAAATTTCAAATATCTTGAGAACGGTTTCTCCTATAGTATAATGGAGTGTGTTATACTATTTTCCTCTTCAAAAATTGCGTATGAAACAAGAATTTAATTGATACATTTGAGCATACACTACTTAGTCTTTTTTTATTTTGGCGGGCCATTTCGTAAAAAAAGGCAGTTAAAAAAGTTCTTTTCAAAGTCGAACCAAAATCTAGTCAGCACCAGAGTATTCAACACGTAACTTATCTACCAAATTTTGTGAAATTTGATCAATTAGTATTTTAACTGGAGTGGATGCATGAAATTTTTGCTGGGCATTTCGTAAAAAAAGGCAGGTTATTCTTTTTCGAATCGTACTAAATTCTAATCAGAACCAGATTATCCAACAAGTAACTTATCTACCAAATTTTGTGAAATTTGGTCAGTTAGTATTTTAGCTAGAGAGGATAAATGAAATTTTTACGGGCCTTTTTGCAATAAAGTGCGGGTTCTGTTTCTACGAATCGTACCAAAAACTAATCAGCAGCAGGGTCATAACTAAGTGACTTACCTACCAAATTTTATGAAATTCGGTCCATACGTTTTTGAGTTAGTGTGGATACATTCCTTGCACAGACACACAGACAGACAGACACACAGGCGTCACGCTAAAAATAGTTTAAGTTTTCTAGAGATCTCGAAACGTGTAGATCCGTGGAAAACTCGTGTTGCGATTTTCGATATGATTCCAATACTTTTTCTATACATAACCACGTATTGCAGGGAAAGTAAAAATCTGATGTGGGCAGCACATGACTTTCCCTGCAGACTTATATTCACGTTCTCTTTATTTTAATTACATTTAATTCACTTTTAATTAAATTTTCGTTCTCATTTGATAACTGGACTTCTTTTCAAAGGTGGCGTAGATAAAATACGAAAAAACTAAAATATCTCGAGAACGGCTAGTCCTAGTGTAATTGGGTTGGTCTTATTCTTTTCTTCGTTAAAAATTACGTATTTCACAAGCATTTCGTGGATATATTTGAGGATACGTAGTTTTTTATTTTCGATTTTGACGATTTTTGCGGGCCATTTTGCAAAAAAAATGCTGGTTATTTTTTCCGAATCATACCAAAATATAATCAGCATCAAGGTGTCCCACAAATGACTTACCTACCAAATTTTGTGGAATTTGGTTCATTAGTTTTTCAGCTAGCGTGGATACAAGCTTTTGCGGGCCATTTCGCAAAAAAAAAACTGGTTCTTTTATCCCGAATCGTACCCAAAATTAATCAGCACCAGATTCGCTCATAAGTGACTTACCTACTAAATTTTATGAAATTTGGTCAATTACTTTTTTAGTTAGAGTGGATACAAAATCTGCAGAGACAGACAGACACACACACACACACAGACGTCAAGCTAAAAATAGTGTTTTCGTATTATAGAGGTCTCGAAACGTGTAGATCCGTCAAAAACTCGAGTTGCGATTTTCGGCGTGATTCCAATACTTTCGCTATACATTACTATGTATTGCAGGGAAAGTAAAATGTGCATGTAATGGTGATGTCAAAGTATATTTGGAAAATTTCAGGAACAGCAATGTACCGTTAATAAACTTGTTTGTCAATTATGAATAGATAGACTAAATCAAAGTAACATCTGAAAGAAAAAATACAAATAAAGAAAGAATTCGAATTGTTTGTATTAAAATTCGTGAAAAAACTTAAGAAGATGCTATAATAAATAATCCGCAAAGCTTTAAATCAAAATAATTGGAAATAAAAACGAATGCTTTTACTGAGATTTTTGTAACAAGCTAAATTCAATCTTTGAAATAAAATGCGAACTTATTTATCATCGCTGTTTTTAGTTGCGGTTGAGTGACTTCTACTAAGAATGTCTTTTTAGATCAATTAGTTTTTCAGCAAAGCGACTTAAAATGGTGCAAACTAGATACTGTTTTGTTCATGTCTAGGAAACAATTGAAGATTCGGGGAAATCATATCTGGGATATTTCTGGAATTCGTCCTTTTCTGTCGTTATAGTCATTGAAAAGTTCTTAAGAATCTAGTAATTACTTTATTAATAAAAATTTGCATAAACGTACTGCTAATAATTATATGCGGGTTCCTAGTAGTTGATTTCTCTACAGGTAGGAAAAAAATCTTTTTTGCTAATTATTACTAATGACATTAAAGATCCCATTACAGCAATTTGAAAGCTAGTTTCGTATGAAAAGCCTAATTAATAAGAATTTAAATTTTTTCATGCTGTAAGTGGATTTTTTCAAAAGTCTAGTTAAAAGCTTTTTATGTCTGAGACATACATTCTTACTAGTTAACAATACTTTAATAACGCTCCATAGCATGATTCTGTGAAAACAAACCTTTTGTTTAGGAAAGAGATATTTATTTACATCAGAAAAAATACATAAAAATATCCCAATTTGGCAAAATTTTTAAATAAATTTGTCGCCAATGTTGCCAAATTTTTGTGAAATCAAATTGGCCCTAACTTTCAAACAAATACAAATCCTTCACATGAAACTGGGTAGAGTTCAACGCATAAATGCATATTTATAGTTATGAAATATGTTCTAAACGTGGGATCGACGTAATTTTTGAAAAAGGCATTACGTTAGGGTAAAAGGAAAAATGCTTTTAAATTATACCCAAATCAGTTTAGCGGTTCGGGATGTAGTCGCGTCAAAGGAGAAAGCAAAAATGGATAAAAAAAATGCATATTTCAACATCCTGTTTCTTCGAAGCTACTGAACAGTTTTTATTGAAATTTGAGGTAGTATGTGACCTGGGATGTCTATAGCTGCAAAATACAGACCGCTAAACTTCAAGGCATACTATCGATGAAGCTATTAATGGTTGCCTGAGGTAATCCTTGCCAAGCAGCGTCCAATGCGGTGCGTAGTTCGTCTACGGTAGGTACCGATGGTCCCCGGTGCACTTGACGCCCGATGAGGGTTCATAGGTGTTAAATAAGAGAGAGACTCGGTGAGCCTCGAAATAATGTGAATTTCGTTCAGGCTGTTGAGAGTTTATCGTGTGGTGTGGTGTCTGCACGACGGTCCTGGGACGGTCTGCACTTGTGACCGAACCACAGACATAACAAATTGTGTGACGTACCGGTCCGCTGTCAGATTACCTGCAATGTGCACCAGAGCCGTCCGCTAATCGAACATGATACCGTCCCAAACCAATATGCCCGGTGTGACGCTCGGTGATATGGGCTGGCAAGTTGCGTTCCCCGAGAAGCTGCCTCACCCGTCCACTGCTGGCATTCCTCCACAGGCAGAAGTGAGATTCATCCGTAAATAATACCCCATGCCATTCATTGGTTCAGTTGCGAAGACGATGACAACACGCCAGACGTGCATCCATGTGTCGAGCGCTTAATGACACCCCAGTGGCTGACCACCGTACGCGCAGCTGTACTTCATGCACCTGTTGCAAATAGTTTGGGTTGTTGTTGTTGTTGAAACCCAGACCTCCGACCTACCAGAATTGGGTGCAACCGTTGATAGTGGCGAGCTGTTTCGGATGTCACTTGCCCGTTGCGAACGGGTGTCGACGAAGCGTTTGGCGAATCTGCCGGTCTGTGCGCTTTACCGTGCTGTTTGATATACTCCCTCTTCGGCGTGTTCTCTGATGTTCCTGCGTCCATTGGTTTGACGTTGTGACCAACACGCGTGGCAATTGAATGCATCGACAAACCCACGTCACGCAGCTCCAGGATATGGTCTCGTTCCCTAGCCGTTAACTGCTGGTAAACAGCTCTCTGACGTTTTCGAGGCTTCACTTTTTCAAAAATTCGACTGCTGCAAATCGTTGCTGATAACATTTACGTGACTAGCTGTCTGCTGGTCTTTATTACCCGGAACTGGGTGTCACGTGACCCGATACGTACGAAAACGTAATCATTTGCACATCTCTCTCTCTCCTACCGGTACTGTGATTTGCACATGGCTACGTTCATTTCTTCATGGTGTTGCAATTTCACTTTTGACGAGTGTAGAACTACTAATAAAGTAAAACTTCATTTGAACTCTTGATAACTAAAGAACTTGTAGAGATGTATTGTACAATTTCAACAGAGGCAGCTCTGTCAAAATAAGTTTTAAGCCCATTCTACGTCGTCAATGAACTTTAATAATTATTATTACGCCCTATTTTTAAAAAAGAAACCGCTACAGCTAGATTATGTTGAGCAAACCAATTGCATTTGAATGTTGCGCAGTAAAATAATTTACGTATCAAAATTGATATACTAAGCAGTGAAAAACTAATTAAGTCTTCGATGTTCAAAGCACATTCTTTGCAAATTCTGAGGTTATTAACTTCCGGAAACAGGCAGTTATGATCGGAAACAGGCATTTCCTTACATGTCCGTTTACTTATTACTTTCCTTATATACATAGTATACTGTATAAGGAAAGTATTGTGGCGGGGTCGAAAATTCGTTTCAAGCATCCCTGATCACTAATCGAACATTTTTGAGGTGATGTGTGTGTGTGTGTCAGTGAGTTTGTGTAGATGATATCTCACAAACAAATAGAGCGATTCGAATGAAATTCGGTACACAAGTTACAATCCCTGACTACTGGAAGCATATTGTTTTTAAGCACAATCAAGTGTTCAGAACCCCCTAAATTTTCGAGTGAAATTTTGAAAAAATCATCAAAAAATCAAAACCTTTAATAAAGTTACGCAAATAGACATTTCTTATGTAATTTTTCTTTAGAAAACGATTGACATAAACTTTAGAACGTTAGCATGAACCGTTCTCGAGATATTATACATTTTTAAAATAAATTTATCAACAAATCCCATAAATTAAAAAAAAATATTAACTGTTGAGAAACATGTTCACTTTTCATATGTAATATCATGCGATAATTTGGTGACATCATTTTCGTGGATCGAGCTCGTTCCATTCATGAGAAAAGATACATTAGGGTAATACTTTTGTATTTGAACGCCAATAGCCATTTATCTACTATAAGAGTAACTTATTTCTTCGTCCACAACGTTTGGCGAGATTTTGGCGGAATGCTGCCAACTTGGCGACTTTTTTAGAATATTGTCAAATTAACGAAATACTCGCCAAATGAATAGAAATGACGACTAATTAACGAAAATTCAATATCTTAATTTAAGTATTTACTATAAAAACTACCTATTTTTTTTATTGTAACAGTAGTAAATTCATTGCATTATATAAGGAAAGTCTGCCTACATCAAATTATTATATTATATGCTGTATTTCTTTATTTTTACAGCTATTTTTGTAGCAGTTTGAATGAATTACATTTCAATTTTATTGCACGCTTGATTCGTATACATATCGAGGAGCAAAGGCACAGATTTGAAATTTAATAGTTTTAGTAACAATAACGTATTTTGCAGATTTCTGTCGATGAAAACAGGAACACTATCAATACAGTAGATTTCCGTTTATCCTCATAAAATGCTCATTTGTCCGGCACGCTTACGGTATTCGAATATGTTTCGCTGTACTCGGAAAAACTGGTGAGCTCGGGCACACTAATAAAAAATATTGTTGACCGACAAACATTGAAAAATATAAAGTTCAATCAGTTGAACAGTGTCTTATACATGTGGTTTAGTGCACACCTGTTGCAAGGCAAGACGTCGCTATGTTAATTCAAAAGACCACATAGTTATAATGTGTTCAGTGCAAACCTGTCGGAAGGCAAGCGGGGTGTATGTTAATTCAAAAGACCAAATAGTTATACGTGTGGTTCAGTGCAAACCTGTCGGAAGGCAAGTGGGGTCTATGTTCATTCAAAAGAACAAATAGTTATACATGTGGTTCAGTGCAAACCTGTCGGAAAGCAAGCGGGGACTACTTTAATTCAAAAGACCAAATGGTTATACGTTTGGTGCAGTGCAAACCTGTCGGAAGGCAAGTGGGGTCTATGTTCATTCAAAGGACCAAATAGTTATACATGTGGTTCAGTGCAATCCTGTTGGAAGCAAGCGGGATCTACTTTAATTCAAAAGACCAAATGGTTATACATGTGGTTCAGTGCAAACCTGTTGGAAGCAAGCGGGGTCTACTTTAATTCAAAAGACCAAATGGTTATACATGTGGTTGAGTGCAAACCTTTCGGAAGGCAAGTGGGATCTACTTTAATTCAAAAGACCAAATGGTTATACATGTGATTCAGTGCAAACCTGTCGGAAGCAAGCGGAGTCTATGTTCATTCGAAAAACCAAATAGTTATACATGTGGTTCAGTGCAAAGCTGTCGGAAGGAAAGCGGGGTCTACTTTAATTCAAAAGACCAAATGGTTATACATGTGGTTCAGTGCAAACATTTCGGAAGGCAAGTGGGGTCTACTTTAATTCAAAAGACCAAATGGTTATACATGTGGTTCAGTGCAAACCTTTCGGAAGGCAAGTGGGGTGTACTTTAATTCAAATGACCAAATGGTTATACATGTGGTTCAGTGCAAACCTGTCGGAAGGCAAGTGGGGTCAATGTTCATTCAAAAGACCAAATAGTTATACATGTGGTTCAGTGCAAACCTGTTGGAAACAAGTGGGGTCTACTTTAATTCAAAAGACCAAATGGTTATACGTGTGGTGCAGTGCAAACCTGTCGGAAGGTAAGTGGGGTCTACTTGAATTCAAATGACCAAATGGTTATACATGTGCTTCAGTGCAAACCTGTTGGAAGCAAGCGGGGTCTACTTTAATTCAAAAGACTAAATGGTTATACATGTGGTTTAGTGCAAACCTGTCGAAAGGCAAGCGGGGTCTATGTTCAGTCAAAAGATCAAATAGTTATACATGTGGTTCAGTGCAAACCTGTCGGAAAGCAAGCGGGGTCTACTTTAATTCAAAAGACCAAATGGTTATACATGTGATTCAGTGCAAACCTGTCGGAAGCAAGCGGGATCTATGTTCATTCAAAAAACCAAATATTTATACATGTGGTTCAGTGCAAATCTGTCGGAAGAAAAGTGGGGTCTATGTTCATTCGAAAAACCAAATAGTTATACACGTGGTTCAGTGCAAAGCTATCGGAAGGAAAGCGGGGTCTATTTTGATTCAAAAGACCAAATGGTTATACATGTGGTTCAGTGCAAACCTTTCGGAAGGCAAGTGGAGTCTACTTTAATTCAAAAGACCAAATGGTTATACATGTGATTCAGTGCAAACCTGTCGGAAGCAAGCTGGATCTAAGTTCATTCAAAAAACCAAATAGTTATACATGTGGTTCAGTGTAAACCTGTGGGAAGGAAGCGGGGTCTATATTCATTCGAAAAACCAAATAGTTATACATGTGGTTCAGTGCAAAGCTGTCGGAAGGAAAGCGGGGTCTACTTTAATTCAAAAGACCAAATGGTTATACATGTGGTTCAGTGCAAACCTTTCGGAAGACAAGTGGGGTCTACTTTAATTCAAATGACCAAATGGTTATACATGTGGTTCAGTGTAAAAATGTCGGAAGGCACGGGGGGTCTATGTTCATTCAAAAGACCAAATAGTTATACATGTGGTTCAGTGCAAAGCTGTCGGAAGGAAAGCGGGGTCTACTTTAATTCAAAAGTCCAAATGGTTATACATGTGATTCAGTGCAAACCTGTCGGAAGCAAGCGGGATCTAAGTTCATTCAAATACCAAATAGTTATACATGTGGTTCAGTGTAAACCTGTGGGAAGGAAGCGGGGTCTATATTCATTCGAAAAACCAAATAGTTATACATGTGGTTCAGTGCAAAGCTGTCGGAAGGAAAGCGGCGTCTACTTTAATTCAAAAGACCAAATGGTTATACATGTGGTTAAGTGCAAACCTTTCGGAAGACAATTGGTTTCAACTTTAATTCAAATGACCAAATGGTTATACATGTGGTTCAGTGCAAAAATGTCGGAAGGCAAGGGGGTCTATGTGCATTCAAAAGACCAAATAGTTATACATGTGGTTCAGTGCAAACCTTTCGGAAGGCAAGCAGGGTCTACTTTAATTCAAAATACCAAATGGTTATACATGTGGTTCAGTGCAAACCTGTTGGAAGCAAGCGGGGTCTACTTTAATTCAAAAGACCAAATGGTTATACGTGTGGTGCAGTGCAAACCTGTCGGATGGCAAGTGGGGTCTATGTTCATTCAAAAGACCAAATGGTTATACATGTGGTTCACTGCAAACCTGTTGGAAGCAAGCGGGGTTTACTTTAATTCAAAAGACTAAATGGTTATACATGGGGTTTAGTGCAAATCTGTCGAAAGGCAAGCGGGGTCTATGTTCAGTCAAAAGATCAAATAGTTATACATGTGGTTCCGTGCAAACCTGTCGGAAAGCAAGCGGGGACTACTTTAATTCAAAAGACCAAATGGTTATACATGTGATTCAGTGCAAACCTGTCGGAAGCAAGCGGGATCTAAGTTCATTCAAAAAAACCAAATAGTTATACATGTGGTTCAGTGCAAAGCTGTCGGAAGAAAAGCGGGGTCTACTTTGATTCAAAAGACCAAATGGTTATACATGTGGTTCAGTGCAAACCTTTCGGAAGGCAAGTGGGGTCTACTTTAATTCAAAAGACAAAATGGTTATACATGTGGTTCAGTGCAAAGCTGTCGGAAGGCAAGCGGGGTCTACTTTAATTCAAAAGACCAAACGGTTATACATGTGGTTCAGTGAAAACTTGTTGGAAGCAAGCGGGTCTACTTTAATTCAAAAGACCAAATGTTTATACGTGCGGTGCAGTGTAAACCTGTCGGAAGGCAAGTGGGGTCTATGTTCATTCAAAAGACCAAATAGTTATACATGTGGTTCAGTGCAAAGCTGTCGGAAGAAAAGCGGGGTCTACTTTAATTCAAAAGACCAAATGGTTATACATGTGGTTCAGTGCAAACCTTTCGGAAGGCAAGTGGGGTCTACTTTAATTCAAAAGACAAAATGGTTATACATGTGGTTCAGTGCAAAGCTGTCGGAAGGCAAGCGGGGTCTACTTTAATACAAAAGACCAAATGGTTATACATGTTGTTCAGTGCAAACCTGTTGGAAGCAAGCGGGGTCTATTTTTCATTCGAAAAACCAAATAGTTATACATGTTGTTCTGTGCAAAGCTGTCGGAAGGAAAGCGGGGTCTACTTTAATTCAAAGGACCAAATGGTTATACATGTGGTTCAGTGCAAACCTTTCGGAAGGCAAGTGGGGTCTACTTCAATTCAAAAGACCAAATGGTTATATATGTGATTAAGTGCAAACCTGTCGGAAGCAAGCGGGATCTAAGTTCATTCAAAAAACCAAATAGTTATACATGTGGTTCAGTGCAAACCTGTTGGAAGCAAGCGGGATCTATGTTCATTCGAAAAACCAAATAGTTATACATGTGGTTCAGTGCAAATCTGTCGGAAGGAAAGCGGTGTCTACTTTAATTCAAAAGACCAAATGGTTATACATGTGGTTCAGTGAAAACCTGTCGGAAGCAAGCGGGGTCTCTGTTAATTCAAAAGACCAAATAGTTTCACTGTGCGATAGGAACTTACCAGAAATTGAATTTTCCGAAAGATGGCTAAGAATCTTTTATGACTCGATATGGTATTCGACAGTTTGATATTTCCGGTACAATTAAAATTAGCTAATGTAAAAGGGGAAAAACCTGTAGATGGAAATATTTAAATTTACTGTAACTGAGCATGACTTGACTGCTTGCAAATTTATAGCGCAGATGGAACTGCGGCTTTTTGTTGCGTTGTCTACCAAACACGACTTTATCAAGGGGGAATTATAATACAGAAAATGAATAAAGACACATGTATAATCTATTATTTTGGTTTAAATTAAAATTTCCTGTTTTTTAGTTTGACATCTGACAATCCGGCACCGCTGAAATCCCGAACGTTTCGGATTATTCAAATTTTACTTCTGTGATGTAGTAATAAAATATCCAATAGTTCGGTAAATTATATGTACCCACCTGTCTTGTGCGATTAAGAAATCCAGCTGCCGTGTAGGAAGCACACAGTTTCCTAACTAAAAACTCGGCAGTGAAGCTTTCCCTGATGTTTTCAGTTTTCGAATAAAATTATTTTGACGCTTTTTTTCGCACGAGAGGTAGTTAAACTAAAAGTTACAGTTTAAAATCAATTACTAGCATGTTTGCTTACACAGTTCTTACCGGCCGGCCCCGGATTCAAAACCGGCTCCAACTGATCTAAAGACTAGAGTTCGTCTGGCCATACGTGGGTCTTGCAACTTTCATAAAGCTCAATGTGGTTAGAATGTCTATATTTACGCTTCTAGCAGATATCTTGTTAATGGATTTCTCTCGCTTTATGTTTCTTCATAGAAAACAACTGACTTTTCCTAGATTTTTATTTTAGAAAAAAAAAAATCAAGGTATTTTTTTAAAGTTTAGAAATACCGATACTGTGCATATAGACGGTACAACTGTTGTTAGAGATAATTTGTGTGCTAAAATTACGATTAAAGTTACGGCTAAAATAGTTATGCACAAGTCATGCATAACTCAGTTTTTATCAAATTTAGGTTTTGATCTTAAAGCGATTGTTCTATAACATGACATTGTATTGGATATGTAACGTTTTGTTATAGGGCAGCAGCCTATTTACTATTATCTGTACGCCTCAAGTTTTGCAAACGAAATCAAATGACGTGCATAGATGTTGGTCGGAAATAAATTTTTTAAAGCTTTCACCAAAATTTTTTAAATTTTTGGTTAAAAGTATATGTGCTCTCTGGTCATCGCATGCTCCTTACTGATAGATGGCAAAAAATGCGAAAAAAATCATCTAAGTGTGGAGAAAGGGACCCGTTGCAAATGTTTTTCTGATATTTAAGTCTTACTAGTATTTCGTTACAGCGTATTCTAAGATTTCTCTGCGAATCATTCCTCTCCAAATCATTTCATATTTTCGTGAAAAATGAAATGAATATGAAATTTAAAAAAGTAATTTTATTAATTATTGTTTTCTTTAATTTAATATTTCTATTTACATATTATCATTTCTATTAAGATTTTTATTAAGATTTTTATTTTACAGGATGCCCTATAATTGAAGACGTCAAAAGGTAAAACTGCATAAATTTGTGTTTTTACACGTATGTTCTACCATTTGTTATTTTTTAACCTAAATTTATCACTGACTAGCAGCATACTCGTTCTTCGTACGGGAATATATAATATAAAGACGCTTAAAATTAACAATCATGTGCAAATTCCTATAGTAAACTAAATGACATTGTTAATCAAAATATTCTGTTAAAATATTTAATTTATTACTCCTAAAAAGAAGTTTAAGAATATCTGTTCTAGCTATATAAAATTATTTTCAAGAGCAGGTCTGAAGAATAAAACATCCTGGCCTCTTTTGTATGTATGAAATTGAATCAATATATGCAAATTAAAAGCGTTAAAATTGTACGGGACTCGTACTACTTATATACTCGAATATTAGAAGTTAAAACTTGTATTAGTAGATTACATGTATAAATTGAAAATATCAATAAACCTGTAATCTTTAAACCCGAAGGCAGTAATTTATTCCAGTATATGCCGAAATGAAAACGTACTACTTATATTGTCGCAGATTAGAAGATATGCCCGTGTGTTAGTAGAAGATTACCCTTATAACAATATGAGTCTCAAAAATATTTGCCAAAATAAAACAGATGACGTAATAAATTGAAATATCAATAAACCCCGTAATCTTTATACCAGAAGGTCGTAATTGATTCTAATATATGCCAATATACACAATATCAAAATATTTGCCAATATATATTAAAATATATGCCAATATATCTGTACTACTTATATTCTCGTAGATTAGAAGATATACCCTTGTATTTGTAGAAGATTACGCGTACAGCATACAATATACGAGTTTTAACAATTTTTGCCATAATAAAACAATGGCATCATAACTTGAAAATATAAGTAATCCCTGAATCAATAATCCCCAAATATATCAATAATAATAATGTTTAAACCTGAAGACCGTAATTGATATTATCCAGTCAAAAATGCAATGTAAAAGAAATGTATTTTATATACATATTTTTATTATTCAAATCGGAAAAGATGTAATAAAAATCGTATGGCGCATAAACACATTGGATTTAAATTCGTTGCTAAGCGACATGATATCATTTGCTTCAAATAAATTGTTGGAAAAAATATCGTCTGAATAATGAAATCTCTTTGCAAGGTTTGGCGATATTTTCAATTTTTTTAGTGGTACTATAGAACTGGCAATCCCACTTGTTGACAAATTAACGAAACCTCATCACAATATTATACCCTAACAAAACACAATTAATTTAATTTAGTAAGCTCAATTTTATCAATTTCAAGATATTTTTATTAGGGGCACGGTATCCCTGTGGTTAGCGCGCGGAGGTTGCACACGGTAGTCCCGGGTTCGATTCCCGCCGCTGCTCAAACTGCCGCCGTGTTCACGCGGAGTACGATCACGTTAAACATGTGGATCCGTAAGTCCTTCCGAGAGGTTGGTGGTAGGGGAAGGAGGGTACGGTCTCTGTGGATGCCTCCCCCACTGGGTTCCGGTCTAAATTGGGTGGCACTTCCCGGCCGTCCAAATAGATACCTTACACCTTTCTGGTAGGTCGGACGGTCTGGGTCGAAGAAGAAGAAGATATTTTTATTGATTTACAAACATTTTTATCAATTTGGGGACATTTTAAAAATTCGCTAAATGTGTTACTAAGTAGGACGGTTGGACTGACAGACAAATGTTACCAAAACATTATTTCAGTACTCTCTTCTAAAAAAGCTAAATTAATTTCATTGATTTAGCGTCGTTTTTATCACTTTGGGGACATTTCTGTCAATTTTGCAACTTTTAAGAAAAATTGCCAAGTTAGCGATATCCCGCCAAATTCGTAGATCAGTATTTGCAGATATGAATAATAAAAACATCCTGATCTCGTTTGTAGATACTAAAAGAAATCACTAATATCGACTACTACGAATGGCGATATCCCGCCAAATTCGTAGACCTGAATTTGCAGATCTGAAGAATAAATCATCCCGACCCCTTTTGTATATACTAAAAGAAAACACTAAAACTCCATTAGAAGATATACCTTTTCTACTCTTATTCTGTTTTAACAATCGGCTAAATGAGTTTATTGGCTAAACACAATATATGAGTTTATTGGCTAAACACAATATATAAGTTTGAAAATTTATTGCTAAAATAAATGAAGGTGATGTACGCAGTCCGTAATTAATATAATTAAAAGAAAAATCAAATCGTTCATTTATAAGATATATTTTTATATCCATTTATTTATTACTTAAATCGGAAAAATAATAAAAATTAACAAACACATTTAGTTTAATTGCGTTGCCGAGCAACATGACATAAGATAGAATCTTCCTCATAAAATGCTGATAATTAAATAATAACCATTTTGATTTAATACTTTTTATTATTGACTAAGAGCTTGTGAAAAATATACCATGGTGATAGATTTTCCATTTAATTTCATGTTTGAAACAATTCATGTGTTCAAAAAGTGACTTACAAAGCATTTAGCGCAAAAATCTGCCACAAAACTCCGAAATAGAGTTTTAATTTACTTTCACTTTTTAAACCAACAATTTCCAACCTTTTTCGTTTGGAAGAACCAGGGAGTTAGAGAGTAGAACTCCTAGGGAAAAATTTCGTTTTCCATTAATAACTCGACAACCCCTGGTCTTAGAAATTCGAAACGACTAAATTTAAGTACGGGGCTATTTCAAAGCTACCCACAAAATTTCATCAAATTCGGTTCAGCCGTTCTCCCGTGATGATGAGACCGTGATGATGAGACAGATTTTCAATTTTATTTATATGGATATTCTTTCTATATAGTAAAAGTATGTCAATATGGGTGACAGATTCATAGAAAAGGTCCTCCGACTTATAATTTTATTTTTGAATTAACAAGTGCCTATTTATTCTTTCTTATATTTTCTGTTGGTGCACATTGAAACTCCTATAAGTTAATTCTTGAAATTTCTAATGAACATAAACAGTAAAACCGGTAAAGATTTATCCAAATAATGAGAAGACGAAGGTAGTTCAAGAGATGTAGAATAAAATATTACTAAATTTATTAAATAATAGGTATTAGGTGGAACATTAATCATTAAATTTCCTATAATTAATTCCAAGTTTATTTACAAAATACGTGATTTTAAGAAACACTAGCATCATACCCGTTCTTCGTACGGAGTATATAATATAAAGAAACTTGAAATTCATAATCATGCCCAAATTCTTATAGTATACTAAATGACATGTTTAATCAAAATATTCTGTTAAAATATTTAATATAATGCTCCTAAAAAGAAGTTTAAGAATCTCTGTTCTCGCTATATAAAATTATCTTCATGGACATATCTGAAGAATAAAACATCTTGGACCCCTTATGTAAGCAAATATAAAAAAAAATATGGAATTGAATCAATATATGCAAAATAAAAGCGTTAAAATTGTATGGGACCCGTACTAATTATATACGCGAATATTAGAAAATATAACCTGTATTAGTAGATTACATGTATAAATTGAAAATACCAATAAACCCGTAATCTTTAAATCTGAAGACAGTCATTTATTCCAATATATGTCAAAATTAAAGTGCTAAAATTATATGGGAAGATATACACGTACTACTTATAATGTCCGATTATTAGTAGAAGATTACCCGTTTTGCAATATGAGTCACAAATGTTTTTTGGTAAAATACAACAGACGACGTAATAAATTGAATATATAATTAATCCCCTTAATCTTCATACCAGAAGACTGTACTTGATTCCAATATATATGCCAATATATGTCAAAATATATGCCAATATACCTGTACTACTTATATTCTCGTAGGTTAGAAGATATACCCGTGCATTCCTAGAAGATTACTCATACAACGTACAATATGCGTGTGTCAGCAATTTTTGCCGCAATAAAACAATGGCGTAATAACTTAAAAATATCAATAATCCCTGAATCAATAATTCCGGAAAATATCAATGATAATAATGTTTGAACCTGAAGAGTATAATTGATATTATCCATTCCAAAATGAAATGGCAATGAAATTTATTTTATATACATATCTTCATTATTCAAATCGGAAAGGATTTAATAAAAATCGCCTGCCGCATAAACACATTGGATTTAAATCCGTTGCTAAGCGACATGATATCATTTGCTTCAAATAAATTGGTAGAAAAAATATCGTCTAAATAGTTATATTTCTATGGAACATTTGGAGACAGTTTCGTCAAATTAGCGACATTTTAAAAAATCGCCAAATTTATCGCCAAGTGGGACTGTAGAACTGACAGTTCCACTTTGCGACAAATTGACGAAATATCATCACAATACTATCCCCTAACAAAAAACAATTAATATCATTTATGTAGCGCAATTTTATCAATTTCAAGATATTTTTATAGATTTGAAAACATTTTTATCAATTTGGTGACATTTTAAAAATTCGCTAAATGTATTACTAAGTAGGATGGTTGGTCTGACAGATAAATGCTAACCAAACATCATTTCAGTACTCTCTTCTAACAAAACAAAAAAAAATTTCATTGATATGTAGAAGACCCAAGCCACACGACCAACCCGAAGGTTTATGGCAGCTGTTTGTGTGTCGTTTATATCAATTTGGCGACATTTCCGTCAATTTGGCAAAGTTTAAGAAAAGTTGTCAAATTAGCGATATCCCTCCAAATTCGTATCTTTGAATTTGCAGATCTGAATGAAACATTCTTATCCCGTTTCAATATACTAAATGAAAACACTACAATTGTATTAGAAGATATACCCGTTCTACTCTTTTTCTGTTTCAACAATCGGCTATATGAATTTATTGGCTAAACACAATATATGAGTTTAGTAGCTAAATACGATATAAGCTTGAAAACTCTTTGCCAAAATAAATGAAATTGATGTACGCAGTCAGCAATTAATATAATTAAAAGAAAAATCAAACCGTCCATTCATAAGATATACTTTTATATCCATTTATCCATTTATTTATTATTTAAATCGAAAAAAAAATAATAAAAACATTAACAAACACATTTAATTTAATTGCGATGCCGAGCAACATGATATATCCTCCTAAAATGTTAAAATTTATTAACCACTAACAGCACACCCGTTATTCGTACGGAGTGTATAATTTAAAGAAACTTAAAGTTCGCAATCATGTGCAAATTCTGTTAAAATATTAAATTTATTGCTCCTAAACAGAAGTTTAAGAATATATGTTCTCACTATGCAAAATTATCTTCACGATCAGATCTGAAGAATAAAACATCCTGCCCCCTTTTGTAAGCAAATTTACAGAAGAAAAAATAGGAATTGAATGAATATATGCAACCCCGTACTAATTATATTGTCGCAGATCAGAAAATATGCCAATGTGTTAGTAGAAGATTACCCGTATTACAATATGCGTCTCAAAAATATTTGCCAAAATAAAAGAGATGACGTAATAAATTGAAAACATCAATAATATCCGTACTCTTTATACCAGAAGGTCGTAAATGATTCCAATATATGCCAATATATATCAAAACATATGTCAATATACCTGTACTACTTATATTCTCGTAGATTAAAAGATATACACGTGTATTTGTAGAAGATTCGTACAACGTACAATATATGAGTTTAAACAATTTTTGTCATAATAAAATAATTGCATAATAACTTGAAAATATCAATAATCCTTGAATCAATAATCCCCGAAAATATAAATAATAATATATTTTAAACCTGAAGACCGTAATTGATATTATCCAGTCAAAAATGCTATAAGAAAAATCAAATCGTTCTTTTCTAAAATATATTTTTATATCCATTTATTTATTACTCAAATCGAAAAAATAATTATTGAAATTAACAGACAGATTTAATTTAATTGCGTTTCTGAGTAACATGATATAAGATAGAATCTTATAACATGTTAAATATGTCATGTCTTATAACATAAACTGCGAAATTAAATAACGATTTTGATTTCTCTATACTTCTCATTGTTCCGTAAAAGCTTGTTTTAAATAAACCATGAACCATGGAGATAGATTTCCCCTTTAAATCATGTTTCAAACAATTCATGTTTTCAGAAAGTGACTAATTAACGCAAAAAATCTCCCATCAAACTCAGAGATTAAATTTTAATTCACTTTCAAACGATTTTCAAGCTTTTCGTTTGGATAAACCACGGAGTTAGGGAGTAGAACTCCTAGGAAAAAGTTAAATTACTCATTAATATCTCGACAACCCCAGGTTTTAGAAACTCGAAACTTGGACAAAATTTATGGGGGGATATTTCAAGGCTATTCACCGAATTTCATTAAATTCGGTTAAGCCGTTTTTCCGTGATGATGAGACAAACGAAAATTTCGTTTTTTACTAATATCTCGAGAACCACTGGTCGTAGAAACTCAAAACACGGATATAATTTTAAGTGGGGCTATTTCTGGGCTACCCACAAAATTTCATCAAATTCGGTTCAGCCGTTCTCCCGTGATGGTGTGACAAACAGACAGACAGACAGACAGACAGACAGACGGACAGACAGATTTTCATTTTTATTTATATAGATTAATGAATGATAATGTATAGCTTACTTTTAAAAAAATCCAAATGTTAATATGTTGCAACCCAAAAAGTTGCTAAAGGGCAATATGTTAGTTTTTATGTACTTAAAAAAAGATAATTTTTATTTCATAACAGAATATTTATTTTTCAAAAAAACATTTTCAAATACTACTATTCATTATTGAAAGAGCTATTTAAAGCATATGTTAATATTAGCCCTTTTGGGAGCCGACGATGTAATAACTCGGAAATAAGCTATATTAACTTCTTTCATTAAGTACTAGGGATGAATTACTCAGCGATATCCGGATCCTAA
Source organism: Amaurobius ferox (assembly GCA_951213105.1). NCBI lineage: Eukaryota > Metazoa > Arthropoda > Arachnida > Araneae > Amaurobiidae > Amaurobius > Amaurobius ferox. Next base: position 149,670,373 of record OX578134.1, on the reverse strand, counting down.
ATAGGCGTCCTCTACTTACATAATACAGATAACACTACTCAATTTTCTAATGCCCTGTTTTGAACCAAAATCATTCAACTTTCCGTTCCAATCCAAATCCCAACGAATGTGTAGTCTCGCGCAAATATTTGCTATAACTTCCCATAGCAACATCCAGCCCATTGTATAGCAACTGCCGAAAAGGGGTTTTACGGTTTTGATTGGAAATTAACAGAAAATAAAAAATTATTTTAACTTAATTTTTTTTGTTATAATGCAAAGATATGCGTCCATATTTGTGTCAAACTACAGAATTGTGCTAATCTTACTTTCTTGTATGCGGCAAAATAAGAAAATAAAAATAAAACATACACATTTTGATGCATTGAAAATTAAATCTATATAAATAAAAATGAAAATCTGTCTATCTGTCTGTCTGTCTGTCTGTCTGTCCGTCTGTCTGTCTGTTTGTCACACCATCACGGGAGAACGGCTGAACCGAATTTGATGAAATTTTGTGGGTAGCCCAGAAATAGCCCCACTTAAAATTATATCCGTGTTTTGAGTTTCTACGACCAGTGGTTCTCGAGATATTAGTAAAAAACGAAATTTTCGTTTGTCTCATCATCACGGAAAAACGGCTGAACCGAATTTAATGAAATTTGGTGAATAGCCTTGAAATATCTCCCCATAACTTTTGTCCAAGTTTCGAGTTTCTAAGACCTGGGGTTGTCGAGATATTAATGAAAAACGGAACTTTTTCCTAGGAGTCCTACTCCCTAACTCCGTGGTTTATCCAAACGAAAAGCTTGAAAATCGTTTGAAAGTGAATTAAAATTTAACTTCTGAGTTTGATGGGAGATTTTTTGCGTTAATTAGTCACTTTCTGAAAACATGAATTGTTTGAAACATGATTTAAAGGGGAAATCTATCTCCATGGTTCATGGTTTATTTAAAACAAGCTTTTACGGAACAATGAGAAGTATAGAGAAATCAAAATCGTTATTTAATTTCGCAGTTTATGTTATAAGACATGACATATTTAACATGTTATAAGATTCTATCTTATATCATGTTACTCAGAAACGCAATTAAATTAAATCTGTCTGTTAATTTTAATAATTATTTTTTCGATTTGAATAATAAATAAATGGATATAAAAATATATTTTAGAAAAGAACGATTTGATTTTTCTTATAGCATTTTTGACTGGATAATATCAATTACGGTCTTCAGGTTTAAAAATTATTATTATTTATATTTTCGGGGATTATTGATTCAAGGATTATTGATATTTTCAAGTTATTATGCAATTATTTTATTATGACAAAAATTGTTTAAACTCATATATTGTATGTTGTACGAATCTTCTACAAATACACGTGTATATCTTTTAATCTACGAGAATATAAGTAGTACAGGTATATTGACATATGTTTTGATATATATTGGCATATATTGGAATCAATTACGACCTTCTGGTATAAAGAGTACGGATATTATTGATGTTTTCAATTTATTACGTCATCTCTTTTATTTTGGCAAATATTTTTGAGACGCATATTGTAATACGGGTAATCCTCTACTAACACATTGGCATATTTTCTGATCTGCGACAATATAATTAGTACGGGGTTGCATATATATTCATTCAATTCCTATTTTTTCTTCTGTAAATTTGCTTACAAAAGGGGGCAGGATGTTTTATTCTTCAGATCTGATCGTGAAGATAATTTTGCATAGTGAGAACATATATTCTTAAACTTCTCTTTAGGAGCAATAAATTTAATATTTTAACAGAATTTGCACATGATTGCGAACTTTAAGTTTCTTTAAATTATACACTCCGTACGAATAACGGGTGTGCTGTTAGTGGTTAATAAATTTTAACATTTTAGGAGGTTATATCATGTTGCTCGGCATCGCAATTAAATTAAATGTGTTTGTTAATGTTTTTATTATTTTTTTTCGATTTAAATAATAAATAAATGGATAAATGGATATAAAAGTATATCTTATGAATGGACGGTTTGATTTTTCTTTTAATTATATTAATTGCTGACTGCGTACATCAATTTCATTTATTTTGGCAAAGAGTTTTCAAGCTTATATCGTATTTAGCTACTAAACTCATATATTGTGTTTAGCCAATAAATTCATATAGCCGATTGTTGAAACAGAAAAAGAGTAGAGCGGGTATATCTTCTAATACAATTGTAGTGTTTTCATTTAGTATATTGAAACGGGATAAGAATGTTTCATTCAGATCTGCAAATTCAAAGCTACGAATTTGGAGGGATATCGCTAATTTGACAACTTTTCTTGAACTTTGCCAAATTGACGGAAATGTCGCCAAATTGATATAAACGACACACAAACAGCTGCCATAAACCTTCGGGTTGGTCGTGTGGCTTGGGTCTTCTACATATCAATGAAATTTTTTTTTGTTTTGTTAGAAGAGAGTACTGAAATGATGTTTGGTTAGCATTTCTCTGTCAGACCAACCATCCTACTTAGTAATACATTTAGCGAATTTTTAAAATATCACCAAATTGATAAAAATGTTTTCAAATCTATAAAAATATCTTGAAATTGATAAAATTGCGCTACATAAATGATATTAATTGTTTTTTGTTAGGGGATAGTATTGTGATGATATTTCGTCAATTTGTCGCAAAGTGGAACTGTCAGTTCTACAGTCCCACTTGGCGATAAATTTGGCGATTTTTTAAAATGTTGCTAATTTGACGAAACTGTCGCCAAATGTTCCATAGAAATATAACTATTTAGACGATATTTTTTCTACCAATTTATTTGAAGCAAATGATATCATGTCGCTTAGCAACGGATTTAAATCGAATGTGTTTATGCGGCAGACGATTTTTATTAAATCCTTTCCGATTTGAATAATGAAGATATGTATATAAAATAAATTTCATTGCCATTTCATTTTGGACTGGATAATATCAATTATACTCTTCAGGTTTAAACATTATTATTATTGATATTTTCCGGAATTATTGATTCAGGGATTATTGATATTTTTAAGTTATTACGCCATTGTTTTATTGCGGCAAAAATTGCTGACACACGCATATTGTACGTTGTACGAGTAATCTTCTAGGAATGCACGGGTATATCTTCTAACCTACGAGAATATAAGTAGTACAGGTATATTGGCATATATTTTGACATATATTGGCATATATATTGGAATCAAGTACAGTCTTCTGGTATGAAGACTAAGGGGATTAATTATATATTCAATTTATTACGTCGTCTGTTGTATTTTACCAAAAAACATTTGTGACTCATATTGCAAAACGGGTAATCTTCTACTAATAATCGGACATTATAAGTAGTACGTGTATATCTTCCCATATAATTTTAGCACTTTAATTTTGACATATATTGGAATAAATGGCTGTCTTCAGATTTAAAGATTACGGGTTTATTGGTATTTTCAATTTATACATGTAATCTACTAATACAGGTTATATTTTCTAATATTCGCGTATATAATTAGTACGGGTCCCATACAATTTTAACGCTTTTATTTTGCATATATTGATTCAATTCCATATTTTTTTTATATTTGCTTACATAAGGGGTCCAAGATGTTTTATTCTTCAGATATGTCCATGAAGATAATTTTATATAGCGAGAACAGAGATTCTTAAACTTCTTTTTAGGAGCATTATATTAAATATTTTAACAGAATATTTTGATTAAACATGTCATTTAGTATACTATAAGAATTTGGGCATGATTATGAATTTCAAGTTTCTTTATATTATATACTCCGTACGAAGAACGGGTATGCTGCTAGTTAAATAAATAAATATGAAGGAATTATCCTACCGATTCGGTTCAAACATTGTTAAAAAGAACGGTCATCGATCTATCTTAATGTCAAGATCGAAACAAGATGATGTCAAGATGGAAACAGGATGATGTCAAGATGGAAACTCCGTGGCTAAAGAACAGATTTGTGTGAGTATCGCTCAAAATCGCTCTTTCACGTAAAATAACTAAAAGCTCATTCGACTTAAAAAAAAAAAATCTCTCCGAGCTGCATTGTCCTGGAACTTGAAGTACTTCTTCCAAATTTCGTCGCTGTCAAAAGTTTATATTTTCCGCTACAAATGACACATACATACACACAGAAACAAACAAACATCTATTTTTTTAACCATCTTCTTAACCTTTTGGTTACGGGTGGCACAGCTTCAATCCCTAACGAAGAACCTCTCAAAAAGATAGGTAGTTGACATACCCGGTATTGACATAGGTATTTGACATATCCGGTATTGACATAGGTATTTGACATACCCGCTATTGACATATCCGGTATTGACATAGGTATTTGACATACCCGCTATTGACATAGGTATTTGACATACCCGGTATTGACATAGGTATTTGACATATTGGCGTCCATGCACGCCAATTTCTGCAAAGGGTGATCGAACTGTTTGGGATAGGGTATGTCAAATACCTATCTTTTTGAGAGGTTCTTCGTTAGGGATTGAAGCGTGCCACCCGTAAGCTAAAAGTTAAAAATACTTTTCACACTACTACTTTGCTCTGTTGGATTGGCTTGGCGAGATTTCTGAGTTGTGCTAACTCATTTAATGAAAACCCGTTGTTGGGTTCTTTTAAAATAATTAGTGGAATAAAAAATGGTTTAGGTTTTTTGAATCATAAACCTTGAAAAACTCTGTTTTGCTATTTTTATATATGCATATGGTTTTTCTACCCTATACAAGCTGCCATGTCATGCAAATATTTACATAAAATGATCCTTATGACAACATCGACCTTTTACAATATCACTTATATATAAGTATATACCTATAAGTGTTGGATAAATATCCCATTTAGCTCTTGTCCCAAATCTTATCGATTTACTTCCAATCTTTTACTTTCAATCCATTTAATTTCAAATCTTTATCGATTACAAGAATATGAATTCCACTTCGTAGTTCAGCAATGCAGAAATATTTGTAATAACATTACATACACTAATGAATTTTCTCCAAACATTTATAGTCTAATAAAATAACTTATTGTACAAATAAATAAATTAAATAAATAGAGAAATAAAAAAGGACCTAGACGCATCCATTTTCATTTCGTTTTCTGAAAACAAGAAATTAATATATATATATATATATGTATATAAATAGCTCAGATATATAAAACGCAGAAATGTCTCTTAACAAGTTATTTTTTATATGAAACTAAAATTGAATCCGTTTGTATTAGATAATTGGTTTGGAATACATGATTTTATCAATAAATCCTTATTTGATGCGACTAAAGCAACACTGGTGATTTAATCGAGTGTTATTTGCTGTTTCATTTCATCACAATTATGTATACATACACGAGACAAAACTTTTGTAAATACTGAGAAATAATTTGTCGCTGATAATAAGATAATAATCAGGGCGGTTCCAGTCCAATGGAGCCGAAATGGTTTTGCGTAGACAACATTTTGTGAAAAGGAAAATTTAACTTTTGTAATATAAAAAAACGAGAAATCGATCTCAAATCCGATTATATACACTTATAGAGCTTGCAAAGAGTTGCCAATTGTTGCTTATTATTTATAGCTATCACTTTTAGGTTTTGAGATATAAGCATTACAAACTTGAAAAATGTAAAATTTTCATACTTCTTCAACTTGACGGGACGATTACTCAAAGACTATAAGGTTTTTTTAAAAAAAAATAAATATAGGTTTAGAAACTAAATTTCTCCATACATATATTTGTCGTTTACTATTTATATCTATCTTTTACAGCTTTGAAGATATTTCGAGTGAAAATGTAAAAAATGTAAAAAAAAGAAGAAAAACGCGTTGGAACAGATGCATTTTAAGCATTTTTATTTCGAAAAAAAAATAAATGCTCGATCCAAAATTCAATTGGCTTTCGAAGAGCTACAAATTCTTGCATTTTGTTCACTTTTAATTTTGGAGACATAAGTATTACAACTTAAATAACGGAAAATCTTCAATCTGAATTCTTGACAAGACAGTTATTCGTAAACTATAAGAGCTTTTTTCAATGATAAATATAGATTTCAATTCTAAATATTGTAGTACAAATTTTTGTCGTTTACTATTTATATCTATTTTTATAGCTTACTATATATTTCGAGTGAGAATTGGAAAAATGAAAAAAAAAATCCCTCGGAAAGTTTACTTTTTAGGTTTTACCGAAAAAATATATTCAAAATATTGAAATTATTTTTGATATATTTATTATTTGGACCCTATTTCCGACAAAACAAGAAATATTATTTATCTTTTTATCTATTAAGTTCGGGGGGTATAAGTATCCAAATTGTTTACATTTTTCGTAAGGAAATTCCAACCATGGATGTTATTCACATCAAAATATCGTGTGCTTGTTTGCAACGGAGCAAGGATTTATTTAGGAAATGAATGATCAGAAATGCTAGGCTTTTTTTGCTATCGATAAAGTTAAATGGAATATTTTCTAAATTATTTCACAATTTTGTAATTTCCTCCATAGTATATTATTTAATTTATATTTACAAAAGGTACTTTCTATTTCATCAAAAATATATTCAGCGATTTTGCAAGGAATTGGGCGTTTGGAATGAGTTCCAGCCAATAACTTAAAATTAACTGGTAGCGCTGATGTTTATTTTTGCTAGAATCTACTATAACTCATCTTTTAGTACGATTATTTCAGATATTTTTTGTAAATAAATAGAAATAGCGACACACTTAGAAAAAACGCTGTAGGGAAAACAGTAGGGATAATACGGTAGGGATAATACTGTAAGGATAATAGTGTAGGGATAATACGGTATGGATAGTACTGTAGGGATAATAAGGTAGGGATAATACGGTAGGGATAAAGCACTATTAATTTGCAGGCCTAATATTTTTAAACTACATTGTTCTAAGAGCATGCCTCTTTTTTATTAAATTCGAATTTGTTTTAAAATTATTAACTTAAAAATCTAAATTCGGTAAAAATTTAGTTATTTTTAAACCCAATTTATCAAGCAGACTATTCTGCTCGAATGCGAACACTTTCTTTTGCAGATGTTCTAAGAACGATGTCTCAGACTTTTGGCTTAAACTAAACAGTTGAGTGCTATAAAATTTGGTATTGTCTAATTTCATGGATTTTAAAGATAAATTTTCAATTTTTTTAAATAACGGCTGGGTACTTGATACATTATCATTCGCTTATACATCTGTCAGAATTGTGAACTATTTAGCGGTCACATTATGTTGTCCCGGTGCATTATTGGGGCGGAACACACTGCACCCAACAACATAAATTTCACGCCCGCAGATTGGACTCGAACCCACAACCCGGCAGCCGAGCGAGCACGAGGAAACGTTTGCCTTGGCCGCTCAACCACCGAGTCAGCAAATTTTCAAATTTAGGAACATAGAATTATTTCAATATTATAAGTATATTCTGCAAATTTGACTTTAATAGGATGTAAAGTTTTAAAAATATATAAAATTGATCAGCTCTGAACCGCTGAGTTCAATAGCAGAAAATGATGGGATGCGAACTGGATAACAATGCACGAAAATCTAACTTTTAAAACTAAAACTTTCTGAAAAGGAAAACTAAACTAGAAAACTAGATTTTAATCTTTCTAATAAAAGGAACTTCTTCTGTGATTTCAAGTATTTTCAGCTCTCTTATTTAAGGTGTATTAAAGGCTCTTACTTAGGGCGTATTAAGTCCGTGTTATACAACTGCCATGGTTGCGCATGTAAAAAAATATGATGTGAGCAACACATGACTTTCTCTACGGAATTCAATTAATTTTTCTCTTTCATTCTTTTATAAGTCATTAAATTGAATTTAATTGGGTTAAATAATATGAATACTAACTTAAAATTACACTGAATTTTCAGTTTTAATGCAATTTTTACTTTCATTGGACGTACGTCACAACGCGACATCACAAAGCGACATCACAAAAATGCAAAAAACGGAAATACTATTCGTAGAGTAATTTGGTTTGTCTTATTATTTTTGTCATCAAAAATTATACCGAAAACAAGCATGTATACATTTAATCATATGAAGTGATTTTAGATTTTGACAATTTTTATGGGCCATTTCGCAAAGAAAAAACATATATATATAGGTTTATACCAGGGGTCAAAACCATATAGGTTAAAACCAGGATAACCCACAGGTGACTTACTTACCAAACTTTGTAAAATTTGGTCAAATAGTTTTTGAGTTATAGTGATCAAACATTGTACAGACAGACATACAGATACCCACACACTTACTGAGAGAAACATACGTCACTCTAAAAATAATTTTTTCCTATTCTAGGGTACATGAAACCTGTAGATCCGTCGAAAATTCGAGTTACGATTTTCGACACGATTCCATTACTCTCCCTATATATTATATATGCCATTTATTGTAGAGAAAATAAAAAGGGAGCGTAAAATAATTTTTGTTCAAAACAGATTATTTATAAATTGGGTGACATTATCTGCATCTGCATTATTTACGTAGCTAGCGCCTATTTAGGGCCCAGACAACGCCGGGTACTTCGTTCCATTATAAGCAAATTTTCTATCACACAAATAAAATTCCCAGATTAATGATCAGGAAGCACTGTTTCGAAATGGGGCTTTACCCCAAACGTACAGCAAAACTTGCACCTCCACAGTCGACTGATACAAGAAAATGAATAAAAGTGAAATATTGTCTGAAAATGTGCAATTACATTGCGTGATAAGAAAATAGTTATATGACGAAATAGCGGTTACGAATGGAATAATATCGCAATTTCGCAACTCTGCATCGTATTTTGCGAATCAATACATTTCTATCTTAAATCGTTTCTTTTAGTGAAGCGTATCTAATTTAGGAGTTTATGTAGGATGGTTGTGGGCAATGCGTAGTTTTATAGTTTCGCTCTAAAAACCAATATTGGGTGGGTTGATAAATTATGCTAAGTGTAATTAAATACCGCCTACGATTTGTAGGTATTTAACTAAATTGTATAACATTCTTTTACTTTCTTACTTCAGTTTTTACTTTCCTTGTATACATAGTATAATGTAAAAGGAAAGTATTGTGACGGGGTCGAAATTCGAATTGAGTTTTCGACGGGAGAGCACGTTCCAAGCATCCCTGATCACGAATCGAACATTTTTGAAGTGATGTCTGTGTGTGTATGCAAGTGTGTGTGTGTGTGTGTGTGTGTGTGTGTGTGTGTCAGTGAGACTGTGGAGATGATATGTCACGAACGAATGGAGTGATTCGAATGAAATTTGGTACAAAAATTACAATCCGTAAATACTGGAAGCCTATTATTTTTAAACACAATCGAATGTTCAGAACCCCCTAAATTTTCGAATGAAATTTTGAAAAAAAAACATCAAAAAATTAAAACCCTTAATAAAGTTACGCAAATAGACATTTCTTATGTAACTTTCCTTTAGAAAACAATTGACATAAATTTTCGCACGCTAGTATGGACTCTTTTCGAGATGTTGCACATTTTTCAAATAAATTTATCAAAAAGCCCATAAATTAAAAAAATATTAACTGTTGAAAAACATGTTCACTTTTCATATGTAATATCATGCGATAAATTTGGTGACATCATTCTCGTGGATCTAGTTCATTCTATTCATGAGAAAAGTTACTTCGAGTAATACTTTTGTATTTCAACGCCAATAATTATTTATCTGCTATAAGAATAACTTATTTCTCCGTCTATAACACTAAGCGAGATTTTGGCGACGAATTTGGCGGAATATCGCCAACTTGGCGACTTTTTAAATGTTGCCAAATTAACGAAAATCTCGTCAAATGGATAAAAATGACGACTCATTGACGAAAATTCAGTATAAAACTGAAATGAATGTATATATGTATACAAAATAAAAAAGTTCAATCATGCATAAAACATTGATCATGAAACACTTCCCAACTGAAATGCGATTTTATTTACACATCTCTACAATGCGATACATTTAGCGGTGATATTTTTTTAATTATCACAGGACTACAATTATTCATTTTACTTGAAAACTTAAAACTTCATCGAAAAAATGAAATTTATTCAAATGACATCATCGAAATATAAATCGTCTGACTCTCTATGTAAAAGCAGTGAATATTTCATTCATATGCGTTTATTCCAGACTCCAGCAACAAATAATTTTGCGTGAAAAAAATTCAGCAATTCATGTACAACCCATCTTACAATCATGTGTTTACATTCTGCATCCATTAAAATTAGGCTTCGTTGCAAAAATAATCAAAGTTTGATGATCATTTAAACTCAAAAATACTGTAATTGCATTGGCACAGAATACAGATGTACAGACGCAAAGATAAAGTGGTTTTAGGACGGATGCAACACTAAATATAAATGTAAAAGAACTTTAAAAATCGCGATTTTTACCCTGGAAAAAAATGATGGATGCAACATTTTATTTTGAAGTGGGTCACTTGATCTCTTCATATAATATGGGTATAATGATTATTTTATTTTTTATTTAAAAAACTACCGAACCTATTTTGCTCAAAATTTTTTATATATTTTATGAGATAATTTGAATATTTCCTAAAATTTTCAAAGCAGTTTGTGAATTTTAACTCCGTTTAAAAAATGTTTGAAAAATTATGTCCAATAGGATTCAGTGTATTTCATTCTTTTTTCAACCCGGGTTCAATTCAAAACTAATTGGGTGATATTATTTATTTACATTCCCATATGTCCCACAGACCGGCTCAACAACATACTAAAATTACATTTTGATAGAGTACTTTTTACGGCACTTATCGTGCGAACGGACAGACAGACAGAATGACCAAAGTCATAAACACTTTTCAACTATGTTGTAAAAACTAGAGGGATGTGTACATCTGTTCTCGAGTTCTTGTATTTACACAGAAATACCCATATTTACGTATGCGTTCCTTTTCGTAAGTGTTCGATATTTGTTCAGAATCTTGAAATGCGGTTTTTCGCTAAAATACCAAAACTTTTTTAGAAAACAGTATTTTATTCATTTGTATAGAAGAAACTAAGAATAGATAGCTGTAAAACACGATAGCGATTCGTTGTATTAAAAGGATATTTTCCCTCTAGTTACTTGTTTTATTTTTCACCTGTTAACCTAGGGAACCTAACCTCTAATTTCTTTAGTTTTCAGGATTTTTCCACGACGATTTTGCCAAGAATAAATTCTGTAAAGTGAAAGATTTATGATTTTAAATAAATCTGTAAAATAGTTAGAGGTGTTTATAATATGTAATGAAAAGTAATGTATTCATCTTGCAAAAATATTAGAAATACTTATAATTATTTTAGCGATTTAAAAGAAGACACACTCAAACCAATTCGTAGTATCTATGCTTAAAATAAAAAAATAAAAAAAAAAAACCCGGGAAAATTCTAAAAACTAAATGCTTATTTTCGATAGAATTACATGGAAAAAATGAAAAAATCGGCTGAAGGAAAGATTAATTGTTCTTAACTGCTCAAAATTGCCAGCAATTTTTGACCAAATCTGAAAATACACTAATGTTCATGAAAATTGTAACAACCAAAAAGAATCATGCTCTTTAAATGAAATTTATTTCGCAGATTACTCATGATACAGTAGATAGTTTGTAATATTTGATAAGCTATATAAGAGTACATTTTGCTTTAAAATTCAAAATCGTATGAAGCCACCTCTAGCAGCAATAATAGCGTCTTCATCAGCAACAAAAAACCCTGTGTCCTGACGCAAAATTTCTGCTTCAGGAAAGAAGAACAAAAAACACAAAAACTGTTTTTCTGTGTCTGTGTCTGTGCTATTGATCAATCATGTTGTCTGAGGCCATGAGTCACATGGCATTATTGTATTCTTTCACTAATTCGACACATGTAATATCGATTATTTACTTATATCGATATATTATTTACTTATATCGATTGCTTACATTCTTTGACTAATTCGAAAGTCGTTGGTTGGGACGGATTCCAGTAAAGTTTAATAACTGCAATGCTATATATTTTTAATACGGAAGAACAGGGCATATCTCACCGTCTGTTGAAAAGATAAACGATTTGGAATTAATTTTAGACAGGTATGTTTTGCTTTTTCTTTGTTTCTTTATTGCTGCAAGTTACTGAAGGCTTCGAAACTTCTTAACGATTGTGACTTATAAACATTTTTCCTAACTTTAATGTGAACATGAGGGATTATGGAAAAATTAAAGGGTTGCAACACTTGGAAGATAAATAAATTTTTACTACAATACTTACGTCTATCTGTTTATATATCAGGTATGCTATTTTATTGCTCTATCAGTTGTTCTATATGCCGAATTTTTGATTTGCAAGTTTTATATATTGTTTCTAGATTTTTGTAGTGTTAAATGAACATTTTGTGTGCATTAATTTGCATGTGACTTCAGATATCGGTTGACTTCGTCAATATTAGTCAATCTGAGATCGCGAACAAGTTTTTTGATTCGCAAGGTACGAGTGGCAATTTAACTTTTGAGTGAGGAAGGATTTTTGACATAAGGAAGTTCATCTTCTCTCATCTAGATACTCCTTTCTCAACCAATATTCTTCAGGTGTCCATAATGCGATTTACTTTGTTTACAGGGTATAGTGAGATGTAAGAAGCATCCTTTCGAATCAATGTCAGTTGCTGGCAGCATCTCTTTTTAACAGCTTGTTTATACTTGAGACTGGGAAGTTCAGAGGGTGCTGCTCAGAAACTGCAAGAACAATTTCACTGACAATGTAATCATTTGCATGCCCCAACCTTATATACCTATCCTGTACCATTTTTTCACTGTGTTGCACTTTTACATAAACAGCAGTCTATAATCATTCCAATCAATATTTCTTAGATAAAAATATAAATATCATATTTATATAAAAAAATTTTCTTTAGTATCGCATTTTCAAATAATGCAGGAATTATTACTGTGGAATGAAGCCAGACAATGTTATTAGATAATGAAAATTTTAATTGCGCCATTCTCAATGATGGCACAATGCACTGCGGATTTATTACAATTTTATGCTGAGAAATCTGTATGCAGAACTAAGTTTCAAAAGATTGAAAGTCACGTTTCCATACATATTTTGTTTAGAAGCATTCAGAGGAGTGAAATTAAAAAAAAATGTGTTTGTTTTTGTATTCATTTTGTTAGTAATACAGATACAGTAGTAATAAATAGATAATGCTTCTAAATAGGAAGAAGGGAGGTTTTATTAGGTTAGAGTAAAAAACGTGGCAACAATGTCAAGACAAGGACTATCAGAGTGTAGGACTATGAGAGGGAAAGTATCGTATTTAAGTTACACACAAGGAAAGCCATACAATTCTAGTACGCAATTGTGAACATGCAGGCATTAATACAGCATTGTGAACAAGCAGGCATTAATACGGCATTGTGAACATGCAGGCATTAAAACAAGCAGGCATTAATACAGCATTATGTACACCTCTTATCTGTTACTCCCAAACTTCCTTTTTCGTAATGAAGATTTAAATTCTACTTAAAATAATCGCCATGAGCTCTAATTATGAGGAAATTGATATTCAAAATATTTTTAGGTCTCTAAAATCGGAAAATCATCTGTAAGGTCCACTTTAAATATAGAAGAACAATTAACAGTCTCAATGGACAGATCGCCGTTGGGTCATTTCGAAAATCAATGTTTAATTTTCCACTGAAACAAGTGCTGTTGTCAATGAAGTTTCAACAACCGAACACTGAACACTATGTGCAGTGGATTACTGAGGTCTGACTAATGCCAAAATGTGAATTTTCACAGGAACCTACAATTTATGGCAGTGGTTTTTATTTGCGAAAAATTATTTTGAATAAGCTGTATAACAGCAACTAGACAAATGGTGAAGTTGTACGGATCAGAAGCTGCATTTGGATCTGAAATTTGAAGAGGGATACCGTATGGGTAACTTTAAATATAGAAAACAAATTGTGGGAATTATCCATTAGATAGAGTGATTTTTAGACAGCTAGAGATATATGAGGTTTAAATCCCCGCGACAGAAGAGTTCTTCTAATATTTTTCTTTTAAAATCTAACCTAAGAAAATATTGAATTATTTATATTTTATTTAAATTAATAGTTTTAAGAATAATCGCTTGTTTTTTTGTGACATTGTCAGAGACTGGCTTTAAGTATTCTGCATTATATTTTTAGATACGAAAAATTACCACTATAACAGTCAAAACTTCACAGAGTAATGCGGAGTACATGATTAGTATCAAAAAAGAGTTTTTTGTTGTAATTACATTTCCAAGAATAAATGACGCTAATAATGCCAAGGATTAAGGCAGAACTAAACCAGACAATACACTTTTGTTCCATGAAAGCTGACAAAGCTTCATTCTCAATTATGCGACAATGCACTTTGGGTGTATATTAAATTTCTGCATTTATGTGCATTTAAGGGGGTGAAACTGACTTTTTGATAAAAATCGATGTTTTAGCTGAACGAACGTTTAAGTGAGTTGTTACATTTCTAGTAAAGCATTTTTATAGAAGTGCACATTTTATAAAAGTTTCAAACATTTTTCAAAAACATTGAAGTTTGAAACATTTTATGGCAGTCACATTCCCAATAAATCATATGGAAGTCATTCTCAAGTAAAATGTTTATTGCTTGATTTTGTTCGGAAATAGTTAAAAAAATACTTAGTTCTTGACTAGCATTAAAAAAGAAGACATTAAAAAAGGGTAACTAGAAACTTGACTTAGTTTCTGTGTGGTCAATATTATAAGTGCGCAAAGATTCGGCGTTTTAGGTCATCAGTGGGCTTTTGAAGAGTCCCGAAACACATTTTGACTCCCCCATTAAATCCATCCGCCCGAGAAAAAATTGAAAATACAGTTCCGTTAAGCATGCAAAGCTTCAGCCTTCTAAGTTACATGGGGGTAGGGGGGCTTCTGAAGGGTCTAGAAGAACTTTCAAAAACCAAATTTTTCGTACTTGGAGGGGGAAATTGAAAATTCGACTATGTTAGGTTTTGTCTGGCAGGCTATGCTATAAGTGTGTAGTGATTCAGCCTTTGCCACCCGGAGCTTCTGAAGGATCTAAAAAGACGTTTATTAAAATGCCAATTTTTCCATTCCTGAGAGGAAATTAAAGTTCGGCTTGAATATTTTGATATATTGAATTTTTTTTTGTATGAAATGGTAATAATCACAAAAAATAAGCTTCACTATTATCAAACCAGTAAACATTTTGTAAGTACTTTTAACCAGAAATAAATGGAAGCCAGTGTTTAATAATTATCTCGAGCCATTCTCGAGATCAGCACTTTTCTTTCTTACAAAGAGCTCGATATCTTTTGAAAGTATTTAGGGATTACCAATTTAAACGAACCTATAAAATTTAGTAATAGGTTATTACTTGACAGGTCTGTTTATAACCTACTTACACTAAATAACCTATCTAATTAGTATTATATTTGATAGGTAATTTAGTATAGGTAGGTTATTGTAATAGGTAACATCAAAATACCTATTGATTTTCGAAAATTACATTAAAAGAAAGTTATAATTTATATTATTTCCATACAATATCTAAATATATTAATCTGTAAGGAAAGTAGCGTATTGGATACATTAGATTATTTAGCAAATCGTTTCAATGACTTCATCTATATTTAAATGCATTAACATCTTTTCTACGTTCATGCTGATATATAGCTGTGAAGAAATGGTATATGATACCACAGGCTTGCAGGGCAAAATTTAGCTATTTCTTTTTACTGTAACAATTAGGGGTGAATTGATGAATTGATTAACTTATTGTTAATTGTTAAATACTTATGATGAAATTATACTAAATGTATACTGAAATTAATTGCCGACTTTTTTTGTTAATATTCCTTACCTATTACACTATGTCGGATTGCCTTTCTGGTAGGTCGGACGGTCTGGGTCTCAACAACAACAACTATGTCGGATTAAATCCTCCTATTTTCTGCTACTGCACATCGAACGCCATGGGATTCTTTATGTAAATCTTTGAAGTTCAGTTCAGAAGAAGCTCTCTCTCGCGGTTGTTCAGATTTATTTATACGGCGGACTTTGAGTTTCGGCAGAATATTTGGTAAGATAATTTGGAAAGAGGAAAAAATAGGGTTTGGCATATTCGGCTAAGGAAAGCCATGCTACGAAATGACCATATGCTGTGAATAGCAGGAATATTCATCGTCATCATATAGTAAGCTATCGCATCCATTAGTTTTATAGGTTGTGAAATTCAGCAATAAGTTATGTTCGAGTTAGATTATTAATGTCCCGGGAAAAATCTTGTATATTTAGCTGTATAAATAGATATGTTAATAGATTATTTGCGATGTCATATTTATTTGAGTTCCAGTGAGATAGCTGTGGATAAAATAGTTGATATGTTACTTGTCGTGATTCTTTCGTCGAATTCTGACTGCAGGTAAAAGTGGAAGTGCGTTTCACTTAGATATTGAAATAGTTACCTTTTCAATGGCCTTCCTATCAGAGAAGTACTTTACACACTGTAATATAATTTTATTAGTAGGGAGGTTAATAACTAACGATAATTAAATGAACATATTTATTATTCACACTTAAATTTTGCAATATATGCAATTACGTAACATGGATTTTGCTTGCAGGAATTTCTATCTGCCAAAGGTTCCACCTGACTCTTATTATGTTGCTAATATAGAAATGTTATAATGTCACTTTATGTGGTATGAATAGCTCCAACATTGTATTTTTGCTAGGCTTATGAATTGGTTACCTTACTGCAATGGGACAAATAGAACACGCACGCTATATGTTTGTATGTCCATAATTGGAGTTCTTATAATTTCTAGCATGACATTATTTCATAAGCGAAATTTAAGTTATTTCAGCTGAAAATCGAATCAGTTCAACAACTGAAATATTAACTGCAGTGTGGCTCAACTCAACTTTCTCATACACGAATTTATTTATTTTTTTTTTAATCAAATTTTACAAGAAACAAGAAAGATCAATCATGCTTAAAGTATTGATTATAAAACACTTCTCAACTTCAATGCAATTTTATTTAAAAAAGTCTAAAATGCAATACATTCCTCCGTAATATTTTAAAACTTATCACAATACTACATTAATTTATTATATTTGAAAACTTAAACCTTCATTGAAAAAAATGAACTTCATTCAAATGACGGCATTGAAATATAAATTGCCTGGTTTGCATATCTCTAAAATGCGATACATTCCACGGTAATATTTTTAAAACTATTATAATACTACGATAATTTATTATATTTGAAAACTTCATCGAAAACAACTGAAATTAATTCAAATGACGTCATAGAAAAAATAACACGCCTGGATCTCCCTATAAAAACAGCATTTCATTCATAACTTTCTCCCATTCATTTCATTCATCACAATACTATAATAATGTATTTTATTTAAAAATTAAGACCATGGAGCTACAAGTAATTAAACTCTATGCTTAAAACTTCATCGAAAAAAATCGTCCTTTTCTTTATAAAATCAATTAATATTTCATTTATATCAGCCATGCAGACTCCATGGGCTAAATTATTTTGTGTTAAAGAAATACAGCAATTCTATTACAACTCATTCTACATATTTTGCTGTTTACATTTTACATAGGTGAAAAATAGGCTTCGTTGTAGAAATAATCAAATTTGGATAAGTATTTAAACTCAAATATATTGTATTTGCGTTGTTTCAGTATGTAGATGCACAGAATTTAAGCAAAAATAAAGGAGTTTTAGGACGGATACAACACTCAATATGAATTAAAAAGAACTTAAAAAATCACGATTTTAAAACAAGATGGATGTCATATATCATTTTGAAGTGGGTCATGTGATCTTTTCATATCATGGTCACGTGATCGTTTCATATAAGAGGTGTAATTATTATTTTAATTTTTATTTAAAAAACTACTGAATATATTTCGCTGAATTTTTTTTTATATATTTTATGGAACAATTTGACTATTACCTAAAATTTTCGAAGTAATTTGTGAATTTTAAATCCGCTTAAAAAATGTTTGAAAAATTAGGTCCCTTTGGGCTCAATGTATTTCATTTTTTCAACCCGGGTTCAATCCAAAACTAATTGGGTGATATTATTCATTTATATTCCCATAGGTCCTACAGACCGTCTGAACAACATACTAAAATTTCATTTTGATTAAGTCATTTTTACGGCAGTTATCGTGCTAACGGACAGACAGACTGTCAGAATGAACAAAGTCATAAACACTTTTCAACTTTGTTGTAAAGTGTTAAAAAATATGAAAAACCGGTATCGTGGGTCCAAATGACTACAATTATAGCCTGTTACCTTTCACTTTAAAGTGCTTAAAGAATCTTTCATATGATATCATACTTGACAATGTACCCCCTCCCCTCCCCACACACCGAAGGGGTAACTTCCTCTCAAGGGGGCTAATGACGTTACGAACAAAAAAATTGTATAGCGGCTATTCGCCATAACAATGACTGAAACTATTAAGTCTTGTGATCATTCATCCATAAATAAACCCTTTTATGTATGATTATGTCAAATTTTGTCCTATGCTGCCATGTTAAAAAAACATAAAATTTCATAAATTTTGAAGTTTTCGTTCGAATTAAAATAAAATTCTATCTAGATCTAGATTTTTTGATAACAAAGCCGGATATAAAGTTTCGTGAGAATCCATTAATATTTGTGGCTGCTATCATGTATACAAGAAATCGATAACAGAGATCATACAGACGGACATCACTTCAAAAATAGTCAAAACGTGTTCAGGAAGTCTTAAAGCATATATTAGCATCAGAATGTCGAATTCAAGAATTTCATGGAAATAATACTTTCTCTATAGGATTAACATAAGATGAGAAATTAAAAATCGATATTCACAAAATCAATTAAACCGCTTTATAATCGATTTGAAGCCTACAGAACCATCGCCTCATAATGCACCACGTTCACATGAGTCGGATCTTTGCAGGAAATTTCAGAATGCGCAATTAACGTGGAAAATAAGTTTTTGGGCATCGTGTATTTCGAAGATAAACGAAGCTAATAATGCAAAGGATTAGGAGAGAACAGAACTAAAGCAAACAATATGCGCAGCTAATGGAAATTGATTTAAACGGACAGAACTCCATTTTAAATACAAAATGAAACAATGCGCTGGGTGTTATTAATATTTTGAATTTAACAGCATTTGTGGGGTGGAATTAACTCTTGATACTGAGCGATTTTATCACAAAGCTCTCTATCAATAAGTACAATACTCTTAGAAAAAGTAAGAAAAACTTGAGCAGAGTATAAAAACACAAATAGCACAATAATGCAGCATACAGCTGTTTCGAGGATACTCTGTATCCCCTTCGTCAGTGCAAGAAGAAGGTTTGTTGGTTCTCTTGCACTGACGAAGGGGATCCAGCGTATCTTCGAAACAGTTGTATGCTGCACTATTGTGTTATTTGTTCTTTATACGTTGGCCAAGTTTTTCGTTCTCTCTATGTTAAAAAAATCTTGCATATTTTCGACACTGCTATGCGAATAGATGCCAGTTTTGAAATGTTATACATATATGGACTAATAGAACACATAGATAGTCAAGATGGGCTTATAATTTTGAGTTACGCCATAGCTAACTAAATAATTATTAATAAAATTGAGCATTTCCAGTATGGGCAATGATGTAATCACTTGAGGCCGATTTGCAACTTCTCTGTGAAGGATTTCTGGCAGAAACGTCACAAAGATAATCGAGGGCTGAATTATTGAAGCATTTAAAACATTAAGAGTACAGATCTTTAATTCTAGACTAGACTAAAACATTAGTTAGTACACTTGAAATTAACTGTCCCGACAGAGTGGGTTGCGTTTATAAACAAACACGTTACAAGAGCGGGTTTCCCTTTTAATCCTCCAATAAATACGACATCAACAACACTACTTGCGAAAGCCACTCTCAAATGTAAACAAATTTTGTCGTTATCGGTTATTTCGACAGACGCAATGAACTAACTATGATAATTCTTAATTGTTATTTCATTAGATTTTTAAAATGCGTGAATGCTTCTTCCAGAAAAACGTCTAAAATTCTTGCATTGAGGAGTTTTCTTCTCTGAAGTCATCTCATCTACTGTTCTATGCTGACTGATATCAGCAGTGCAACACCACAGAGTACGGGTAGTGAGGATGTTCACTTAAGTAGTTTCTCGCTGTCATACAACGCCCTGTTTGTCCTAGGATATAAGTCTATAGATTAAATATAGACCGTGTTATAGAGTTAAAATCTGTTTACTAAATTCCTGAGAATTTAGAATTTTGTCAACAATCTTTCCTTGCTGACGAGCGCCTAAACCATGGTGGCTAGGGATGATTAGTTGAGCACTTTTATTGCTCGATATATTGTTTTATTCAGTAAGGAAAATAATGAACACAGCTACGACTACTAATAATGTGTTTCCAAACGTTAGTAGTGTCTCGTTAAAAGATGTCTCGTTAGTAGTGTCTCGTTCAGATGGATTCAGATATACTTTGAGCGAGGAAAGGAAATTCGCATTTCTGCATTGCATGGTATTCAGCGAAAATGTAAACAAAATGCTTTTTCTTCTGATCGGCATGGACATTTCTTCTGAAATTCGGATAAAGTTATTCGAAAGAATGCAGTTTAAAAACAAACGATGAAAATCCCCGACACCCGGAATTCACAAACGTATATTTAATAAAATATTTCTTATACTTGAGAATCTTTTTTTTAAATAATTCAATTCATAAGTAGTTTGCCAAGAGATTTTTCATTTGTGTACTATCAGTATTTTAACCTTCTGTTTACGGGTGGGGCAGCGTTCATCCCAATCGAAGAAACTCTCAAAAAGACAGGTATTTGACACACTCTATCCCAAACAGTTCGATCCCTCTTTGCAGGCATTGGCGTCCATGGGCGCCAATGTCTGCAAAGGGGGATCGAACTGTTTGGGATAGGGTATGTCAAATACCTCTATTTGTGAGAGGTTCTTCATTTGGGATGGACGCTGTCCCACAGCAAAAGGTTACTATGGAAATCAACAGCCAATTAATTATAGACGAAGTTCTTCATGAGGTCCGTGACGATTTTAATTTTTTATATCATCCATGCTGCGATTGAACAAGCTGACTCTATTAAAATTGAATAGTTCACACATAAAGGTATTTCACATAACGAAAAGGTATTTTTCGCTTTCCCTTTTGCGAATTTTGTCTTTGCTTCTCTACTCAACCTTGTTCAACAAGATGCATGAAAAGATCTTTGACGTAAGCTGCTGCTTCAGAGATATTAAGTGATGGGGATCTCGGCACAGAAACTGGCGATGTGCTGCCGACAATAAGTTCCGAGTTGATCTGAACGGACCAGGCATACCACGAGTAGAGAGGACCGAATGATCGTGCGGCAGGCACATATAGAGCCCCGACAGGCGCATGTAGCGGCTCCTGTGTGTCCACGAACCATATCTAGATGCCTGAAGGAAGCGATCCCAGCGTCCCTTACGTGTGCTGCCGCTAATACGGGAACATCGGCGGCTCCGGTTGCAGTGGTGCCGGGCCAGAGCAACGTGGAACGCTACAGATTGGCAATGCGTGGTGTTTAGCAATGACGCGCCATTGAGGATGACCGGACTGTGTACCACAGCTTCCTCTGTACGTGTTCTGCTGCGCTGTTTTTGTGAACATATATATCATTCATCTGTATCTTTCCATCAATAAAATTTCAGGTCCATCCTATGCTTCCTTCTTTGTGCGCAACTTTTATTGTACGTGAGTGCAATAAAAGACCTCTCTCTTTGTCAGTCCGACCTAATAGCCGACAAATGTAGCGACACTGCTGATAAATGTAACGCCAACTATTAATATCGCGTAGTCGACAGCTTTTGGAAAATGTCGCTAAATTAACGGCAACTTATAAATTATTCAAAATACAATGAGTTTCACTACTTGTCGGACGGATAAGTTTTGTTAGAGGGTGTTTTTATTATCGTAAATTAATTGTGATTTATTAGATGGTTGTATAATAATCACGATCTGTTAGAGGGCCGTAAAACATTTAAATATTGGTCGGGTGGGTTGCAGGGGGGAGGATTCTTCCCATGGGTCCGGGAATATTAGGAGCCCTTGCGCTCTTAATATTCCCGGTGACGCATGGTAGAAACAATTTTACATAATTTAATGCATATAACGGTTTAACTTCTACTATATACAGGGTGATTCGAAACTCTCTGTTTTGCTTACGGGTGGGACAGCGTCAACCCCAACCGAAGAGTCTCTCAAAAAAGACAGGTATTTGACATACCCTATCCCAAACAGTTTTATCCCCCTTTGCAGGCATTGGTGTCCATGGACGCCAAAAGGTTAATGGAAGATAGGGAACACTAAAACAAACATTCTTCATTGATGAATGCATATTTGCAGATGTCACCTTTTGATTCAAGAGTGCGTTATTTGAAATTGACTACTTTTATTTGTCGACATTCATAACGCGGACTTAGTGCGTATAAAATGAAGCATTTCATAAATGCTGGAATAGATGGCATGCATTTGGACCGGGATAGCGCAGTGGTTATAGCGAAAGAGTAGTAACGTAGTTCCGTGTTCGATCCTCGACACCGCTCAAAACTAATCTCATGTCTAAACGGAGTATGGGCATGTAAAATCTGTAGATCCGAAAGGCCATTCGAGGTGCGATGGTTGAGGGGAGAGATGGCACGCTCTCTGGGGTTGTCACCCTCATTGAGTTCCGGTCTAAATTGTGTGGATCCCCCTCGGCCATTTAAACATATACCATATACATTCGGGTAAGTTGGATGGTCTGGATAGCACGGCTGACATGCAGTGGCTACCAATAGAAATGGAAAACCTGGTATTTTATTGTACCGATAATCTTACAGCAGCTTTTCTGTTTCCTTTGGCGATTCTATGCTGTAGAGGCTAGATGCAAATCGACCCCCTCAGTATTTGTGAATTGCTATTTTTTGTATGAAGTCCTCGTTATGGATGATGATGACGAAAAACTACCAATTGTCGCGACAACCAACAGCGCTTTTCAGCCCTAAAGCGTAACATTTGCGGATATGCATTTACTATCGAATATTTTTTTGTTTTAGTGATACTTATACGTATCCCATTAAAGTTTGTACAGAGAATTTCAAATCACCCTATAGATAATTTTGAATTCAAAGTAAAAAGAGGTAAACACATATGAGTAGTATACGTTTTTCGCAGAAAATTGCAAGAGATTTAATTTGTTTTTCGATCATATATCTAGGTTGCGACGTTTTCTTTTCAGAGTCCCGAGAAATATGTTTCATAGATTGTAATTTAAAAGCAGAAGATGGGAAATCTTGATTCCCTGAATACGCAAATTATTTTCATGAGAATATTTCAGCCATCTGTGAGAAATGGTTCTGAGAATACTTTCTTTTCACTGGAATAAATCTATTCATAAGCAGTTTGCCAACTTTTATTTCTTTATATACCTATTGCTTTATAAGTGCATTTTCTGATGCTGTTTGTTTGCCAACGATATCGTCTTTCAGCAATTAATGTTTAGGTTTTCACTCATTCACTTTTGCTTTTTAAATCCTTGAATTGGATTTTGCCTTTTTTCGTTATTTTCATTTTATGGATTTCTAATATTTTCCGACAAGTTTTATTCCCTTTAGAGACCTTGCGTTTCAGTAAATTGAAACATTAAATGAGCATTGGATTTTCACGTATTATTTTGTGAGATAAAACTCAAAATAATATGTATGGGCAAAGAAAGTAAGAAAACAACTAATTTCAAACTGTAAGGAAAGGGGTAAGAGTCATAACTAGGAAAAGGGGCAAGAGTCATAAGCCCTTATTATATGAACAATTACACTAGTTCGTTATAGAATAGAATTATTAGAACACAAAATTCAGTACCGTAAACACTCATTCAATCCTCGACCCCCTATTTGATATTCTTCTTTGTTGTTTATTTATATTGAAGCATAACTTACATCGTATTATGAGCTATTTATTGAAAAATTTGCTACTGAAAATTACGATTTTCCCTATTTTACTATGCAGGGTTCACTTTGACGATAAGAGTTTATAATTCCGTCCTAGTAGCTCAACGGTAGAGCGTCGGCTGGCCATTACAAAAACCGTGGTTCGACGCCCGGTTGGGACATTGAGATTCTTTACAATGGCTCCCGAATGAATTAACCCTCCGGGTTAGTGTAATGACATTGAGGGTATGAGAGTGAGGTCTTAGTACGAATTGGATGAACTTAGTGAACTGTGGCATATTGGGCGTCAATGGCGATTTGGCCAACGACCACGCAGGATACTATAACATGGGTAAAAATAGTAGTATCATGGGGCTAAGATGAGGTAAAAATAGCAGGGAGTGATCAGTCAGATTGCCAGTTGCACGTCAATCTCACATTAAAGGATGGAGAATGCAGTGCTCACATGCACATGTACGATAAGAGCTTGCAATTTTGTCCCAATAGCTAGCTCAACGGTAGGCGCATAGATTAGCTAGTGCATAGATCTGTGGTTCCATTTTCGTTTGAGGCAGAAGGGTTCTTTATCACTTTAAAAATTTAGCAAAATATCAGTTTCAGCATTGCTATTGAAAGTGGCAGGAACATTAGTAAGTATGTAGGTAGGTACAGAGCCATAGAATCCGAGACTATTGCAAAACAGTAAAAAAGCATTTGTATTTTGTTCAATATATTGTTACAATTTCTCCTCTAGAAGCGTGGGGGTGTATTTACAAAATACAATCTAGAGTTCAAATTTCTGGATAACAAACGATTTGTTAAAATCACCAGTAAACGTAAATAGGAATTATCTACAGCTAAAAACTATCTAGCTATTTAACTAGGTCTAATTACCTAACTAGCTATCTAACAAGGTCACAAAATAAGTGTCAGGTAAACTAATACAGCAGTTAAATGCTCAACTTGTTTACGAAACGGAAGATTATCTTTTCAAGGCACTGGATTATTCACAATTCACTTCTATTCATATCACTCCAGGTAACCGAGTGAAGGATGACCAACTTATATATCGTCTGTGGAAAATTCTGGGAAAAAGCTCGTAACTCGGAAACTTCTTAACCAATCTACAAATTGCGAGACGTTCCCCAAACTCGTCAAATGTGTCGTCAAACTGCCAAATGTTTCACCAAGGTCAAACAATCTGAACCTTTAAAAAATAAGAATAGTTGCCCTGTAAATGCCGTTTTTCCTCAGGGACAGGCAATATGATGAGAAAGTATTTTAGATATTCACTGCCCTATATTTCTTAACTTTTCTTTCTTATATATTATAACTTTATTTCTTATACTTCTAACTTTATACTTCTTAACTTCTTTGACACGTCTATTTTATTGTACACTATATCATGTATTTGAATATAGGACAACAGTAGAAATATCCGTCGTTGTCTGGGATAATAGTGAAATAAAATGTGAAATATTTTGACCATGAACGATTCCTTTTTAAGCGAGTAGGTGTAGGAGAATACAACTTAAACGACACCTCAATCAAGGGAATGATTTATTTTCATCAAATCGGTTACTTCTTTTAGGAGATCTTAACTTGGAAACATATTTTCGGATTCTCACTCTTATATATATATATATTAACGCTGTACAAAATTTTAAATACACTGCTGGCCATCCAAAATGCAACACCATGAAAGACAAGAGATGTCAAAGCCAAATTTATTGGACAAAGAACATAAAGTACAAGGATGAATTGATTGAAATACAGCCCCTTTCGACTTGTGGAACACGAAGAAATCAGTATTTTATGCAGCCGCCATGGCTGACAATAACTGCTGCTACACGCCTTGGCATTGAAAGAAAGAGACTTTGGATGTGTTCTTGGGGTATGTCAGTCTATACTGCTTTCACACGTTGCCAAACTTCATCTGTCGTAGCAGCTGGTGGTGTTTGCTGGGCCAGTCGTTTGCCAATCATCGACCAGACGTGTTCAATGAGCGACAGATCTGGAGAACGGGCGAGCCAAGGGAGCAGTGGAACTTGGTGGGCACTGATGAAATGCTGAACGATATGTGCCACGTGTGGTCTCGCATTGACCTGTTGAAACTTGGCCGCAGGCAAGCATTGAAGTTAAGGTAAGACAACAGGCTCCAAACTTTCAGAAATGTAGCTGTGGCTGTTGAGTGTACCGGCAATGCGTATTAGGGGGGTGCGGGAGTAAAATCCAATGCCACCCCAAACCATAACGCCAGGTGAAGGACCGGTATGGCGATGTATAATGCAAGAGTTGTTGGGCTACTGGTGCACATGATTCGCATATGAGCTAAAATTATAATCATTTGTATTTCCTATCGAGGTCTACGTATGGTGCAAATTTCATGCTTATTGGATGCTTCTTTCATGGTGTTGCATTTTGGATGGCTAGCAGTATATTTTTGTTAGATGCCTGCTCCTTATTAAACTTAAACAAACTAGTGAAAAAATTAAAAAGCCGCTCTCGGGTTATAAGCCATCACGACAGGAAGAACACATGTTTTTAATTCTCTTTATTTAGCAATTTGCTGTAGGGGGACAAAACGTGCATCAAAATATTTCCTAGACTGAGCAACATTGCTTGAATATTTTTCATCAACATTTATCATGTGGTGATGAAGATATTTCAGTTAGGAGCGTGTATTTGGAATATTTCCCTTTACATATTAAGAGCACGAGATTAACTGACCCACTGAACACACGGCTGTTAGTCTCCGAAAAATGCGATTCACGAATAAAACCTTTAAATTCCCAAGTGCATTGAAATGTAGATGAAATGAATAGAAATAACAGTCATGCTAAATGGGTGATGACGTCAAAAGACAGGAACGAAAATCTGTTCAACGAAAGTTCAACGCCCTTGGGAAGCACCAGCTGAATCCAAACTCTAGAAAACTTTTAGATTCCCCCAACCAGAATAATTTATCATTCTGCTTTACATAATTACTCTTCTAAACCCAACAGTAAAGTATAAATTGTAAATTTTGGGAATTTTGGAAGACGGATCTTCATACCTAGAACTCTGAAGTAAAAATGGACAGTGGCTCCAATCAGATGGAGCCGAAATGGTTTTGCGTGAATAATATCTTTCTTTGAGGGAGGGGAGGGGGGTTCTTTAGATATTTTCAAAATATTAAAATATCAAAATCAGAGCTACCTTTACATAATAGTTTAAAATATCAAAGTATCGAAATTATAACCACTTTATTTCGAAAACTAAGAACCTAACTCAAAATCCAATTATATTCCTTGTGGTGCTTTCAAAGGACTATGGAATGCTTGCAAACTGTTCATAGCTTTTAGTTTGTGAGGTCTAAATAACCTTTCGAATATTATTTCTTTCAGTTTGCATTATAATTTATGTTTCTTTAAATGAACCATCCTAACTGGTTCGATTGGTAGATGAATCACCGACCTAATCAGTATTTTCTGCCTTCCTACGGTAGACCAGGAATATGTTTCGGATCAAGAGGTTTCAGTGTTCTTGGAATGAAAGAAGGCTTCTTGTGTGTGTGTGTGTGTGTGTGTGTGTGAATAGTGACTGCGTGAGTAGTGGGTTCTTGAGTAGAGTGTTCTTGAGTATAGGGTTCTTGGAATGTAAAAACGGTTCTAGATGATGAATGATTCGAGTAGTGAGTGAAAGGAAACCCCATTCGATGCAACGATGACTAGGAACAGTCTAGTATTCGGGGTATGGCTGCAATATTGGATGAAGTAACAGAATGCCGGGGTAAGCATATAAGCTTTGTAAATGCGTATCCATGTAAGCATTATCATCATACCAAGTGGAGTTATAAGTATCTGATATATTTGTATTATTATTATGGCCGTGATAAATACAAGTGGTTGGCAATGCTTCCAGTTTAGAACACCAGATGTTTTAGGAAGAATTGAAATTGAAAGGTGTTTATGTGTTCATGATATGACTTGAAAGGGCATATATTAGTGTAGATACGAATATTATGTTCAGAATGGTTTTCACAAATTTTCTTTTTATTTCGCTTCAGACAGATGGAGTCAAAAGGTTTTGACTGAATAACATAGTTCTTTGTAGATAGTTTGTCTTTAGACGTATTCAAAATACTTTAAAATATTAAAATATCGAAATCAGAACTACCATCTTATAATAGTTCAACACATTATAATATCTAAATATGACCACTCCATTTCGAAAACTAAGAACTTTACATAAAATCCATTTATACATCTTTATAGAGGTCTACAAAATATTAGTAAATTGTTCATAGCTTTTAGTTGTCGTTTTATTTCAGCCACATACCACAGACTTCATGTTAAAATACCAAATTATTTTACTAACTTGTTTGGCGACATATAAATTAAACTTATACTACCTCTGACGAAATTTAATATTGCGGCGAATATGTAAACTTACCTGGCGACACATAAATACAATCTAGAATTTCAGACCTATATTTCTTCTCTGAAAACCTCATTAATCATTTTTAAAGTTTCCAAGTTTACATCACGTCGTAATTTCTTTGAGACGCGACAAAATATGTCGTGCTCATGAAACAATATTTTAATACGCAGGCATTGAACTGCAACACTGGTAGCATTTTAAATGGTACAGCTTTCCCCCCTATTGGAAAACTGTAGCAGATCAAAATATTTAAATATTGAAATTATAGCTATTGTATTTCGAAAACTAAGCACTCGCTCCGGAATCTAATTGTATATCCTTGCAGGGCTTTTACAGAAGGGTTGCAAATTAACTATTGCTGTTAATAGTTAGACTTTTAATTTTCGAGCTATAAACAGTAAAAATGTGAAATATTTAAAATTAAGCTTCTTCAACGGTTCCTTGATAACTATAAGATATTTCTCTCTCTGTGTGTGTGTATATATACGAGAATGTATCCAGAAAAAATGTTACAAGGGTAATAAAAAATTATTTATTAACAATAGACAGAAAATACAAAATGGGATTAAGTGGCATACTTGGCGATCATTTTTCCACATAATCATCAAATATATTTAGGCATTTATCTGAACGCAGAACCAACTTGTTTAACCCGGCTTGGTAGAAATCACGTTCCTGTCCATTGAGGCAGTTCTCGGCAGCTGTTTTCACATTCTTGTCTGAAGAGAACATTGTTCCAGATAAGTGTTCCTTCAATTCTGGAAAAGAAAATAGTCCCTGGGTGCCAAATCTGGGTTGTATGGGGGGTTGCTCCAGACTTCTCACTTGAACTTTTACAGCAATTCTTGAGTTTTTCGAGCAGTATGGGGCCTGACATTGTCATGCAGGAGAATGATACCATCACTCAACATGCCCATATTTTATGACCATAAGAAACGAATCACGGCTCGCAGCTCCAAGCGAGACCACTTTTCTAAACGTCTTGCCATTTCAATCGCTCTGACGCGTCTGCGAACTCACACTATCTACCTGCACAACAGTTGTAAGACAATTACCGCCATCTGTCACCACTCTGGGGGAAAATATTCCCTCAAGAATAATTACTTTTCAAATGCTGCTGCTTGTAACCTTTTTTTGGATCTACCCTCGTGTATATATATATATAATTATATATATATATATATATATATATATATATATATATAATATATATATATATATATATATATATATATATATATATATATATATATATATATATATATATATATATATATATATATATATATATAATATATATATATATATATATATATATATATATATAATATATATATATATATATATATATATATATATATATATATATAATATATATATATATATATATATATATATATATATATATATATATATATATATATATATATATATATATATATATATATATATATATGTAATATATATATTTATATATATATATATATATATGTGTGTGTGTGTGTGTGTGCTTTTTAGTATTTAAATATTGTCTAAAAAAATAAAAGATAGATATAGAGAGAAGACAACAAAACTGAAGCAAAAGCTCACTCAAACTAAACCTTTTTTAGTTTGTTTCGGGAAAAAATTGTTCAAAATATTAAAATTTATATATATATATATATATATATATATATATATATATATATATATATATATTCACGGACAATGAAAGTTGTCCACCAAGAAGGAAGCATAGGATGAACCTGAAATTGTATTGATGGAAGGATACAGATGAATGATATACATGATCACAAGAACAGCGCAGCAGAACACAACACATACAGAGGGAGCTGTGGTACACAGTCCGGTCGCCCTCAATAGCGCCTCGCACCTCCTCGTGCTGCGATACAAGCAGCAATACGGTCCGGCATGGTATCGAACAGACGCCTGATGTTGTCTTGCGGCAGACGAGTCCATACCCGTTGGACCAAATTCCGAAGATTGCGGCAACGAGGCAGCTGGCGTTTCAACTGGTTCCACACATGCTCGATGGGGGACAGGTCTGGGGAGCGGGAAGGCCGTGCAAGTGTCTGGACATGACTCAGGCAGGCCTAGGCGATCCGAGACGTGTGCGGCCGGACATTATCCTGCTGGAATTGCGCACCTGGAATCCCAACAACGAATGGGAGAATATGGGGTCGTAGAATCTCATCCACGTACCGCTGACCCGTCAATGTTCCAGGTGCCACTAATACAGCGGATCGGCTGTCGTTGGCTATTGCTCCCTAGCCCATGATGCCTGTAGTGGAGCTGGTGTGGCGCTCGATAACGAGGTTGAAATTGTGGCGTTATGTAGGGGACCTCCACACGTGGACACGCTGATCATCGGTCCCCAAAATGATGCGGCATTCATTGCTAAACACCGCACATCACCAATGTAGCGTTCCACTTTGCTCTGTCCCGGCACCACTGCAACTGGAGCCGCCGATGTTCCCGTGTTAACGGCAGCACGAGTAAAGGATCGCAGATTCGCTTCCTTCAAGCATCAAGATATGGTTCGTGGGCACACAGGAGCCGCTGCGTGTGCCTGTATCGCGGATCGGGTCGCCGTGGGCTTTATACGTGCCTGCCGCACGATCATTCGATTATCTCTACTCGTGGTATGCCTGCTCCATCCAAAGCCGGTCTTCCGTGTCTGGATGACGTCTCGTGACCAGTGCTCCCAACAACGTCGGACGGTATAGTCCGAACGATCCACGTGACGGGCTATCCGGCGCGCTGACCACTCTGCGGTTTTCAGCCCGATGATCAGGCCTCTCTCTAAGTTCGCCAGTTGCGTATATCGACGTTTCTGGCATCTACTCACTATTCTTTTCACTCCGTACTCATGCTTACGTCGACCGAAGCTTCTTTCATTGATGGGCGTCGACTACACGACGGTTTATTAGGCCGCTGGCTCATGCTTGCAGCGCCACTCACGGGTGTACGCTCATGCGCAATCACACCAGACTGGGATCATTTACATACCAGCTCGCCCTCTTCATTTCGCGGTTGTACCATGTTTTCTTCTTGGTGCGCAATTTCATTGTCCGTGAGTGTATAATATATATATATATATATATATATTAATATATTACAGACATTTCTTTTTCGTACTGTTTATATCTATCTTTTATTTTTTAGACAATATTTAGAGTGAAGGCAGCCAAACTGAAGCAAAAGTTCACTCAAACTAAACCTTTTAGTTTGTTTCGGGAAAAAATTGTTCAAAATATTAAAATATTGAAATTTGTTTTGTGTTTTTATAAAATGTATCCGATTTCCAACAAAACAAGTAAAAAAAAAATCATTTTTTATATCTTAGGTTTTGATACATAATCGTCCAAAGTGTTTATATGTTTCGTACCGCTCCGATTTGAGTCAGGTACACCCCAATCACAAATGTTATTCACATCAAAAAGCGTACATCAAACAAAATGAAAATTGTACAATGTTAGAAGAAAACGTTTACATCTGGGATGTATGCGAATGATGAAAGTCAAGTGCCTGGCCATTTGATTTAAAAAAAATAAAAAAAAAATCTGGGATGTTATTAACAGTGTTGGGTTTATTGTGAGTAAAGATGTATAAAAATAACCTTAAGCATCAGACAAGTTATGTATTTCATCTGATAAACGTTATTAATAATTAAAACTAAAATTATTTTATAAAAAGGGGGGGGGGGGTGAGGAGGATGGATTGAGTTTAAATAAATCTGTCTCTAAAATAAATATTTTCAACTCTAATCAATACCAACACTTGAAGGGGGGGGGGGTGATCTGAGATACAAGCTCTTAAAACTGGGGTTTTGTCATCTCACATATAATAATACAGATGCCAGTTACTGATTCGAGCATGACGACTTGGTGTTGCTGAATGCTACCCTTTCCTAAACTCAAGAGCGAACTCAGAATAAAATGTATAAAAATTTTAGAAATTCCCTAAATTCATTCGTGGTAAAATTTCTATTCTCTCGTCATGGGAAACCAATTCAAAATGGTTTATAATTAATTATTTTAAACCAATTTCTGTCACTTGGAAGTTTTTGCACGAGTTTTAGCTAACTATTCAAAATTAAAATGCTTAATACTAGAACGATGGATATTTTAAACTACCTAGAACGATGGGCAGCGGTCAATTTGACCACCATAGAAAAAATACAATGTACCTCTAAATCAAAACCAAAACATCATAGTTACAGCATTTAGGATGTTTCTTCGACACAGTTTTTGGATTAAGCGTTCTTGAGAGCGTATGAAAAGTCATAAAATTTCAATGGGCTGGGATTAGCCGTTATCGTTTCTCAAAGTAGTCATGCGGCCAAAATGACCGCTTCCGTCGTTCTAGTGTTTTTACATGCATATTATAAACACTAAATAGCGAGTACAGCTAAATGTTAAAGCAACTATATAGCCCCTAAAAGTTAAATAAAGAGTATGGGTTATAAATATTGAATATTATAACTTTGTAATATCTGATACAGCCAATGCTCTTTTTACGAATTCAAAAATCTGATGTGCACAACACATGGCTTTTCTACAGAATCAAATTCATTTTCTCTTTAATTCTTTAATAATTCATTAATATAAATTTAATTTCACAAAATAACACGCACAATTATTTGAAATGGCAATGAATTTACACTTTCAATTCAGTTTTCGTTTTCATTTGGTTTTCAAAGACGGCGTAGAAAAAATGCGAAAAAACTAAAGTATCTCGAGAACGGCGAGCCCTAGAGTAATGGAGTTGATCTTATTCGTTGAAAATTCTACGTTTCATCATTTAAAATTACGTATACAACAAGCATTTTATTGCAAGAAGCATTACATTTGGGCATACGTAGTTTTTTACTGTAGATTTTGACAATTTTTGCGGACCATTTTGCAAAAATGTAGGTTCTTTTTTCTGAATCGTACCAAAATCTAATTAGTACCAGTATATCTCACAAGTGATTAAACTATCTAATTTTGAGAAATTTGGTCAATTACTTTTAAGCCAGATTAGGTACATACAATTTTTGCACGCCATTTCACAAATTATTTTATCCCGAATCATGACCAAAACCAATCAGCACCAGTGTAACCCATAAGTGGCGTACATATAAAATTTTGGGAAATTTGGTAATTAGTTTTTCAGTTAGAGTGGATGCATACATTACACAGACAAATAGACACACACAGCCCTCATTCCAAAAATAGTTTTTTCGTGTTCTAGAGGTCCCAAAGGTACAGATTCTCAGATTTTCGACTCGATTCCAATGCTTTTTCTATACATTGCCATGTATTGTAGGGAAAGTAAAAAATGCGGGGAAAAACAACACGTAAATTAGATTAGTTTCATTAAGTAATTTAATTAAATGATTTCGTTAGCGACGTAGTTTCATCCGTATAGTCTTAATTAGGGCTGAAAGGAATTTTCATTCGATAACATTAACGAAATAAGTGATTATTAAAAACAGAAAATTTTCAGGTAATAGAAACACGTACTTCTCTTAATGGGATATGAAATTATTAAACATATTTTTCCGTTAACTTTCATTGAAAACATTAAGGAAAATTTTTGCCTTATTATTCAGATTGTTTGAGACAGCAGTATGAATGTAATGCTAAAAATGTTTATGTCAATTGTTAATGATTATGTCAATGTTTTTATCATGGAGTTAGAAAGGACATAAAACTCCTATAGATGAAATGCTTGAAAATGCCACAATACTGCGAGAATTATATCTAGGTGTCGCTACTGTTAGTAAAGTAGCTGCTATTGTTAGTTGACACAACAGAAAGGCGTAGTATATGTATTTTGATTATTTTTAAATTAAAGGTTCCCTAATTATGAGTATAATTAACCAGTATTTTTTCACAGTTGTAGGATGGAGTACAGAATATTTGGAGATAAAATTAAATTGAAAAGTACAAGTTTTTTTAATACGTAGGGATATTCTTTATTATTTCAGTTTTTCTTTGCACTGCCCTAATATTTTTACTTTCCTTATATACATAATGTATAAGGAAAGTATTGTGACGGGGTCGAAAATTCGAATTCGAGTTTTCGACGGAAGAGCACGTTTCAAGCATCCCTGCTCACGAATCAAACATTTTTGAGGAGATGTCTATGTGTGTGTGTGTGTGTAAGTATGTGTGAGTGTTTGTGAAAGTATATATATATATGTGTGTGTGTGTGTGTCAGTGAGTCTGTGGAGACGATATCTCACGAACGAATGGAGAGATTCGAATGAAATTTGGTACAAAAATCACAATCCGTGAATACTGGAAGCCTATTGTTTTTAAACGCAATCAAAAGTTCAGAACCCTCCTAAATTTTTGAGTGAAATTTTGAAAAATCATCAAAACATCAAATCTTTTAATAAAGTTACGCAAATAGACATTTCTCATGTAATTTTCCCTTAGAAAACGATTGACAAACTTTAGAACGCTAGCATGAACCGTTCTTGAGATATTGTATATTTTCCAAATAAATTTATCAAAAAATCCCATAAATTAAAAAATATATATTAACTGTTGAGAAACATGTTCACTTTTCATATGTAATATCGTGCGATAAATTTGGTGACAACATTCTCGTGGATCTAGCCGGGGCCGGCGGGATTAGTTCTGCTCTTTATCGGGCCTATGCCTGCAGCGCTGCTGTAGCTCGTGACGTCATAAAGTACATCCCACAATTTGCAACTTACATCATGTGTTTGAAAGTATGATCGTGTAAATATTGACGAAGATACAGATATCACCGAAAGGGGTTTTCTTTTAAGTGTATTTTTAAAATCTAGAACATGATTAGAAGTGGTTTAGAACTAGATTCATGGATGTCAAGATTTTAGGTAGCGTATTTTTTTTCAAATCCAACGTCAAATTCGTCCGTTGAACGAGTATTTTTGCTACGTAAGAAGCTGCTGGAAATCGGGTATAAATAATTATACCTTAATGGAATAAGTAGAATGCAAATACATGTTTTTTTATTTATGCATTAGCATAATGAAAATTTTCTTAGTAAGGTTTGTTGTTGTCAATATAAACAATTGTTCGATTTATATATGTAAAGTGTAGAGTTAGAAATTTTTGCGGATTGTTGTTGCACCCCCCTAAAATTTTTGGTAACCCCCCACCCAAAAAAAAAAAAAAAATTAATGGATTATACACCCTCAAATTTTTTGGTGTAAGTAATTAAAAAAGTAAATGTGCAGAAAATTTCATGTAAATAAAATTTTTATTTTATCTTGTTCTTTTTGTGTACGTGTTTTGATTTTTTATTAGTGAGTCAAAAAGGAATCATTGATCTGCAATTTGTAAATGGTCTATGGGCAATTGTCATATTGTCGTAGCAAAAGGCAAGATAAAAATTGAGAATTTGCTACAGTACTATCAA
Organism: Amaurobius ferox; assembly: GCA_951213105.1. Classification (NCBI taxonomy): domain Eukaryota; kingdom Metazoa; phylum Arthropoda; class Arachnida; order Araneae; family Amaurobiidae; genus Amaurobius; species Amaurobius ferox. Next base: position 149,634,501 of record OX578134.1, on the reverse strand, counting down.
TTAATGAATAATGTAACTTTATTCTTTCAATCATGTGACCTCCAAAGAGACTGGAAACCAATGGTTTTATTTATTTTATGCACATGTGTATTAAATATAAAAATGTGAAATACACAAATCACACGTTTTTTTTTTTTTTTTTACATGCATTTTTGTAATTACAAAAAAAAAAAAAAAATCTGAATTTCAAAATTTTTTTTTGGAAAAACTGAAATTCATATTGGCTACGAAAACTTTTCGTGGATTATTTAGCTATTATTGTTTCATTAAAATGCAGATGACAACACTCAGCAACCTTAAAGTGCTAAAAGTAGAATTTTCAAAACTTCACATCACAGGTGAAAATTGTCTGTCAATAAGTAACGTCTAAAATTATTTTCGTTGAAAAAAAAAAAGGTAAGATTTAAGCTATTAAAATAAGTTTGGTAAAATAGTTTGTCACTGTAATACAGTATTATATTTGATATTTAACCGATTTATTCAATTTATTAAATTATTTCTGTTGTAAAAAAGCGTATCACCCGAAAGCGATTTTTTAGCTTTTTAAAAATTATTACTATTTGAGACTACTGCCTTTTCCCCCAATCTCTACATTTCATTTTACCGAACCAGGGATTTCCATTTAAATTGAAAGTGCACAATAACAAAAAATAAATATGTTTATATCACAACCTTGCTATCAATTACAAATGTAACTTCCGAAATAGTCGCTCATAATGTGCGTGATCACTTATTGACGCTTAAAATATAAATATAATGTCTGTATTATTATGTATGTATATTATTATTAAGTATGTATGCATATTATTATTATGTATGCATATTATTAAGTATATATATATTATTAAGTATGTATTATTATTAAGTATATATATATATATTATTAAGTATGTATGTATATTACTATTAAATAAGCATTCATATTATATTAATTAATAGTATTCAATAATTATTAATAGTATATTAATGATTAAATATTATTATTAAGTATGTATGTATATTAGGATATATGTTATGTAAATCTGACAGTTAAAACTTTTGAAAGACCTTATTACAAAAATGTTTTAGGAGAACTATGTAATTAAAAATTTAATTAACTCTGCCCAAAAGCATTATTATATATATATATATATAAGAGGTCATAATGTGTTTCTGTGCATTAGATTATTTAAGAACAAAAGCCAGATTTCTCAAGTAAATGAATTTTATGAAAAAATAAAATTCAAAAGGTTGAAACCTGGCATTGAATCTTTTAGAAGAAAAGAAAAAAAAAAAACCCTCGTAACTACGGAAATATTCAGTATTTTTTTACTTTACAATCTTATTTATATTCCTTCTTTATATATATAATTTGTTTTCGTTATATTTATTCAATTAAAACATTTTTACTTCAACCAACTTCTATCATTCTAAAATATCGACTCCATAATCGATGCTAATTAAGAACTATAGCAAAGTGTAAACGCCGTGGATGGGATGTAAGTTGTGACGTCACGAAACCTGCATCTAGGCCCGATAAGAAGAAGAAATCCCGCCGGCCCCGATCTAGCTCGCTCCATTCATGAGAAAAGATACTTAGAGTAATACTTTTGTATTTGAACGCCAATAGTAATTTATCTGCTATAAGAATAACTTATTTCTCTGTTCATAATGTTTGGCGACGAATTTGGTGGAGTGTCGCCAACTTGGCAACTTTTTTAAATGTTGCCAAATTAACGAAAATCTCGCCAAATGGATAAAAATGATGCTAAATCAATGAAAATGACGACTATTTGACGAAAACTCAATATCTTGGAAAGAATATATCTACTATAAGAATAACATTTTTTTTTTGCTGTAAAATAGTAAATTCATTGCATTATATAAGGAAAGTCAAGTGCCGCATACATCAGATTTTTTTTTTTTAATATTGACAGTTTAAATAAATATTTTAGGCCTTTCGCCATAGAAATGCATACAATGCAGGGCTCCTAATTTTATCCTGGCGCCATCTGAATTATTGTCTCAAATGATATTGGCGTTTTCTTAATATTAATTTTTAACTCATTAATTCTACCTCCATGGTTTTTATAGTTTAGAAGATATTTCGAGAGAAAACAATCGAAATGAAGTTAAAACTCGCTCGGACAAAAACTTTTTTTAAATAGCTTAAAATTTTAAAGTATTGAAAGTATTTTTTTGAATATTGATAAATGCTATCAAATTTTCTACAAAACAAGTAGTTTTAACTTTTATCGATTAGGTTCGGAGATATAAGCGTTCAAAAAGATTACATTTTCGTGTGACGCACCGGTTTCGACTACAGATGGCCGTAACATCACTACATATTCTATACTAAACAGAAACTTGGGAATTGTGGTAAAAGAACGTTGCTTTTACAAATTTTATAACAGATCCACCTGTAAAAATATACAAGGATATATTAAAATACATAAATTCGATCAAACTACTGTCTAACATATGTAAAAAGTAAATATAAAAGTATCTATATTTAGATATTTTTATTCGACTGTTTATGCTGTTGTAACTAACAAAGCATTTTAGTTTCTGTTACTTTAGAATGTTGATAATTTGTAACACTGACTCACAATTGTGAAAATATGTACATATTCTGTCTGTCTGTATGTATGTCATATTTGGCTACAATTTGGCGACCTGTATGACACATTTGGCCGTATTTGGAAATGTGACTAAATTGGGGTTAATTCAATTTTTTTAAAGGCGAAATTGCCACTATTTATTTTAAGCAATGGATCAAAGAATGTTACATATATCTGATATAGTCATCAGTACGTGGTTTTTCCTACAGACTCAAATTTACCTTTTCTCATTTCTTTCTCATTTGAAGTGTTTGATATAGTAAGGGCAAATAAACAGTAGGTAAATGAAAATAATTTGCTGTTACTTTCCAACGAGTCACAAGGACATTTGTTGAAAAAATATATATTCGTTACACCGTGCAAAATGATTCTTATCATGAATTCCTAAACTTTGAAATTGCATAGAATTTTGAATTTTGTACTAATATCACTTTACATCTGGCAACGCAGCATTTTTAAGTGACGTTAAATTACCAAAGTTCCAATGCAAGGTTGTATTTTTTTTCCGATTTATCCTAGCAGAATGGGAACATTTGGATTCTTTTTTTAGCATTTTACAACATAGTTGAAATGTGTTTATGAGTTTGTTCATTCTGTCTGTCGGTCCGTCCGTTCTCACGGTAACTGCCGTAAAAATGACTTTATCAAAATGAAATTTTAATATGTTGTTGAGACGATCTGTGGGACATATGGGAATGCAAATGAATATTATCACCCAATTAGTTTTGGATTGAACCTGGGTTGAAAAAATGAAATACATTGAACCCTATGGGACCTAATTTTTCAAGCATTTATGGGACCTAATTAAGAAAATTTTTAATTTATAAATTGCTTCTAAAATTTGAGAAAATATTCAAATTATCCCATAAAATATATAAAAAAAAAATTCAGCAAAATATGTTTGGTAGCTTTTAAAATAAAAATTAAAATAATAATTGCACCCATATTGTATGAAAAGATCACGTGACCCACTTCAGAATAAAATTTGGCATCCATCTTGTGTCAAAATCGTGATTTTTAAAGTTCTTTTTAATTTATATTTAGTGTTGCATCCGTCTTAAAACCGCTTTATTTTTAATTTTTTCCGTGCAACTATATACTGACCCAATGCAATTACAATATTTTTGCGTTTAAATGATCAAACTTTGATTATTTCTACAACGAAGCCTAATTTTCACATATTGAGAATGTAAACACATCAAATTGTAAGATGAGTTGTATAAGAATTGCTGAATTTCTTTAACGCAAAATTATTTAGCTCTAGAGTCTGCAATGTACCTGGTATGAATGAAACATTCATTGATTTTGCATGGAGACTCTGGCGATTCTATAGTATTGCGTTTTTCGATGAAGTTTTAAGCATGGAGTTAGAAAATACTTTTACACCTATGGTTTTAAGTTTTTAAGTAAAACAAATTTTTGTGGTACTGTGATAATTTTGAAAATGTCGCCGTTGAATGAAAGGAATGGGAAAAAGTTTATGAATGAAATATTTACTGCTTTTATATTGAGAGCCCGGCGATTTATATTTCAATGATGTCATTTGAATAAAGTTAATTTTTTTTATGAAGTTTCAAGTTTTCAAATACAATAAATTATTGTAGTATTGTGATAATTTTAAAAATATTACCGCTGAATGTATCTCATTTTAGAGATGTTTAAATAAAATGTCATTGCATTTGGAAAGTGTTTCATAATCAATGCTTTATGCGTGATTGATATTTCTTGTTGATAATAAATATGAAATATCATGATCATAAATATGAATATAAGTGATCTGATATAAATATGAAGTATTACTTATGAAACAAGCGTTTTAAATATATTTCCGTATATTAATTCTTTTATTTGATTCTTCTGCATTTATGTGGATCATTTTGAAGGAAATCACAAGTATTTGGTCTGGTAGTATCGTAAATCAAATAGGAAGATAATAATTTTAAAATCTGATGTGGACAGCACATGACTTTTGCTATATAATGCAATAAATTTACTTCTTTCACTGAAAATAATAATATATAAGTTCTATGGCACGCTGTTTTTTAATGTTGAATTGTACATTGACATCATCTGATGACAGCATGTAAAACTGTTTTGAAGTATACCCAATTAACTTATATTTTACATAACTCCAAATTAACAACCATCAATATTGATAGCCTTTGCACTAAGCAATATAGTCCATATATTAAAATATCTGAATGATTAATTCATCAATTTGGCATCATTTTCGTGAACTTAACGTCATTTTTGCAGTTTTAACAATATTTTTGTCAATCTGAGGGAAAATATCGCCTGTTTGGCAATATTTCGCTAAATAAGTCGCCAAATTTGTCACAAAGTTCTACAGACAAATGGAGAGAAGAGTATTTCTGTTATGTAAATGAGTGTTGGCGAATTGTTAGGCTTTAAAATTATCTTCTCTCGTGAATAGAACGAACTAGATTCACGGGAATGATATTAATAAATGTATCGCATAATATTACATGCGAAAATTAAACATATTTTACAGCAGTTAATATATTGTTTAATTTTATGTGCTTTTTTATAAATTTATGTGAAAAGTGCAATATCTCGAAAACGGTTTATTCTAGCATTTTAAAGTTAGTGTCAATCGTTTTCTAATAAAAAATTACATACTAAATGATTATTTACGTAACATTATTGATGGTTCTGGTTTTTTAAAATAATTTTTTCAATATTTCATTCGAAAATTTGGGGGGGGGGGGGGGGTCTTCCGAAGATTTGAGTGCGTTTTAAATCACTAGGCTTCCAGTATTCACTGATTGCAATTTTTGTACCATATTGTATTCAAAACACTCCATTTGTTTGTGAGGTACAGTCTCCACGGCCACGCACCCACTCGCACAAAAATATACCATGTCATATCTTTTATTTTTCGATTCAACATATTTTTATTTAACCTTTTTTTCGTTGGCCTGAAAATTGATGACTCATTAAGATAAAAAAATATGAACAAAGTAATTTTTCTCGGATTTAATTTATATAGTCTTAAACACTTAGCCAACTTGAAAAGTTGTTTCAGCGCGACGCATAGGTAGCTCAATTGGTAAAAGTTTTCCCTCAAAAGACTATTCAAGTAATAAGTAGTACATCAATAGTCTCTGTAGGTGGAGGCAGCCAAATATTCATAGATTGGCAATTTGAAGATATCATTTACAGAATAAAAATGAATTGGTGATCAGTTACCGGAAAGTATAAAAAATCAGATCACGGGATAACGTTTAAACGATACGAGTATAATAACGTTGTATACAATTTTACTTTCCCTGCAATACATGGTAATGTATAGGGAAAGTATTGGAATCATGCCGAAAATCGCAACTCGAGTTTTCGACGGATCTACACGTTTCGAGACCTCTAGAATACGAAAAAACTATTTTTAGCGTGACGTCTGTGTGTGTGTCTGTGTGTCTGTCTGTGTGTCTGTGTGTCTCTCTGTCTGTCTGTGCAGATTTTGTATCCACTGTAACTAAAAAAATAATTGACCGAATTTCATAAAATTTGATAGGTAAGTCACTTGTGGGCGAATCTGGTGCTGATTAGTTTTGGGTATGATTCAGGATAAAAGAACCCGCCTTTTTTTTGCGAAATGGCCCGCAAAAGCTTGTATCCACTCTAGCTGAAAATCTAATGCACCGAATTTCACAATATTTGGTAGATAAGTCGCTTATGGGTCACCCTGGTGCTGATTGGATTTTGGTACGGTTCGAAAAAAAATAATCTGCCTTTTTTTGCAAAATGGCCCGAAAAAATTGACAAAATCTAAAATAAAAAACTACGTATGCTGAAATATATGTATTAAATGCTTGTTTTTTAACGTAATTTTTAACGAAGAAAAGAATAAGACCAACCCCATTACACTAGGACTAGCCGTTCTCGAGATATTTTTGTTTTTTTGTTTTTTTCCCTACGCCACCTTTGAAAATGAGTCCAGTTACCAAATGAGAACGAAAATTGAATTAATAGTGAATTAAATTTAATTAAAATAAGATAATGTATATATAAGTCTGCAGGGAAAGTCATGTGCTGCCCACATCAAATTTTTTTACTTTCCCTGCAATACATGATAATGTATAGGGGAAGTATTAGAATCATGTTGAAAATCGCAACTCGAGTTTTCGACGGATCTACACGTTTCAAGACCTCTAGAATACGAAAAAAAAACATTTTTAGTGTGACGTCTGTGTGTCTGTCTTTGCAGATTTTGTATCCACTCTAACTAAGAAACTAATGGACCGAATTTTACAAAATTTGATAGGTAAGTCACTTGTGGGCGAGTCTGGTGCTGATTAGTTTTGGGTACGATTCGGGATAAAAGAACTCGTCTATTTTTGCGAAATGGCCTGCAAAAGCTTGTATCCACTCTAACTAAAAAACTAATGAACCGAATTTCACAAAATTCGGCAGATGAGTCACTTGTGGGTCACCCTGGTGCTGATTAGATTTTGGTACGATTCGGAAAAAAATAACCTGCTTTTTTTGTAAAATGGCCCGCAAAAATCGTCAAAATCTAAACTTAAGAACTACGTATGCTCAAATATATCCATTAATTGCTGGTTTAATACGTAATTTTTAGCGAAGAAAAGAATAAGACCAACCTCATTACACTGGGATTAGCCGTTCTCGAGATATTTTAGTTTTTCGTATTTTCTCTACGCCACCTTTGAAAATAAGTCCGGTTACCGAATGAGAACGAAAATTGAATTAAAAGTGAAATAAATTTAATTAAAATAAAGAGAACGTAGATATAAGTTTGCAGGGAAAGTCATGTGCTGCCCACATCAGATTTTTTTTTCTATTGAATTTCTTCTACAGCAGTTTTTGTACAATATGTCTATATAAATTGTGAATTTTCGATTTTGATTAAAGTCTAACTGCTAAAAAGAATTTACCTTTTTAGCGTTTAATATTCACTTACTTTTTAAAATAGAATATATGCAGTATGTTCTGCATGATTATTTTTATGTTAACATTTATTTATACGTTATTGGTGTTTATCTTAAACCTATTAAAAGTTTCTTATATTTTCTTTTATCTTTCTCAGAAATCTTCATTCAGAAAGAAGCGTGTTTCTGTTTTTTCAATAAAATGGCACTTTATATTAGATACAACTAACAATAAAGAAAAGTATATTTACTTTATCTAGTTGAGCACAGTTTGCTTTAGAAAATGTTTTTTGTAACGAGTGGGCGTTACTTAAATGTGCACTTTTGAAACATGAAACATTCTGACTGAAAATATTTGCGATGCGTAAAACTTTGATAGAATTTTTAGAAATAGCGTTTTTAAAATTTTGGAGTACCAGTAAAACATTTTCTCGTGGAAATATGATTGGCAAAGAACAAAATGTTAAAAGCCCTCTTACAGTAGCGGACAGAAAAAAAAAACTACATCACTTATGACTTATGCATTATGCTCTGCATAAATGTTCGCAATGCTATTGATAGGTGGGATGTAGTATATTTCCAGTAAGAAGACTGCACTTAGGATAACTAATTGCCATAAATATCTCCTCAGGGTCTAAAATGGAAATAGAGAAATGTCAATCAAGATAATGATACATACATTTCATGTCATACGTGTAAGTGCAAACTAAAATGATATGTTAACCTAATAGGTTCATGGATACTAGTAGCACAGAGAGTGGGGCAGCGATAAAGATGGGCCCTGTTCATGTCCTCATGGAGGTTGCACAGCATGTAGTGTGGGACATTAAAAATGCTAATTTGATGAAGATGTCGAGCAAGACAGTCGTGTCCCGTGGTGAGTTGAAAAATCGCCACTGCTTTTTTTCTAGATCGATTTGGGACGTTAGAGATTTAATTCCTGCAGGATTTAGAAGATTTTTAAAAAATTCTTCCTTACGTCTGGCTGTTAAACTATTCCGAATCAGCTAATATATATATATTTTAATTTTACTCAAGTCTGATTTTTAAATGATCCCGAATTAACAATTTGATTGAGCTGTCGGCGTGAGGGGGGATTTATGTTATGTTTAGTATACTTTATACTTATGGTATTATTCTCACAATTTTTTTGCAATATAAACTAAATACTTATTGATAATGTGAGATTAAAGGCATTTTAGGTTTTACTAATAAATCGTTTCATACTTACATTTCACATAAATTCAATTCAGAAATTGAACAAAACAATTTGACTTAAAAGAAATGCAAAGTTTTTCATTTTAATGCAATTTACGTCTCTTAAATTGCACATTTTCATATTAAAATATTTGAAAAGTTTAAGAAATGACTTTTGTAAGTTCATTTCTTATAACAAGTGTGTGAATTTTTCGTGGATAAATAATGCGAAATGTTATCTCGTATAAATAAGGAATATCATAGAGGAAGCAAATTGAGCAGAATATTAACCCTATTTCTCATTGATCCTAGTTCTCATGAGACTACACCAAAAATTTCAACCAGCAAATTTCTAAATATGACACAACATTTAGATTATTGAATTGAAATTTCAAATATTTAATGAAAAAAGATAAAACCTCTATAAAAACCAGATGAATGTAACAGCATAAGACAGTTGGCTGATACATGCTGTTACTTGCGAAATATTTTAATTTTCAGATCATTTAAAACAACAACATGAGCGACATTTTTATAGATGAAATAATTTTGTCAAATTTTTAACCGTCTGAGAAACAATCTCACAGACTATATTTCAATCGCGATAAATTTAATAATAAAAATAGGTGATTTTATTTATTAGGCTTTTGATTTTTCTCTAGAACAGTGGTTTCTGAACTTTTTTGATCGCTTATTACTAAAACTTTTTTTTTACTTTTGCTGAAAGGATGGAGACTCTTACCAAAGAAGGGTTTAATAGGTTAGTTGCCTCTATCACCCTAAAATATATTTATTTAAAATTAGAAATTGTTGCATATAGATGATAAATACAATTTTGAGAAATATATACACAAAGAATTGAAAAAAGAAAAAGAAAAGTCCAAAGATATAAAGAGAAAAATTTATAAAAATGCAAAGAAGTACAAAATGAACATCTATTTTAGACATTTACATCATTTTAAATAAGCATCTATTTTTAAACATTAACATCCTTTTAAATAAACATCTATTTTAAACAGTAGTATCGTTTTGTCCTTGAGGATATAGTTTATAAAGAATACATATTATAATATTTCATAATTAATCTTCAATCAATATTTGGGCAGAATGTTTCAAATAGTATTAGGTTCATGGCTGGAAAAATGCAATTTATTTTCTTGAAGAAAAAAGAAGAGTTTTTTTTTTTTTTTTGATTTTGACTAAATTTATTCTTTAATGATTCGTTTATCGAATGTTGAAAGTTTATTAGAGACGGTTCCTTTAAGTGGTGAGACTTTTGCTGGGAAGATAGAGACTCTTACCAAATAAGGGTTTAAAGGGTTAATTGTCTCTATCGCCCAAAAGTATGTTTATTGAAAATTTAGAAATTGTTACATATAGGTGATAAATACAATTTTGAGAAGTACATACACAAAGAGTTGCAGAAAGTAAAAATAAAAGTCCAATTGAATTGCTGTCATCCGTGCTACAAATAATATTTGGGAAACTAATTTCTTTTAGTATGTGCACAAATGAAGGAAAATGACCACAATTAGTTTCAAATAAAATATTTAGATGAAGCACAAAAGGTAATATTGATTAAAAGTAATAAGGGGAAAGTGAACCTTCTATTTTTTGGATGCTGCAAATTTATTTACCACTCTGTTTTAGATAAATTTTAAATTAGAATATAGAGTAATTTATAACTTTACTCTCTCGTGTATTACTATTATTTGCTACAGAGAATACCGGGAATTTATTGATTCGTTACCTATGTTGTATGATTGGACTTTTATCAAATTGGTTTTAATATACCCCTTATACCTGCCTTCATACCTCTATGGCAAATATATGCGAGATTTTTAGTTTCTTATGCGTAGTAGTATTGGTTTCACGAAAATTTTCAATTTCTAGATTTTGATGCCAATATGTGTTCTAAGACCTCCTGAACACGTTTTGACTACTTTTAGAGTGTGTCCGTCTGTCGGCCTGATGCCTGTGGTCCATTTCTTGTGCACACAATAGCTGCTACAAATATTGGATTTTCATGAAACTTTATATCTGGCTTTGTTATCGAAAAAGCTGGAACTAGATATGTTTTTAAATTTGAACGAAGATTTCGAAATGTATTCAGAGTTTTATATATATTTTTTTAACATGACAGCATAGGACAAAATTTGACATAATTATGCATAAAAGGGATTATTTATGGCTCAATGATCACAAGACTTTCTAGTTTTAATCATCTTTGTCAAAAATAGCGGCGATACAATTTTTGTGTTCAGGACGTCATTATAACCCCTTCTGCGGGGGGGGGGGTATGTTACTCCCCTCCCCACAGGGGAGATACATTATCAAGTATGGTATCAATCGAAAGATTTTGTCAAGTCATTTAAATTAAAGGGTAACACGCTATAATTGTAATCATTTGGATTAACCATACTGATTTTTCTAAATTTTACTTATAAAATTAATAAAAAATAATAATAAGCTACTTAAAAATTGATTATGGTATAAAAATATCAAATTGAGCTACAATCCAGTTAATTTTTTGTTCTAAAACAAAGGCTCCGTATTAGAACCAACTGCTATTGTAGCGAAAGAACGTTTCTTGTTTTAAGCGGATGTTCCAGTAATTCATATAATCATAATAGTATTGTGTTCATGATCGTGTCATTTAAAAATGCAAGTGTTAATGTTTGTTATTCTTTAATTAATTTTCTTATTTTTCTCTGTCAATATAAAACTTTTCTTGGGGAAAATTTACAAAAAAGAAATTGTAAATTTTCTTGACGTACCCCATTTTCGATTCCACTCTAGAACACGTGTTCGCATATCAGGCTCAAGCGTTCTACAAAACACAGTTTGAGAATACCTTTACAAAACTAAGAATTCTGATGTGGGCAGCACATGACTTTTTCTACATGATGCAATAACCTTACTTGATCGCAGTGAAATAACGATGTACTAGGTCCACGGAATAATGCTTTTGGCATTGAATTGCACATTAATATTGGGAGCTTTTATTGATAATAACATGTAAAACTGTTTCGAAGTACTAAATTAATTTATATGTCGTGCAAATCTGGCTTAACAATTAACAGCTATAATTAACATCCATGTAATAATTGTGTCCATATCTCATACATATACGCACACATCAATACATACACATACACACACTTGCACAGGCGCTCGCATTTGAAATGGTTACAGGTGTTCGTAAAATGTACCACATTTGCCGTCTCAAAATCGACATATTTTAAGAGCACCTTGTTTTCGCTATATAAAGTTATAAGAAAAGAAAATAATATATATCTCGCAACTCAAATTAATCTTCTAAAAACGGTCTCAAGAGGAAGAACAACAGAGATGTAAGTCGGGTTCAAAAAACTGGCAAACATCTTTCGCACATCACACTGCGAAACAAACTGATATTTAGACGCGAAAACAGGTGATTGCCCAAGATATTTCTGTGGTTAGGGATTGTACTTTTAAAGATAAAAACCCCTCCCTGAACGTTTAATACTTTCGTGGACAGAAAAGTTTGCAGTGTGAAAAGCACAAAATGCCTTCACTTAGTATGGTGATTGTTCAAAAGATAACAGAAAATGTTTATTAAAAAAATTATGTTTTCACACAAAATAGAATTTAACTCGTAATGGTCTCACGTAAAACTTCTTGACGATTTAATTTTAAAGAATTCCAGGGAACTTGACCCCATTTCTTTCAGCTCTGCAAAACTAAATTTGAAACAAAGTCCAAACTCAAATGTCTTTATTTATAAATTTAAATATTTACAACATTTTTAATGTGCATCTATTAAGATTATTTGAAGTTTTAGCTGCAACTTTGGGTGCATCAAATAATTATTTTCTGGCATTAAATGATATGACAAATTATGACTATCGGATATAAAATATTAATGATTAATGGGTATAAAAATATGAATTATTAATGTGCACAAAATATTACTGACTAATGAATATAAAAATATGAATGACTAATATGAAAAAAAATATTTGACTAATAAATATAAAAATGTAAATTACTAATGGATATATACAATGGAAAATCAAATGGGTACTTTTAACTATTAAATAAACAGTATAATTTTATTACTTTCTCTATATGTAGACTTTCCCTATAATATAGTATGTATAATTATAGGGAATGTATTGTGATGGGGTCAAAAATGTGAATACAACTAAAGAGCACATTTTAAGCATCCTTAAACTCGAATCGAATGTTTTTGAGGTACTGTCAGTGAGTATGTGTGAATTGTAGGTATATATGTATGTATATGTAAATATTTATATGTGCATGTTATAGTGTATGTTAGTCTGTATGTATGTTAGTGTGTGTGTATGTTAGTATGTGTGCATGTTAGTGTGTTCGTATGTTGGTAAGTATGCAATTTTGATAGGAAATTACTTTAAAAAATAAGTAAGTAATAAGAAATAGGAGTAAGTACTATTATCCAATAGGTTCACTTTTCTCATGCAATATGCGATAAATCTCTAGAATCATTCTCGTGATCCTAGTTTGCCCCATTTACGAGAAAAAATACTCTATATAATAGTTTTGTATTTGGACGCAAAAGAATTGGTCAATAGTTATTTATTTCATGGAATATTTATTGAAAACCAACTGCATTTTGATAAGGATTTCGCGCGTGAGTATGAATATGCCATTCTGTTTGAAGTAACAAGTTGCAAAATGCTCTACATTTCATGTTTACTGGTATTCCATTGCCAGAAGCCTTGTGCCGTGGATTTAGTATAGTACCATTATTTTGCTGTGAAAGAAGTAAAGTATCTCCTGTCTTTTAATGTAAATGTGACATAGATTGCCATAGAATTTTTTTTAATATTTTATTTTATTGAAAATAAGACCTTTCTTAATCTCCTTTTTCTTTCTTTTTCCATTTTGAGTCATCAGGTCATTTATAAACAATCGTTTGGTTTATGATATGACGATAAATGTATGCTGAATCAAGATGTACCAGTTCAATTTTTCAATCGTTAAATGCATATAAGAGACATCTGTCCCTTGTCTAAAGATATGATATTGACAGCACATGACATTCAGACAAAAGAGAAAAAAATAATTTTACTTTTATAGTGTCAACCATAGGTTAGAAATGCAGTGGATTTAATATTTTCTTTTAATCACTCCAAGTTAAATCGGATTTTATCTCAACCGACATAATTGGGACCGAGAGTAAACCGGTTAAGAGTGTGTTTTACTGTGCGTTAATTTAATTTTTGCACAAAATGATACAAAATATGAATGATTACTTGATATGGAACCGAATGTACAGTTTTAGAATAGTCTTATTCATTAGTTCTTATTCATTCCAAGATAGGGTGATTTTAAAATACCAAACCGCTAACATTTTAACGCACTAAAATATTTTGAGAACGCGTAGCAAAATCATATTACTCGTTTTGTCATTAAAACTTACATTAAAAAGAATAAGTATTTTTTTATTTTAGCACTTTTATGCTTTTGTCATTTTTTTAATGAACCAGTTGTATATTTTCGACTTTAATCCCGTCTAATCAGCACCAGATGTAACGCATGACTTACCCAACTCAAATTCCATTAAATTCAAACGGATAGATTAAAAAGTAGATTGGATAAAATTATCGCGTAGGTAGACATACAGACGTGAGGCTCATAAGAACTCATTCAGTTAGTTATATACTACCCGACATAGAAAATGCAACACCATGAAGCTTTGGCTGTACAATTATGCAAATTGCGAGATAAACGCAGCTGGCCGATGTATGCAAATGATATGAAATGCAAGTAGGTCACGTGATTAGAGCGCGGAATAAAAGGCATGAAAAAGACAGATGAGCCAACAGTTGTTACTGTCTGGCGCCTACGGAAACCCCTTTTCCGAGCAGTTTTCCTTTTCAGAAAATACGTGTGGTTGAAGAGATGTCTGGCCGATGACCCTGAAGTACGTTTCAGCATTTGAATGATCGTGCGAGGGGATACATTTTAGGCCTACGTACGCCTGGGGTGTCGTATCGGCGTTTCGCCGCCGAAACACGCGTAGATGCGTCCACTGTGCTAAGGATTTGGAAAAAATGGATTGAATAAGGGCATGCGAATCGTCGCAGTGGTACAGGTCCGTCTAGACGTGCGCCAGTACGCGTTGATCGATGCATTAAAGGCATACAGTGGAGGGCCCACAAACGACTGTTGACATTCTGCAGAATTTGCAGGGTACGTTTGATGTTCCAATGTCAGCGAGAACAGTTTTTCGACGATTGGCCGAAAGCGGCTTGCTCTCAAACTATCCTTTGCGAAGATTGTCATTGACGACAAGATACCGAGGTGAGAGGTTGCAATGGTGTCGGGCCCGAGACTCTTGGATGGCTGAATGGGACAGGGTAGTGTTCAGCGACGAGGCTTGGTTCTTTTTGTCGAATGACAGTTGCCGTGTGACAGTCTGGAGTCGACGTGGAAACAGATCCAATCCTGTTGCGACTGTTGAACGCCATACTGCTCAACAACGTGGCATCATGGTTTGGAGTGCCATCGGCTTTGATAGCCGGTCACTTCTGGTTCGTATCAGAGACAGAATGACGGCACGACGATATGTGGATGAGGTGCTGCGGCCGGATGCACTTTCCTACATTCAGGGTTGCAAAATGCTGTTTTCAAGCAAGAAAACGCACGATCCGCACTCGGCAACCATCAGCAGATGAGCCAGGTGCTTCCTTGGCATCCGCTGTCTCCAGATCTTTCACACATTGAGCATATATGGGACGTGATTGGCCATCGTATGACTATCATGCCCCCGCCTCAAACAGTGGACAACCTGTGGAGGATAGTTAAAGGCATATGGTCATCCATCCCTTAGAAAACTCTCCGCATGCTCATTGCATCTATTTATCAAAGAGTTTCTGCTTGTATCGCCGTAAGAAGTGGTCCTTCTGCCTACTGATCACCCTGTCTATGCCATTACTTTATTGCGTTTTTCTTCGGGAATTAACATCACTTATTTATATGTGCCATCTCTGTCTGTGTGTTTTTTATCATCACACTCTAGTCGCTCTTTCATTGTGTTGCATTTTCTGTGTCGGGTAGTTGTTGTTGAGACCCAGACCATCCGACCTACCAGAAATGTGTAAGATAACCGTTTGGACGGCCGGGAAGTCCCACTCAATTTAGACCGGAACCCAGTGGGGGTGGCATCCAAAGGGACCATACCCTCCTTCCCCGACCACTAACCTCTCGGAAGGACTTACGGACCCACATGTTTAACGTGATCGTACTCCGCGTGAACACGGCGGCAGTTTTGGCAGTGGCGGGAATCAAACCCGGGTCTACCGAGTGCAATTCCCGCGCACTGATCACTGGGCTACCGCGCCCTCTGTGTCGGGTAGTATATAATGTGTCAAAAACATGTCAATATTCAGAAATGCGATTCGAATTTTTGATTCCTTTCCCTATTACAGGGAGTAAGGTTGCGACCAGAAAGAACTGCAAAACTTGAACCGTGCCTATTTCTATTTAAATCCGAGCAGATACCAGAACCTGGAGTAAACGATGCTATTTATTCACAATTGTATTCTTACAAAATAAGATGAGTTTACGATTTATCTACATTTAAATCTGACTTCCCCCTCCCATTGGAATCATTTTGAGTTTTAACTCTCTGCTTCTCGTCATCTCTTTGAATCTTTTAGGGGAGAAAGCGATACATCCTCAGAGGAATTGCGGTAAATGTAAAGCTTAACCTACTGATTTATCATCAAGATCGAGCTAAGTGCTTCCGGGTCCTAAATTTCTTTTATATCCAGGAAAATGATTGGAAACGATTTTATATGGCAAAAAACCGTATCACCGAATCAGTGAAATCGACGGTGATAGGAGGGAGATGGGGCACGCTCCAAGTGAAGGAAATGCGATCTGTTGTTGGAAACAATTTGGCAAAATGAGAATCGTGTATCTAAAGTATCAATTACTGGAAAAAATTACTCGGCTTTGTTCGGGTCCCGAATAAGCAACTTCAACTTAAATAATACCCAGTTTCCAAGTTGCAATCTAAATCACTACAAAATGCGAAAGATTTTTAAGCGTAAAGAACACCGCTCAACAAATGTTAGAAACTAAAAGCATAAATAAAAAATCTGATGTGGGCAACACATGACTTTCCTTATATAATGTAATGAATTTACTACTTTTACAGTAAAAAAATAGATTTTTCTTATAGTAGATACTAATATTCTTTCCAAGACATTAAATTTTCAACAATTAGTCGTCATTTTCATTGATTTAGCGTCATTTTTATCAATTTGTCGAGATTTACGTTAATTTGGCAACATTTCAAAAAGTCGCCAAGTTGGCGACATTCCGCCAAATTCGTCGCAAAATCTCGCCAAGCGTTATGCACTAAGAAATAAGTTATTCTTACAGCAGATAAATGACTATTGGCGTTCAAATACAAAATATTACTCAGAGTATCTTTTATCATGAATGGAACGAGCTAGATCCACGAGAATGATGTCACCCAATTTATCGCATGGTATTACATATGAAAAGTGAACATGTTTATCAATAGGAAATATTTTTTTTTTATTTTAAATAACTTTTTGATATTTTTTTAAATGTATAATATCTCGAGAACGGCTCGTGTTAGCGTTCTAAAATTTATGTTAATCGTTTTCTAATGAAAAATTACATAAGAAATGTCTATTTGCGTAACTTTATTAGTGGTTTTGATTTTTTGACGATTTTTTCAAAATTTCATTCGAAAATTTAGGGGGTTCTGAACATTCGATTGCGTATAAAAACAAGAGGCTTCCAGTGTTTACGGATTGTGATTTTTGTACCAAATTTGGTTCAAATCGGTCTATTCGTTCGTCAGTTATCGTCTCCACAGACTCACTGACACACACACACAGACATCACTTCAAAAATGTTTGATTCGTGATCAGGGATGCTTGAAACGTGCTCTCCCGTCGAAAACTCGAATTCGAATTTTCGACCCCGTCACAATACTTTCCTTATATATTATGTATATAAGGAAAGTAACAATTGTACGAAAAGATCTTAACTTCTGTAGGCGTGGCTTTTTCCCTTTGTCGGGTGGGCATGCGCAGTTGACAGGTCGAGAAATGAACGAAATTTCATTTCGGATCATTGAAAAAATCTTACAGGTTTGCTGGTTTAAAAAAAATGACAAAATAATAAATTACTTACGAAATAAAAAAAAAATGTTAGAATGCGAAGATATACCCAACTTTCTGCCACACTTTAAAATTATACTTATTTTAGTTTTTCGGATGAGGTATATGTAAAGAAGTATCACACAATCTAGAAAATGCAAATTCGATGAATTTAAAAAAAATAAATATAAAAAATTATTAAACATTGTTTGAAAAAAAGTTCTTCGATCTTTCTGATGGTGTCAAGATGAAAACTCTGTGATAATATTTTCTGTCGCTAAGGTATCAGTTTGTGTGAATATAGCTTAAAATCATGGCAAATATATTTATATATCAAATTACTTATATATCAAATTTATATATCAAAGGCCTGCGTATCATTATTATATTTATTTTAGGTATCAGATTATATTTGTATATTTATTTAGGCAATCTGTTTATATTTATATATTAAATTTACTCTACAAAATATTATGTCAAAATTATTTTATAACATTACTCATATTGTCACTGATTAAAATTTTAATTAAATTTTGGAGAAGTTTGGCAATGTAACGACACTATCAGAAAACACGGATCGAGAAAACTAATAAGAATTCTCAATAAAACTCTCTGTTCTACAATTTCCTCTGAGTATGAATGTCAGAGTCCCAAATACTTTTACTCAGAGTGTAAGGCTGAACTTGGTATCGTATTCTTTGTAGGGTATGATGATAATTATCAAGAACATTTTTGCAAACAACTTTTATCGCAAACATCGCTTTTAAAAAACATATTTTTATGAGCATCTCCAAACTTTAAACTTTGTTAATAACAGACGCTGGAATGCGTAGTTGAGTAAGTCTGTATTTTTGCTTTGTTTCTTCCCACTCTTAAGTCTTATTTCTTACTCTTCTAACTAGTATTTATTTTTCTTTCGGCAAGAGCATCTTGCAGGCTCCTTCGATTGGTTTCGCAAAAGTTGAGCCGGGCATGCGCAATCTGAAGAAAACCATGTTATTAGGTGTTTTTCATGTATTACTTGATTTCAGTGTTGTCTTTTCCGGATTATTTGAGACTGGAGAGCCCTATTTTTTAATTAGTTTATTATAATTATACATATAACTATCATTCTTCTGGAGTTACAAAGTCTGGAGTTTCAAAGATTGTTCAGAGTATTTAACCTTTTGCTTACGGGTGGGACAGCGTCAGTCCCTAACGAAGAACCTCTCAAAAAGACAGGTATTTGACATATCTTATCCCAAACAATTCGATCCTCCTTTGCAGACATTGGCATCCATGGACATGCCTGCAAAGCGCCGATGCCTGCAAAGGGGGATCGAACTGTTTGGGATAGGGTATGTCAAATATCTGTCTTTTTGAAAGGGTCTTCGTTAGAGATTGATGCTGTCCCACCTATAAAAAAATGTAAGATTTAATGCTCCCAAATTCGATGAAACAACGATTTGTCGTGCTTGAGTGGCCACTGCATCTTTCATATTTTATGTGTTTTTCGTCTGCTTCTTTCGCCATCTGTTGTCCATATAATGACATGTTAAAAAAATATATTACCTAAATTCGTGTTTTGCTCCGTAACATACCTTAAAAGAAAATTGAAAGTATCCTGGGATGGCGTATTTGTTTTCAAGATATATTGCGGAACCATATTCACCTGTTTGTCCCAGAAATGACATGTTTGAATCTAATGTGTTGAAATATTCCTGCAATGGAATCTGTAGTATATCTTCGGTATCGAAATAGGACCAATTTAAAAAAAAAGAACTATAAGCGTGATTTTAACTAAAAATGTTGTTGGTTGTCACAATGATGGTTGTTGTACACCATGCAAAACTTATGGGAAAAGAAATTTCTTTTCCATATCAGCATGTATTACTTTTAACAAAATCATGCACTTTTCCCACCTCATATTTTTATTTTTTCATAATTCACACCAAATTAAGCTTACTAAAGTAACATAATATTGTTGCGAACGTGCAATATTCCTTTTGGTGCCTCCTCTTTCGTTTGTCTCGAAGGCCAGGCGATGAAAACACAGTCCATGACATCAGCATGACATGAGCCCAGGATTTCCTAGTTAGAAAAAGGGTTTCCAGATTTGACGATTCATTGTCAATTTGGTGACATTTGGCGACTCCCGGAATGTTCCAAATACTTCTCGATGGAATGATTATTCTTTGAGATATAGGGATTTCCAGAAGTTTATATAGAGAGGTTATGAAAAGGACTCATCTCTCCGTTGCAGGAGAGTTGACGAATGGACGTGACACGAGCTACATTGGATTGTGATTTTTGTCAATGTTTTGAGAATAGTAGCAATTGTTTTGTGAAATTATTTTCGGCAGTATTTTGAGAATAATAACGCTTATACTGTAAAATTAGTAGCGCATTTAAGTGCTGTTTGGTTGTATTGTTTATGTTTTCTTTGTTCTTGCGAATAAACGTAAGGTATCCAGAAACTTGGAGTCGTTTTTGTATCTTGCGTATATACCCATGATTCTTGAGTATACTTTCGTAACAATATGTTCTATTTTACAGTCATGTTACACTGAGTGTAGCCATGCTCAAACTATTCTGGAAAAAAAATAACTATTTTTCGCTTCGTTTTCTCTTCGTTTATTTTAACGTTTGTGCAAAGTACTATTAGGGCACACTTCTATTGATGTAACAGCTTATATTTGCACCAAATTTGGTAACATTGAGAAATTTTATATCGGAGGAAACGCGATTGCATTGATTTGACGACAGACAGATTGAATGACTGACCGATCGACCGACCGTCAGTTGGATTATGCTAAAAGAAAAGATAAAATAACATGTTTATAATTTTAATTCGGCCAAAGACTGTTTTCAACACGAAAATAATGCATCACTTTGCTTGATCGGTTGAATATTCATACATAATCATACATCGGCTTGACTGACTGTCTGATATATTATATATTTTTAGAGAATTAAAGTTATATACTTTTATTTACTTTGTTAATGATTGTAATTCAAAGAATCAATTTATCAAGAAGTCTGAATTTATATATTTAAAAAAATACCACTAAATTCCCGAAGTTTCAGAATTTCCCCAGAATTCACACCGCTGCTAAATACATAACAATGAAAAGTATTTCCGCATTCTTTACTCTTTTTTACAACCCGAATAATGTTCGAGAATGATTTTCTACTGTAGAAAACCGTATCACTCCTTCCCTAGAATTCTGGATGATGGGAAATCAATAGACGCGATATTTGAAAGAAAATTAGATCTTTCCGAATACACATTCGTGAGCAGAAATTGCGAAAGTTTTACCTGCGTTTTGTTGCTTTTCGATGATTTATGGTGGTAATAACTGGAACCGTGCTTCATGTTGATCGAGAAGGATGACGAAGAATTTCAGTAGATCGTTTGTTAACAATTAGATTGTTATGAGAATTTACGTATTTAATTTAAGGCTCTATGTTATAAAATGTGAAATTTTAAATATAAAGTAATTCAAGGGATTTTCTAAGATAGTCGGATATTGTAGTTGATAGCAGAAATGGTCGTAATACTTAGTAATAATGTATAATATTTACATCATCGACAGACTATAGAGACATCGATAGAGTATTTATATCATCATTTGAGAGGAGAATCGAGTTTTCTTTTTCTGTAGTGTTCAGCATCATAACTACTCTTAGCTGAGTTTACCCTATTCGAGTTAGTCTTGAGATTCTGAATCCAGACAGTATTACGAACTAGTAGATGTTCCGATTTTCTTTATCCATGGATCGGTAGAATTTTGAAATTAACTATAGTGGAGAGATATAATTTTCAAAAATTTCTATCGCAAACCAACAGAATTTCCAAGTTATTAACAGTGGACCGATAACATTTTCAAATGGCAGGCCAGTAACATAATGACAGACGAGTAATTTTCCTCAGACCAGTAAAATTTGCATTTTGAATTTCGTGTATTATAAATCTAGTTTCATTTTGTTGTATTGTCTAAATGTTCGGTAAAGAACTTTTACGAAATATTTTAAAAGTTACTTTTCGGTATGAAATCTAGAAAAAAAAAAGCTAAAATTTTTTTAAGAGCCACTCGTAATAACTCTCCCAAGCAATAGTACCCATACATTTCTAGTTTAAAATAAAATTTTTCATTTGAGAATCATTCATTTATTTGCTATTAATGAGCTTCTTTAATATAAAAAGAGAAAAAAAAATCCCTTTAAAAATTATTTTGGATCATTCACTTTGTCAGAACCTTCTCCCTGTTTAGATAATACCATTTAAAGAAAAAAATAGGAGGAAGGACGTATAATTAAACAGTTTGTATAATCAGGGTTCGGATAATTAACTCTATTATTAATAAATGACTACCCTATTATTAATAAATATTCAAATGCTTCTTTCATATTTCTTTAGATTTCAAGGACCGGTGCCAGTTCAGTGATCAGTTGAGAAACACCGATTTTAATAGTGCGGATAATATAACTGTTTGAGAGCTCAAAGAAATTTGAGGAAATAATATTAAAAATGGAAAATTTAAATTTTGGTCTAAATGAAATTAAAAATTGGGAATATTAATTCAAAAATTGATGAAATTGATTAAATTAATGAAATTAAATATAAGTAATTTAAATTTCGTAATAAATGAAGTAAAAAGTAAGGAATTTAAATTTCGAAATAAAGAAAATAAAAAAAAATTAGAAAGAAATTAAATATATTGTAACAGGCATATTTTACTGATAGAAAATCCTCAAAATTTTGTTCAATAACTAATTTGTTACATAGTTCCCTTGTGGTACATTTTATCCTGATTATATGATATACAGAGTGAAGCACCCTACAAAATTTAATTTGGGAAATATACAGTCAATTTTTATATCTAGTCAATATCAGAGTGTGTCGGAATATGCATTTTCAGATAAATATATATTTTCATTTCAGACATAACTCTTCCTTGGAACATACTCTTTTTTTATCAGTCTTACAGGAGCTTCGTCTTGGAAGTTTTCGATGCGAGAATATTTTATCGATAACGCTTAAATTTTGAAAATATTTCTTGATGTCAGATGACGTATTTTGTCATCATAAAAATATCAGAACTGTACGGATTCATGCGATTTTCTCATATAATCATGTTCTATATATTTTTAAGTCCAAATCATAAAACCATGTATTTTTTACGAACTTTCGTTCACTAGTATATTTTCTTTAATTTTCCTTAAATTTCAGTATAAATGTTCTTTTTTCAATTTGGCAACAGATTAGTGAAACCGTTAAATTAATAATTTGGCCGATAAATAATACTGAACAGTACTTTCTTTGTACATTAATATGAGAGTGTAAAAATGTTAAACAGCTAGTGTTCCCTTAAGATTTTTTTATGGAGCGACCACAATTTATATGTTTACTGATTTATATCTTTAGGAGAACTTCATATCTTAAAATCACTTACTTTGAGACATAACTATCAAAGTGGGTCGCGTAAAAATATCAAATTGTGGAAAATGCAAATTGAATTATTGTGTCTCAGTAAGTGACTTGGTCGTTTTCTTACTGATCCAAAGGATACATCCCCATCATCAATTCCTTTTAAAGTTATTTATAGATATCGGCTACACCCAAAGGGTGTTGCACCGGAAATCTATTAGGAGCGGACTAACAAGCTAATCTTCTTAAAGGAGGTTTAAAATATTATCATTAAGCTTATCTTTTAAGAAAGTTGATAATTATATACGAGTAATCTCTTGAGTTTTGAAAAGTGCACAATTTCATTGTGACAATGATCTCTGTAAAATATCAGGCGTGGCAGTCTCCATTGAACATTTTCATACATTTATGTACAATTTATTGGATTCGCTTATGTCATAATCAGTACCCGAAGGAAAAATAAAAAAACTTGCATTTGTATAATCTGTCTTTCTTACGTGTTTCTTAAAATTTTTGAGAAATTTATTTTCAAAATTGTTTAAAAGTTTACTTTTTTAATTGTAGACATTTTTGTTTTAATTTCAGACAATTTACTTTTTCAACATTTCAGCGAGTGACGATAATAAATTGGGTGCATATGACTATTTTATGTCATTATATAATATTTTAATTCAGTTTACATACCATCAAACTATAATTTTCTTGCAAAGAACATTATCACCATTTTGGGAATTATCTTTTTTCTCTATAGAGTATAATGCTACATAAATCCTAAATATCGCATAATTGACGTTCTAATAATACCAATCGTAAAATTCTCTATTTTGTTCTAGCTTTTCACATAGCGTATCTACACATACAATGTCGTAGAGATGCGAACATCCAATCTCCAGTTATCGCGTCAACAAGTTATAGACACATACACACTCACTTATGCATTCACACTCACTTATGCCCGAACTACCATCAAGCTGCTCCTGTCTTCGGACGAGTCGGTAGTTCTGGGCTTTCGACACTCACTTATGCTTATACACAGAGAAAAGGACATATTTCCCAAAGTACTTAAGATGTGTTCGGGTGATTTTAATACTTTCTTTTCCGTCAACATTCTCAAGAAAATAATATTTTATACCCAAGAAAATAATATTTTTTTTATTTATATAATAGTATACTAAAGTTAAAATTGGATGTTGGGTAATATGAGATACTAGCCTTCATACTGTGATAAATGTGCTGATATTAAAGTTAGGGAACATTGCAGTTATTGATATTGAATTAGCATCACGTATATGGTACTTAATTTAGCCCTTTTGGCTATTGCTAGCAATAATTCACTTGCTAGCAATATTCAGATTGCTAGCAATATAATATATATATGTCATTTTCTGTTTTTCAATTTTCGAAATCTCACCAAATTTCATATAATATTTCTATTATTGAAATAATTTTATTTATAAGCTTTATTTGCGCAACAAATTAAATATATTTTGCATCGTCATACTTTATTACCTTTAATTTATCTAACTTTTCATATTTGCTAAATATAATTTACACTTTTAGTTTGCTTTGGTATTTATGATTTTTTTAATATATATATATATATATATATATATATATATATATATAGTGATGTTAATATATCATGATTATTTTAATTATTTTTATTATTACATTTTTCTAATATATATATATATATATATATATATATATATATGCACATACACACACAGTATTTTTGTATGAAAATAAATCGTGTTATTACTTTTCAAAATATTAGTCTTTAGCATTAATACATTTTTTCATTCGAATAATTTTCCATTCGAAAGTTGGTATAGCAGGAACATGTGATTTATAGGGATCATTTTCTCTAAGCGGGCTTTTTCATCTTCATCTTACTTGTTACAACACAATATATTTTTTTTTTCTATTTTTCGACCTATTTTCTGCATTATATTTTAACATGGGTGGTTTAAACTAAAAAGAAAAGAAAAACAGTAGAACTGATCATTTTGGGGGAAATTAAATAGAAAATGCACATTTTTATTTTCAAGACAAGTAAATACAGCATGACAGAGAAATATGGGCAACTGCTTTGTTAGTATGTATATGTACATATATAATTAGAAAAATAAAAAAAATATTTTGCTTTAATTGCAATCTTATATTTAGAACTAACTTCTTATTTGTTTTATCTTCTAAAAAGAAAATCTAGTTTAAATGTAATTCACCTGTTCTGATGTCGTTCCCTTGTCTACCAAGAAGACAGGTGAATGACGGCAGGACAGGTGAATGGCAAATCATGTGCTTTTACTTTCTGAGTATATGAGTTTTATTTGCATTTAAGCCTAACTTGATATTCAGTTCGCTACACTAAATGGGCATACGTATAGTATGTTAAAAAAATGATTTCCTTTTTTATTCTGAGAATAATTAATGACAGGTGAATGACAAGGAATAAAAATACTTACCCAAAATTGTTCAGTTTCAAAATGTTTCCCTACACAGAATGATAACTAAAACATAGTCAAACTCTTGAAATTGTGGATACGGACTTTGATAAAAAATACTACTACTTTAATTATATTCTATTGTCATCTTAGTACAGAAAGAGGTGTTGACATTTATAGACATGTGAATGACAAAAAATCTAGGGGGCAGTTGTAAAAAATTAATTTAAAATATTGCTCTAATGCATAATGGATTTTTTATTACTGTTTGTATTTTAAATCGTCTAAATTAATATAAAACATCAAATTAAAAGAAAACTAGAAAATGAAGGCTTGTAAATGAAGTTGTGATTTTATTATTTGGCTGTTGAACACACAGAGGAATGACATTTAATAAAGAAACAAAATTTTTAGATATTAAAAATATAAATCATTTCTTTTGACTAATGGGTGACAAATATGAATAGAATATAGTAAAACTGATCAGTGTTCAAAATCAATCCCAAATCATGCAAACTTTTATTAAAATACCCGGGACATGTAAAACTCCAATTTACAGAAAATGACCCATAAGCTTCAATTGCTTCTGGGCTTTTAAATCGTTGATCATGCATTTTATTTTTGATTGTTGCGAACAAGAAAAATAAATTGAGTGCTAATTCAGGCGAATAAAGACCATCACTCATCATTTTTTGATGATTTAACAATTTATAGTTTGAATTGCATGGTGTGAGCTTGCATTGTCATGATGAAGAATGATTTGACGTTTCGCATTATTTTTAAGCAACTTTTTCTAACAAACAAATTGTTGTATACCAATTAGTATTTACTGTTCTACGATCCTCCAAAGCACCGGATGCAATATGGCTGGATTTACCAAAAAACGAAACAATCATTTTCTTTGATACACTTCGTGCACAAACAACTTTTGTAGGATTTGGTTCATTTTGAAACACCCAAACAGTAGATTGTTGTTTTATTTCGGGTTCATAGGAATAAATTCACGTTTCGTCCACTAGGCTCATTCATGCCTTCATAAAAGTCGCCAAGTTAAGAATATTTCGTCAAATTTGTCGCCAACTTGTCAACAGACATATAAAGAAAAGTGATATTCTTACATTTTTATAGCTTTTACATGCGTAATGGATTTCAAATAGTTATTTTTCTTTATTAACCGCACAACTGTGATTGTTAACGATAACCATTAAGTTCGATAATTAACGATAACTAATAAGTTCGATAATTAACGATGACTATTAATTTCGATAATTAATGATAATTACGCTATAATTACGAGTTCTGTGAACACGAAATAAAATATGCTCATCTATATATAAAGGCCGAAGCATTCACATTAATATCTGTCGAATCGCAAGTCGTAGCTTAAGCACATCCCCCCCGTCGAGCACATCCCCACAAACAGAATCAAAAACTGCAGGAGGCGAAAAATATCCATTTCCGAAGAATGCTGTCCAGGCCAATAAGAAGCTACTTTAAAATTTTTAGTTCCACTGACGTTAATGAAAAAACAAATTTGGTGCCTTATAATTCGAGTAAAAAAGCCAACATTGATACTTAATTAAAGAATTTTTATAAATCTTGAGTTCCTCTTTTAAAAAATATAGGCCAGCATGCTGGGAAAATTTAATATCGTAAAATAATGAATAAATATACTGTTTGGAGACGGCATCCACCAGATGGCGCTCGCTCGCACGTGACTTCAACGAACGAGTAGTTAATCATAGAGTGTATAATGGTAAGTGAGCCAATCAGTATCTTGCAATAAAATACATTGTCACAGATTTTAACGCTTAATTTATTTTTTACTTGTTTATTTTATAAACAAAGTTTGCATAAATCCTGATTTAAAATCGATTGATCTCTTATGTGACATATTTATAGCACACGTCAACATGTAATTTTATTTAACTTATTATTACAAGATGCTGTCATGGATTCCAACCCTTACATTTTTTATTTAACCTGTTATTGATTAACGAATTATAAAGCAGCATCCCACGCGGGTTTCACTAGTCTGTTTAAAAGGCTTTCGCCGTAAAAAATAAATACTGGGGAGGAGGAAAATTATTACTTTTTAACCTTTCTACACAGAAATAAAAGAATCTGCCAGATATATTTTTCTTCGTCATGAGAATGATTTATAACCATCAAATATATCGAAGCAGAGGTGAACAACCTCCTTGCAGTATATATTTGTAGATAAATAAAGTAAAAATTCACTTTGTGCAGAGGATAAAGAAAACTGGAGCAGCGTATTTAAGTACAAACAAAACTCGGTAACTTTCAATGATTAAACTTTTAATAAACTCAGAGTTTCTAATTATAAAGGTCCTAAAGAAATGTTTAATAGTTGGAGCATTTACGGTATTTCTTGTTAGTGTGAACTTTATTGGTTAAACTAAACGTGTTTTAAAATTGTGTATTAAGGAGCTTGAAAACTATCTCATAAAACAGGAAATAAATAAATCTTCAATTGCTCAACATTGTTATAATTTTGACCGCTATTTTGAGTTTTCGCCAGCAAGAATTATACAAAAATACACGTCGACTATGATCTTGACATTTTTAAAACCTTCCATATCCATAAAAATTCTAGCAATTTAGTTAATGACTTGTCTAGTACTCCATTTTTGTCCTCGGTCTGGCGGAGTGCCCTTTAATTTTTTTTCCTTTTTTTTATATTTTTCCGTTTCTTAGCTATTGGGGCTCTTATGTGTCATTTTGACTTATTTTTCGTCTTGTTGGGTTTCGTCTTGTTGTTCTTCATTCTGGTTTTTGATTGAGTCTCTCAATCCAGAACTTGTGACTATATAAACCTCTGTTTTTCTATTTATGTCCATTTCGTCCTTTTAACTTCGGATTTGGTGGTTCTCTTGTACTGAAGAAGGGGATCCAGTTTATCTCCGAAACATCTGTATGATGCTTAAATACGTTGCTCAAGTTTTCCTTAGATATTTATAGAGTTAGACAAATATATTTTGCAAAAAAGGTATTTTTCCAAAATAACAACTTTATCCGTTATTAACTGAGAGTACACATACTGATACATTTTATCAAACATGGATCAACATGATTAGACTTGAATCAGAGATAAACGCATATATATTGTATTTTTAAAATTGGTCAATCAACGTTGAAAATGTGCTGAAATGAATATGAAGAGTATTTTTAGATGAATGTCACAAAATATTTTGCATAATAAAAGAAGATGTCTGTGTGTGTGTGTGTGTGTGTTGTTTGTACTGCAAAATCTAAGCTTTGAATAGCTACGAAATTTGGTATTGGGTTGGTTGAGCTTCCAATGTGGCATACCTCGACGAGATTAGTTTTTGGGGTACTTTATTAAAGTACGATGTTGAGTAGAAGAATTTCTAATAAAATCACGCTTACATTTCATATGAATGCAAAGTGAAACACGGTAGTAACCCTTAAACAAGGATCACTGCCATGAAAATCAATAAGACTGCAATGGATGAAACGATCAACCTTGTACGTCAAGATGTGTTTAATCTTAACGTGCAGTCTATCTACTGTTATAAGTATAACACTATTTGTTCAGCTTCACATTTACTTCTGTGTTATTTGAACTAAATATACTTAGGCTGGGACCAAATCCTTACCTCCTGAATTGCGCGCAGACGTGTTATCAGGCCACTTTGATCCTACTCGAATTACCTCACGTTCTCACAATTTGAAAGACGGCCAGTGGGCGGCCTAATTTCCTTCGACTGCTTTCATACTATATTTTGTTTCTCATACTATTGTATAGAGAAAAAAAAATGTTTTCCCATTTTTTTTTCTTTGAATTTGAGATTTTCATAAAAAATTGCTGGGAAAATGCCCGTCTGTATCTCTGTCTGTACATCTATGTATGCGTAACTATCTGTGGGGTATTTCTTTTTTTAATTCGAGATTTTTATAGCAGACTTTTGGGAAAATGCCCGTCTGTATCCCTGTGTATCTATCTATGTACGCGTAACTATCTGTGAGGTATAATAAGATATCTCAAAAACTA
Source organism: Amaurobius ferox (assembly GCA_951213105.1). Taxonomy (NCBI): domain Eukaryota; kingdom Metazoa; phylum Arthropoda; class Arachnida; order Araneae; family Amaurobiidae; genus Amaurobius; species Amaurobius ferox. The sequence goes on along the minus strand of OX578134.1, from coordinate 149,604,731 downwards.
ATATATGTCTCTGCGAATTATGTACACTAATTATGTCAATTCCTTATGGAAATTAGAGCCAAATATATCTTTTTTATGTGTATAAAATCTATGGGGTATCATTGGCTGAAATCGGAGCGTTATGAAATATATGTAAACACATTGAACACTTATCTCTTCGGACACAATAGATAAAAATGTGAACAAAATTTACTTGTTATGTCGGAAATAGAATTCTATTTATGAATAAAGACTTTTAGTATTTTAAAATTTTTGATTTACTTTTTCCGGAAAACTGTTCTTATCCGAGTGATTTTTTTTATCTCACTTTGTTTACACTAATGAAGTTATAAAATATAGATATAAAAAGTAAGCGACAAAAATGTTCAGTAGGAAATTAAGTTTTAGATGAATGCTTTGTTTTTACAAGGCTATTATAGTTTTCGAGGAATTGCCTTATCAAGTCGAAGGAAGAAGATTGTCAAGATTGAAAATTTTCCTCTTCTCAAGTTTATAATATTTCTATTTCGAAAACTAAATGTGCTACCTATGAACTATAAGAAGTGATTCGTAGCCCGTTGAGGCTCCTACAAGGATATATATTATATTATATCTAATAAGTTTGTTAGTATCAAAAATAGTGTGGTTATAATTTCGATATTTAAATGTTTTGATCTATTTTGAAAGGGTGGTTCTAATTTTAATATTTTAATATGAACTGCTTTGAAAATGTCCAATGTTGACAAACCATCCGCAAAGAAACATGTTATTGATGGCAGTAGCTCCATCGGACTGGAACCACTGCCGATTTTTTGTAATCGAAATAGATAGAATACAAAGTATCTAAAATTTAAGAATTGTATAACATTATTTCTAATAAAAAACAATAATATTTTTGGAAACAATCACGATAGTGTAATCTGCGGCAAAATGATAGTTCGTTTGATATACGTTATGGATGTAAATAGTATTAAAGTTGTATCTACAGGATGATTTGAAATTTCCTGACCAGACTTTAATAGGATGTTAGGGAACACTAAAACAAACTGCTTTCTTTATAATAAATGTCACCACCCTTTGGTTCTAAAGGGCACAAAATTGGCGCCCCGTAATTGTCTTACGACCCATAAATTGGCTATTTTTAACAGTCGTCATTCGCAACGCTGGTTGTACCGCCACACGCGGTTGTCCCGCGTTCGATTTTTGACACCGCACAAAACTACGTGTCTACTTGAAGTATGAGCACCATAAATTTGAATATCCGAACGTCCAGCCAAGAGGTGGTAGATTAAGGGAAGGGTGGTACATCCGTATGGTTGTCCCTCCTATTCAGTCCCAGACTAAATAATTTGGTTCTCTTCGACTATCCAAAAAAGCAGCATCCTACCCCCTTCAGGTGGGTCGGACTGTCTGGGTTGTACGGTTAATATGTACCAAGCGCACGGAACCGACAATCGAAACGGAAATGTCACTGTAAGGTTTACCGATAATTTTACAGAGACTCTATCCTTTACATCTACATCCCCATGCGCTAGGTGCACACAGGCTAACTAAGATTCCGTGCAGTGCTCCATGTTATACATACAACGACCACGTTACTAATGATGATGGCGATAATAAGCCAATTACCGCCCTGCTCAACAACGCCTTCTAGCGCTATAAGGTGATGTCTGTGATCATGGAAAGGAACAAACATTTATTTTATTACATAATTATTTCAGACGCTTAAAATTACATATTATATAAGTATCATTCTATTCGAATACATGTAAAAGTAGTTGGGGGGTGTAATGCCAGATAATTAATACTTTGGTTGGATCACGTGGTGGGACGAATTAACTAGTTTTTTTTTCAACACACATTTTGAAAAAGTCATCCTCATATATTTCTAATTGTACTACCTTATACACAGTCTGTGTGATAAGGTCTTTCACATCTTTGAAGAAGCGCACCGAGGTTTTTCCAAACTTTACACTTTCTTACACACCAGATGAACATGCTAGCTCTCCTCCGAACTCATTCCTATATCAGATACACACACACTCAATGTAAACTGCTACTGCAGCTTGCGCTTCAGAAATGCAACTCACTTGACCCCAGCTTGACCTTATATTTATAACTATTCTTCTGCTGGACAATCTACGTGCCTTCTCTTTTGGTATGCAGACACCCCGGCGCAGTCTCGGTTACCGACAATGGGCTTAGCGTCGGACTATTCACTCCACCCCCGCATTCACACTGCTTCCACCATTTCTCATTCATATCAATTCTTTAATATTTTAGATTTCTGGCATTACACATTCATTAACGAAAAAAGCTCTTTTTAGTGTTCCCCATCTCCCATTGAATTTTAGCCAGGGAATTTCAAATCACCCTGTCTTATTAAAAATTCTGATGTGGGCAGCACGTGACTTTCCATGCATAATGCAATAAAATTTATTCCTTTCATGGTGAAAAATGATGTACAAAACTACTACAACGCAATTTTTTTCAACATTGAATTGTATCATCAATAAGTTCGGAAACATGCTAGTTTAGCAAAAACTTTAAAACGATATATTAAATACAGCGAAGGTGTTTGGTAAAAAAGGTCTTTAATATTAGCAATATCTATGATGTCCATTGAATTACAACATTAAATTACAAGAATCAAACATGTTTTGTACCTCAAAACTTCCTTCATCAGTGGTAATGCAAATTGTTTAAGGTGTGACGAATATGAGCTCTTATACACAGTCTGCAACCGTGAAAGAAGATTTGCATATTGATCTTCGGAAACTCCGATATCAATAAATTTTTTTTGTAATTTAAATATATTTTGTAATTTTTGATGATGAAGAAAAGAAACAAGAAAGATCAATCATACTTAAAGCATTGATTATGAAACACTTTCCAATTTCAATGCAATTTTATTTAAACAAGTCTAAAATGCAATACATTCCTCGGTAATATTTTAAAACTTATCACAATACTATATTAATTTATTATATTTGAAAACTTAAACCTTCATCGAAAAAAATGAACTTCATTCAAATGACGGCATTGAAATATAAATTGCCTGGTTTGAACATCTCTAAAATGCGATACACTCCTCGGTAATATTTTTAAAACTATCATAATACTACGATAATTTATTATATTTGATAACTTCATCGAAAACAACTGAAATTCATTCGAATGATGTCATAGAATGGATCTTTCTACAAGAACAGCATGACTGGATCTTTCTATAAAAACAGCATTTTATTCATAACATTTTCCCATTCATTTCATTCATCACAGTACTATAATAAATTATTTTATTTAAAAACTTAAAACCATGGCGGTACAAGTAATTTAACTCTATGCCTAAAACTTCATCGAAAAAAAATCGCCCTTCTCTTTGTAAAATCAATGAATATTTCATTCATATCAGCTATGCAGACTCCATGAGTTAAATAATTTTGTGTTAAAGAAATACAGAAATTCTAATACAACTCATTCTACATATTTTACTGTTTACATTTTACATAAGTGAAAAATAGGCTTCGTTGTAGAAATAATCAAATTTGGATGAGCATTTAAACTCAAATATATTGTCATTGCGTTGTTTCAGTATGTAGATGCACAGAATTTAGGCAAAAATAAAGTAGTTTTAGGACGGATACAACACTCAATATGAATTAAAAAGAACTTGAAATATCACGATGTTGAGACAAGATGGATGCCATATATAATTTTGAAGTGGGTCACGTGATCTTTTCATATCATGGTCACGTGATCGCTTCATATAAGAGGTGTAATTATTATTTTAATTTTTATTTAAAAAACTACTGAATATATTTCGCTGAATTTTTTTTTATATTTTATGGAACAATTTGAATATTACCTACAATTTTCGAAGCAATTTGTGAATTTTAAATCCGCTTAAAAAATGTTTGAAAAATTAGGTCCCATAGGGCTCAATGTATTTCATTTTTTCAACTGGGGTTCAATCCAATACTAAATGGGTGATATTATTCATTTATATTCCCATAGGTCCTACAGACCGTCTGAACAACATACTAAAATTTCATTTTGATTAAGTCATTTTTACGCCAGTTATCGTGCTAACGGACAGACAGACAGAATGAACAAAGTCATAAACACTTTTCAACTTTGTTGTAAAGTGTTAAAAAAAACAATCCCATTACCCGAGAACTAGTTGTTTTCGAGATATTTTATTTTTTTTTTCGCATTTTTGCTACGCTGCCGACGAAAATACGTTCAGTTACTCCATGAAAACGAAAATTGAATTAAAAGTACAAATTTAGTGTTATTTCAAATAATTATGCTTGTTATTTCATGCAATTAAACTCAATTTTATGAATCATTAAGGAAATAAAAAAATGAATTTGAGTATGTAGGGAAAGTCATATGCTGCCCACATCAGATTTCCCCCCCCCCCCCGAAACAGTATTTTCACATTTTTATTTTTCCAAATGAACGAGGCTGGCAAAAAGATGCGAATTTAAAATACTGGAGGTAGCACGTGCCAAGCCAAATCAATGAAAGATTCGAGTATATCTTTATTTTATGACTTGACAGTTAAAGATATTTGTGAGAATAATAAATGTAAAAGAATATTTTTCCTAAATGGTGCGAAGTCTGTATGCTGTTTAACATTCAAAGTACGTCATAGAAATTCCTCTGGGAGATGCCTTGTCTTATTTTGTTAAAAGCAACACGAGAACAAGATATATATATATATATATATATATATATATATATATATATATATATATATATAGTAACAACGTGTTAAGATTTGTCTGATTATAATTATAAACATTTTCATACTTTGATATTACTAGAACTGTTAAAAATTGACATTATAATAAAGTGAATATAGTGAACTAATAGTATCTTTAGGTGAACTATAATTATCTTTAATATGTACACCTTTGCCCGCGCATTAGGATAAGGTATATTTAAGTTTTTATTTAAAGTATATATTAAGGGCTTATATAAGGGATACTTCGCCAACTTTGTAGTAAAGGTCGCCAAATTTGTTACCAAGTTAAATAGTCAGAGAAAATGGCTTGTTTATGTATAGTGCATTCTGTTAGCCGTTCGATAGTTGACATTTGGATGCAATCATGTGATTTCGTCCAGGATCTTCACCATGGTCTTGTTTAAGAAATCTTCGATACACAACTCATACCGCCCACCTGGGAGAAATCTCAAAAAAGTTTTCGATTTTTTTTTCCTGAACGATATCATTAATAAAGATGTGTTTCAAACAAAAATAATCATAAAATCCATAATAAAAGTTGTACAATAAAGGTTTTACAATAAATATCTATAATAAAGGCCTCTATCACGTTTAGATGATATAAACTGTTTAGGGCACAATATCAAATCTGAATAAAGCAAAAGTATAAACAAAAACAGACTTTGTAAAAATTTATGAGAAATAAAGTTTTTTAGCATAAAATTATTTTTAATACACATAAAATAATTTGTTTTTTTCTATACTAAAATGTAGCAAACCAGTTATAATATTTGTATATTTACCAGAAAGAAAGGACTATATTATACTCTCTGTCTAGCGAAAAACAACACGAAACAACTGTTTTTCCAGCGTTTCTAAGCTCTCCCTCTCCCCCTAGGAGAGGGGATGATACGAATTGAGTCTTTAAGATTTTTTAACATTAGAGTAGAGATAGACTGTACGAAATCCGATGAAGGTATCTAAATTTGAGCTATCTTTCATAATTTGGAAACAAACAGAACGCAATAGAGGTACAGTTTCCCAATCTAAAAAATTTAAATGGAATGGAACAAGTAAATGTGCAGAGTTTGTAAGGGTTAACAGTTTCTATTCTTGACTTCTTAAATTTTCAAACAGTGTATTCCCCGGGTAAAGATGAGCCTAAATTTAAATAACAGTCCCGCAGATTTGCGGACGGTGGAGGGTGCTGACAACTAGGTTATAAAAAGGCGAAGTGCGAAGCACGAGAGTTGGATTCGAGTGGGTTCGGGATGGTACGAGTTTGTACGTGTAGCGAAGTGTGTTGAAGACCCAGACCGTCCGACTCATCCGAAGCCTTGAGCAACTCTTTGGACGGCCGGGTAGCGAAGTGTGTGTGGATGCAGATGATGATAGGAAGGGTGAACCATGTACATTCTGATTTATCATTGTAAATTACGTTAATGAAGTTTATTTTATGATTTATACAGTTTAAGAATAAAACGTGTTGTTTTTTTCAAAACATGCCTGCGTTTTCATTCCTACACCTTTACAATGGTGCCCCGAGCAAATCAACCCTGTAGGTTAGTGCAAAGATGTCGGAGGTCAGAAAGTGACCCTAGTACGACTAGTACGACTAATACGGATTCAGTGGACTCTGAAAGATTGAGCCCCGATTTCAAATTGAGATGATAATGACCACGCAGGATACTGACCTGGGTAAAAATAGTAGTAGCAGGAGGCTAACCTGAGGTAAAACTAGCAGGAGGTAATCAGTAAGATTGGCAGTTAACACCCAATCTGACATTAGAGGGTGGAGAATGCAAAGCCCACTTTGACAATAAAAGCTTGTAACTCGTCCCAGTAGCTCAACTGTAGAGCGTCGGATGGTCAGTTCGGAGATCCAGGGTTCGAGTCTCGGTTGGGGCAGCAAGGTTCTTTACAATTGTCAAATTCTCTGGAAATTAATAGAATGCAAAAAAGCCATATCTAAAAGTATCTTATTTCAAAGGTAAAAGCCGAATAATAGATTACGCGTTTTTTTCATGTCATAATAATTATTCACAGTCGCGAAATGTGTAGTACCAAGAAGTTTAACCATCTCAAAAATTACGGAGAAACAGTTACATAGCATTTCATAAGAATGATTTTTTCTATGAAATAATATTTTCGTTCTGTTACTTATCCCAATAACTGAAATCAAAAGTGTTCGCGAATTTCGACAATATACTCAATGCGTTTAATGCGAAAGCAACGAATCAATAAACCATAATTTTATAATTTGTTAATTAAATTCGTAAGGATATTTGTCCCAAAAGTAGTTGGAACGAATATTTTCAAAGGAATGCTGGCAAATATTTGCTGAAGTGAAATAAAAGGGACCTCTGAAATTTTCCGAATTCAAAGAATGTTGTAGGAATTCCTTTGCAGATGCCTTTGATTATTTAGCTTAAAATGCAAAGCAAGTAGCAGAAGAACATTATCTTCAATATGTTTGATATTCTTATGCTTAAGGTTGTTCCTTTATATTATACTCCTGTTTGTAACAATTATAACACCATGAAGGAATTATCAGAATTGAATGACATTTATTCCACGAACGACTCTTATTGATACAAATAAACGATTAAATTTACAAAGTAATAAAAAAAATATTACATGTCGAAAATCAGTATTTAATGAAGTCACCATGCGCTGCAGTAAGTGCTTCTATACGACATGACATCGAATATAACATATTTTGAATTTGTACCACCGACGAAATCCCAGACACGTTCAATAGATGATATATCCGATAAATAGGCAGGCCAAGAAAGAAGCTGTATCTGTTGTGCTAAAAAAAAAGTCTTGAACATCCTAGCAATATGTGGATGAGCATTGCCCTGTTGAAATACAGCTCCAGGAATGCGTTGAAGGAAGGGCACAATTTCGGGCGCCAGAACTTCTCTGATGTATCGGTTTCTGTTGAGATTACCCGCAATTCTTAGCAGCTGAGATCGTCCAATATAGTACTCAATGGAGCCGCAGACCACCACCCTTGGCATCCGTTCAGTATAACGTTGGATAAAGCGCTCCGGAATGTGGCGTTCACCGCTATAGCGTCTAACGTAGATGCGGCCATCACTGTATCCCAAATTAAAAATGGATTCATCGGAAAAGACGACATGTTGCCAATCGGCACGACAGTGTCTATGTTGATGAGCCCATTGTGGTCGCAGGCGTCGATGGTTTTGCGTCAGGGGAATCATATACAAAGGAACTTTTGCACGCAGTCCACGGTGTATCAGATGCCGAAGAGTTCTTGTGAAAACCCATTTCTCCTTCTCCGACGGAGGGGAGGGGTATCGAAAATCCTAAGAGTTGGTAAGTTTAACTTGTACTACTTAGTCGTATCTCAAAATTGTCAGTGTGACCCTAGTATAACTCCCTTTGTTACTTCCTGTCGTGAAACTTTTGAGTGTGAAAGGACGTCCATATCAGACCCCGCTCACATGCGCAATCTCCACTGCTCTTGCTAGAATGCGTTTAAGGACACTTAGCAATTTATTCATGCCCTAAACTTCTCGGTTTTTAACACTCTCCAACATAGTTGAAAATTGTTTATGACTTCGGTCATTCTGTCTGTCTGTCTGTTCGTTCACACGATAACTGTCGTAATAATAACTTTATAATGATGAAATTATAGTATGTTGTTCAGACGGTCTGTGGGACATATGGGAATGTAAATAAATCCATGTAATGATTGCAAAATAACCTATATAAATCGCTAAGCTAATTACTATTGTAGAGTCTTCTGATAAACTTTTGGCGTTTCAGCATTCGCCATGTTTCCTGAGAATTCACTTCTGGTTGCTTAGATAGATGATTTACTCACATTTCCATCTCATTTTTTCCTTTTACAAACCAGGAAGGAAATTCTATTCTACCCTCTTTCAAACTGGTATTATTCCCACTAGGATATGTGAATGGTGATACGTGCAAAATATGGTCGAAATATAAGTTTGAAAATTTGCATGTGAATGGAATTAAATGGGCAAGGACTTAACCATTTAGGTCATCGGGAGACTGATGGTTCTGAAAAGTCTTAAAAAACCCATTTCTCGTTCGCCGGTGGAGGGAAGAAGTATCAAAAGTAAGGTTCCGTTAGACTCTGTATCGTTGCCGATACTGCAAGTGTGAAAATATTCAGTCTGTAAGGACAAAGAATATTACATTATTATTATATAGTTTGCTTTTGTAATATATTTTCTTACTAAAATAGATGTTTCAAATAATTAAAGAGCAATGCTTTGTAAAACTTCCATTCAGCCAACTTATACCCTTTTACTTCATAATTTCGCATCTATTTTGGTCTCCACAATCACCGCTAGCGTCATTCAACAAGCTTTTTTTCTATCAAGTTAGAAAGTTTTTTTAAGTTTGAAAGTCGGTTTTCTTTATCGATGTAAGAGGATTAATATGGAAATAAAAGAATTGCAATATAAATTCGATAACAAACCGCATTCTTATATCAGTCGCTAAAGATTTTTTCTTACCTCGCATGTCCAATGATATTTTAACTAAATCTTCAGAGATTAAATTTATCAACCAGAGCCTATAGTCTTTCAGCATATATGTAATGGTTATCTAGCGTGTGTTTGTATTTCCAGACTTATCAAAAGCCTCCCCTCAGTGACCTAGAATGCTGAATCTTTGCACAGTTGTACTATAGTCTATGGATCAGAACCTAACAGAGCCGAATTTTTAACCCCCCCCCCTTCCTAAAAAAATAGAGAAAATGGATATTTCTGAAAACGCTTCCTGACCTCCCAGATGTCCTCCAGTCACTTAGAAGGGGGATCTCCGCACACCTTTTGTGTCCTTCATGGCACAAAATGCAACATGAAACCATTTAAAAGAATCTCAAGCGACTCCAGTTGGATTATTCAACAGGATAATGAATGGTGCGATACACACATTAAATTCTCCGAAACAACGGCTTAGTGTCAAAAACATATCAGTTCTGGACTCACCTGCTATCAATCCGGATATGAATTGCTTTCAGAATGTGTGGGATATCCTAACACATGCCGTGGGCGAAGGGGTGGGACAACCTAGTGGTTAACGAGCGGGAATGGTACTCGGACGACCTGAGTTTGATACCCGGCTCTACCCCAAATGCCGCGTGTTCACGCTGAGTACGGGTCCGTAATTGCTTCCAAGAGGTTGGTGGTAGCGGAAGGAAAGTACGGTCCCTGTGGATGCCGTCCTCACTGGGTTCTGGTTTAAATTAGGTGGCACTGCCCGGACCGTCCAAAAAGATACCTTAAACCTTCGGGAAGATCGGACGATCTGGGTTGAAAGAAAGAAAAGTAGATGGAGAAATCGATTATAATAGGCGTAGTTTTCGTATTTATAAGGTACGAATGAATACACATAAAAAGGTATATCCGATGTCATGATCTAACTTTCGTACATCTAACAAATTTGATCGAAAAGGTTGGTTCGATATTTCACTGAATATACTGCTAATATAACAACAGATAAAATTATATACTTGTAGATATAACTAGACACTATATTCTATTTATATTCCGAGTCATTATGACACCTGCCATTTTAGTACCATAGCCTCTGCTCCATCTATATGGGTCATAGAGTCTGGGTCGAACAAATAAACAAACATTCCGTGTGCGGCAATGGCATATATTTTTCTTCTGTTAAGAAACTGAAAGCAGCCATTGGGAAAGCATGGTTTGATATTGATTCAGAGACCTTACACAACCTTGCAGTTTCTATAGAAAACCGTGTGTTTGATCTCATAAAAAGTAATGGTAGTATTATGCGTCATTAACGCATATACATTGCTTTCAAGTAAGAAAATTTCATTTTTGACCCTAAACTTTTGTGACACGTAATATTTTGTGTTTACGTTATAATGATGGTAAATGTTTACCTTTTTACGTTTTGGATTTGTAACATACAGACAAATTATTTTTTAATATAGAAATATTCAATATTTTGCTATATATTTCTTTCTGTTTTTAAAAATAAAATATGAAATTTATTCTTGCGTCTTTGGCATTACATTTTATTTCATTTCATTTCATATAGCCGCCACATTTTTGATAAAAAAAATATGCTTCGGGATGAGCTAGAGATTTCCAATTTGGTGCACAGGTAAATAGTTTGGAACGAAGAAAGTGCACAATTTCAGTTTTCTATTATTTTCTATTTTAGGGGGTGTAGCACAACAAAATGTTCGATTTCCGGAATAAAGGAGAAACGCCCCTTTCAAAACGTGATAGAGATTTGATATTTGGTGTATGGGCGAATCATCTGATAGAAAACCTATGAAGCATGGAGTTTTTCAAAACATGCTTCGCGATAAACTAGAGACTTCAAATTTGTTGCACGGGTACATAGTTGGAAAGGAGGAATGTGAGCAATTTCAGTTTTTCAACAATTGTTATTGTAGGGGGTGCCGCTCGCTAAAATATTCGATTTGGCGAACTAATGAAATACGCCTCATTTCCAATGTGATAAAAGCTTGAAATTTAGTATATAGGTTAATCATTTGATAAAAAAACCAAGATGAATACGGTGTCTCAAAAATGTTCATTTAAGGGGGTGCTACACAGTAAAACGTTCGAAAAGTAAAGTGATAGGAAAAACATGCTTCACGATAGGATAGAGACTTCAAATTTGGTATACGGGTAGATAGTTTGAAAGGAAGAAAGTATGCAATTTCAAATTTTAAATATTTGCTACTTTAGGGTGTGCCACACACCAATATTGTTCGATTTTCTGAATAAATGAGACACGCTTCCTTTTTAATGTGATAAAGGCTTAAAATTTGGTATATGGGGCAATCATCCAATAAAAACCCAAGACGAACAGAGTTTTTCAAAAATGTTCACTTATGAGTGTGCTCCACAAAAAAAACTTTCGAAAGGGGAAATGATAAAATAGAATGCTTCAGAATGAGATAGAGACTTGGTGTAAGTGTAGATAGTGTGAAAGGAAGAAGTGTGTAATTTAAGTTTTCCAAAATTTTCTTCTTTAGGGGGTACTGCACACCAAAATATTCGATTTGCCGAATGAATGTGAAAAGCGAATTATTAAAAAATGTACATTATTCAGGTATTGCCCATTGGGAAACCGTTGATTTTCAACGGGTATTCGGTTAGTATTATGTTTAAATACGCATGATTCCGTGTAATTGTTTACCCAAAATATTATTACTGGTAAAATGCTCTATGATGGCAAAAATGGCATTTTAATGAAGCGTTATAGAAGCAATTAAGTTTTAAAATCGATTTAAATGTCTTTATCGATTTGGAAGAGGTATGTTAAGTAGATTAGTTTAAAAAATTCTATTCCGGTGCATTTTCGCAGAAACCTCAATCTGGACAACTTATCTCCTTTTCTATTTCGACATTTTCCAGTCTCCAGAAATAACTTTTTCCGGAAAAGCCATTTAACTTTCATTTTTTCAAGATCAGTATTCAGTCATGGTTATCAAATCAATACGCTTCCTCGGACTAAGAGGATTAATATTAAAACTGAGGGGCTGCCATATAAAATCCTAAAAAATTCGTTTCTTAGAAACCACTAAACCCTTCTGAAATGGGAAAAAATGGTCTTGTATTTTCAATAAGTTTGATTAAATATTGAGAGATCTAAAATGTTATTTATTAATTTTTGAATTTCAGGTTTGTTGTATTTTTGTATCTGTTACTTCCCCTACATACATAGTATATAGGGAAAAGTATTGTGACGAGGTAGGTCGAAAATTCGAATTCGAGTTTATGACTGAAAAGCAATTTAGAAGCACTACAGAACTTGAATTGAACCTTTTCGAGGTGATGTCTGTGCGTGCGTGTGTGTGCATGCATGTTAGTGTGAGTGTATGTATGTTTGTTAGTGTGTGTTTATCCGTGGGTTGTGTACATGATATCTCACGCACGAGTGAAGCTTTTTGGAAATAATTTGGTATAATTACAATCAGTGAATAAGTGAACAGTTTTGATTTTATACGCAATCGACCCCCCCAAATTTTAAAATGAAATTTTGAAAAAAATCATTAAAAAATCATAACTTTTAATATTGTCACATAAGTAATCATTTATGTTATTTTTTTTAATTAGAAAACGAATGAGATAAACTTTAGCATGACATAAAGTAGCATGAACGGTTCTCGACATAGTGTATGTTTTTCAAATAATCTTATCAAAAAGGTACATAAAACTAAAAAGTACTTAATATCGTTAAATAGGTTGACTTTCCATATCCAATGTTATACTACTAATCTATTAACATCATTCTTGTGGATATATATATTTGTTTATACGTGCATTTGGTGACTTTAAGAAACGATAATTAGATGGTTGTTATAACAACGAAATCTTCTCTTCCAAATCAAATAACGAAATGTGAAGTATATTATTGACATATGGATAATATTATTAGAATTTGGATTTTAAATTTCAGGAAATTATCGAATAAAACTAAAATTTATATAACGAAACATTAGTTTCTAATAATTAAAATAGTTTAGTATATAGGATCTATTATTTGCGGAATGTTGGCCCATTTCCTAATTGAAAAGTTAGATTTGCACGAAATATATTTTCATTTGGCGTTTGGAAATAGTTTTCCAGGTTGCCATTCAGAAAAGTCCCAAATGCTATGCAAAATTTAATGCCAAAAAACACTGTTCCGAGGGTCTTGTACACCATTATGAAAGAAATAAAGTCATTGCATCGGAGAAAAAGTCATGAACTCTCTATATCACATTATCATAAATTGTTAGGTAAATATTGTAAATATTCGGTAAGCTTACATAATAAAAGACGATAGTTGTAGTTGTCTGTGTAGCAGAAAATCTAAGCATTGCACGGCCATGGTATTTGGTGCCTAGGTATTTTAAGACCTGAGATGGTGCTCCTCAGCGTTATGTTTTTTAAAATTTGAATTATTCCTTTAGTGATTATGTGTTTTAGCCCTATTTTCATACAAATCTGTTCCTTAGAAACCGAAAATATTATCATAGATCAATAAGAAAAGTAAAAAATTATCCGAAATTTATTGTTTTCGAATTATTTGCATAAATGTAGGAGTTTGTAGGAGTTGAACAAGTACGTCATTTTTTTGCATAGTCGCTTTCCTTTCCGGTGCATTTGATCCAGCGGTCCACAAGCTTGTGTATTCCCTTCAAGAAGAAGGTTTTGGGTCGGTCGCTCAACCATTTATGCACCGCTTCACCCGCTTCTTTGTCCTTAGAAAATCGACGACCTCGCAAAGCATCTCATAAAGCGAAAGTGCTGATACAAGTAATTTTTGACTTTCCTACGAACAAACAAGTGCGGGAAGCGGTGCATAAATGGTTGGGCGACCGACCCAAAACCTTCTTGTTGGAGAGAATACGTAAGCGTGTGGACCGCTCGACCAAGTGCATCGAAAATGAAGGAGACTATGTAGAAAAATGACGTACTTGTTCAACCCCTACATTTGTGTAAATAAATTGCAAAAAATTAAGTGCGGATAATTTTTGACTTTCCCTCGTAAAATACACTTTGTACAAAGGATAAAGGAAACTCGAGCAACGTACATAAGAACAAATAACATAATTGTGTTATCTGTGCTTATATACGTTGTGCAAGTTTTCCGTATTATCAGAGTTTCTATCTTAACAGTATCGAAAAGATCGAAAAATTATCTTTCAGACAAACTTTGAACGGAGATATATGATGAATAAATTGATTTTCGGGAATTAAATATAAATATACACACATATATATATATATATATATATATATATATATATATATATATATATATATATATATATTATATATATATATATAATTCAACTCTCACAAACTTATTTTTGCATTTAATTTTTATATACTTCATTAATATTCATTTTTGATATTATTATTTATGTTTATAATTTCTAAAATGGATGAACTTTTAAACAACAAATGAAATCAAAAGCCAAATGAAATCAAAATTGCAATGAAATCAAAATGCAAGTGATCAACTAATTATCTCAACTAAGATTAGAGGCACAATCGTCGATGGGCCAGACAACATTTTGCGTTAAACTACCGAGACGATAATCATTCTTGCTATAATTAAAGTTGGCTCTAGATTCTTACCTTTAAGATTTCATAAGGAAGTACAACTCCTGATTTTTAGGAATATTTTATACCCGTGCTTCTTAAAATAAAGGTAATTGACTTTTTGGCCGAACTCTCCGTCAATTGAAACTATTCCCATGAATCACAGAGTTCCGACAAAACACTAATTTTTACATTATTCAGACATCAGTCCCCTCTAGAGACATTAATTCTCTACTGCATCTAACTTGCAGTGACAAGTTCGAGCGCCATTATAAAAACTCTTGTCAACGGGGATTTGAATCACTCATTTCTGGCTTGCAAGACTCTGTTTACTGAGCTACGAAGTGATTTAATTATTCCTTTGATATTTATAGTGGATATATATACACTAGGATACAAAAGTGTTATGTATAGATATATGTAAGACTAAAAACAGTTCTGAAGATATATCTAGAGGTGGCGGGAAAAAGCCCATAAGTCAAAATTTCCAATTTTTTTTTATAACATATTTCATTTAATTATGATCTTTGTTATGGGAAGAGCAAGTAAGTTAGTTCGGCTTCTGAGATGTTAAAAAATTAAACACTTATTAAACTTTGTACGGATAGCAGTGGGTTAAAAAATATAAATCAAGAAAAGTTACTTATTTAGCTCATAAATGTATAATAAACTCCATAAAAATTTAATTTGTATTCTAAAAATAAATAAATAAAATTAAAAAAAAGTTCTCTTGAAAGCATCAAAATTTTCTTTCCTCGATATTTCAAAATCCTTGCTTTTGACTTGCTTTTTCCAGCCAGCTCTAGATATGTGCAAAGGTTAAAATGTGGGCATTGGACTAAAAAAAAAATTGTGAACTGAGGTTTATTGGGGATACACATAACGTGTAAAAAAAACCAACTTAATTTTTATATTAGTTATCAGAAAACTTGGCGGAAAACAAATTTAATGAGCAGAACAGAAATCAAAAGTTCACAGGTTCTTCCGAAGCCTATCAACTACCACAACTCAAAATAATTGCACTCGCAGCAGAAAATACTCTATGCATGTTTGATCGTGACTCTCATACACTGAATAATCTGATAACACATTTTTACTTTCCTTATATACATAATGTATAAGGAAAGTATTGTGACGGGGTCGAAAATTCGAATTCGAGTTTTCGACGGGACAGCACGTCTCAAGCATCCCTGATCACGAATCAAACATTTTTGAAGTGATGTCTGTGTGTGTGTGTGTGTGTGTGTGTGTGTGTGTGTGTGTGTGTGTCAGTGGGTCTGTGGAGACGATAACTGACGAACAAATGGATCGATTCGAACGAAATTTGGTACAAAAATTACAATCCATAAACACTGGAAGCCTATCGCTTTTAAATGTAATCGAATGTTCAGAACCCCCCTAAATTTTAGAGTGAAATTTTGAAAAAATCGTCAAAAAATCAAAACCGCTAATAACGTTACGAAAATAGACTTTTCTTATGTAATTTTTCATTAGAAAACGATTAACATAAAATTTAGAACGCTAGCATGAACCATTCTCGAGATATTTCACATTTTTCAAAAAAATTATCAAAAAGTCGTATAAAATAAAAAAATATATTTCCTATTGAGAAACATGTTCACTTTTCATATGTAATACTATGCGATAAATTGGGTGACATCATTCTCGTGGATCTAACTCGTTCCATTCATGAGAAAAGATACTTCGAGTAATACTTTTGAATTTGAACGCCAATATTCATTTATCTGTTATAAGAATAACTTATTTCTCCGTCAGTAAAGCTTGGCGAGATTTTGGCGACGAATTTGGTGGAATATCGCCAACTTGGCGACTTTTTGAAATGTTGTCAAATTAAGGAAAATCTCGCCAAATGGATTAAAATGACGCTAAATCAATGAAAATGACGACTCATTGTCGAAAATTCAATGTCTTGGAAAGAATATTAGTATCTACTATAAGAAAAAACTTTTTTTTTTTTACTGTAAATGTAGTAAATTCATTGCATTATATAAGGAAAGTCATGTGTTGCCCACATCATTTTTTTTATTTTTTTCTGTGCAGCTATACTGCGCCAACGCAATTATAATATTTTGTAGTTTAAATGATGATCAACCTTTGACCATTTCTACAACGAAACCTGATGGTAGGTCGGACAGTCTGGGTCTCAACAACAACAACAACAACGAAACCTGACTTTGACTTATAGAGAATGTAAACACCTCAAGATGTAAGATGAGTTGTATAAGAATTGCTGAATTTCTTTACCGCAAAATTATTTAGCTCTGGAATCTGCAATACAGCAGATATGAATGAAACATTCATTGATTTTAAATAGAAAAGCAGACGATTCTATATTATTCTATATTATTGTTTTTTGATGAAGTTTTAAGCATTGGAGTTAGGAAGTAATATTACCTCCATGGTTTTACGTTTTAAAGTAAAATAAATTATTGTAGTATTGTGATAATTTAAAAAATATCGCCGCTGAATGAGATGATTGGAAAAAAGTTACTGAATGAAATATTTACTGCTTTTACATAGAGAGTCAAGCGATTTATATTTCGATGACGTTATTTGAATAAAGTGTATTCGTTGTCGATGAAATTTTCAAATACAATAAATTATTGTAGTATTGTGATAATTTTTAAAATGTCTCCACTGAATGTATTGCACTTTAGAGATGTTTAAATAAAATTGCATTTCAGTTGGAAAGTCTTTCATAATCAATGTTTTATGTATGATGGATCTTTCTTGTTATAATGTTATGATAGCCATTTAGTTCCTTATTCAAATCCATAGTCCTCTAACTCCTTATGTGTCCTCGAATGGAATTTCAAGCATTCATTTAATTTACACTATTAAGTATACTCAGCAGAACATTTAAAAATCTGATGTAGGCAGCACATGACTTTCCCTGCAGACTCAAATTCATATTTTCTTTATTTCTTTGATAATTCATTAGATTGACTTTAATTGAACCAAATAATACTAAATTTGCATTTTTAATTTAATTTCTTTTATTTGGTAATTGGACATTTTCCCAAAATCAACGTAACAAAAATGCAAGAAATCTCAAACGTTTTGAGAACGGTTAGTCCTAAAGTATAATGGAGTGTGTTATATTATATTCTTCTTCAAAAATTGCGTATAAGACAAGAATTTAATTGATACATTTAATCATACACTACTTAGCTTTTTTTTTAGATTTTGGCGGACCATTTCGTAAAAAAAGGCAGGTTGTTCTTTTCCGAATCGTACCAAAATCTAATCAGCACCAGTGTATCCCACAAGTAACTTATTTACCAAATTTTGTGAAATTTAGCCAATTAGTATTTTAGCTAGAGTTGATACATGAAATTTTCACGTGCCATTTCGTAAAAAAATGCGGGTTCTTCTTTTCCGTATGGTACGACATTCTAATCAGCGCCATAGTATCCAACAAGTAACTTATCTTCCAAATTTTGTGAAATTTGGTCAATTAGTATTTTAGCTAGAGCGGATAAATGAAATTTTTACAGGCCTTTCCGCAAAAAAAGGCAGGTTCTGTTTTTGCGAATTGTACCCAAAACTAGTCCGCACCAAATTTTATGAAATTCGGTCCATTAGGTTTTGAGTTAGAGTGGATACATAGATTGCACAGACACACAGACAGACAGACAGACAGACACACACTAAAACTAGTTTTTTCGTATTCTAGAGGTCTCGAAACGTGTAGATCCGTCGAAAACTCGAGTTGCGATTTTCGACATGATTCCAATACTTTCCCTATACATTACCATGTATTGTAGGGAAAGTAAAAATAGTTAAATCAGAGGTATAATAGAATTCAATTTGTTAAATTTTCCTAGTTCATTTGTTTATTTTCTGATCCGTGTTGAAATGGTGGAATTTGTTCTGTCTGTCATCTTGGAAAACTTCAAATTACCATTTTTAATAGGTGTTTATTAAAAATATTTTCTAATATTAAACTCGCAACCATAACCACATTTAAAATTAATTCAGTAATAATTTAATTTATCCTGACCACTATATTTGCTTATGTGAAAATGGAATGGTCAGTAGTAGAATATGGGCCCAGTAGCCAAATGCAAATGTTGTAGTCAGCAGAAATTAAAATTTCTACTCATTTAATTTAAAATGTTACTTTAGAATAAACTTTCGTGACATACTTGAGTACCTTTTGGTTCATTACTCAGGATACAAGAATAAATCCAAATTTTTGGGTAACTAACACGTTTATTCACAACAAGTACAGCGTAAATAGGAGCAATATGAAGTAAAGCAGCACTTAAATGCTCCACTAATTTCCCAAAACAACGGATATAATTCTCGAAACATTGACGAATATCAGAGTTCAATGTAGTTTGTATCAATTGTTCTCGTCAATTGCTCTCCGAGTAATGATTTCTTTAATATACTCTCTATAAAAACTTCTGGATGTATCTCATATCTCGTAGAATACTGGTTATTTCGGTGTATTTTTAGAACCTTCGAAAAGTCTCTAAATGTCGCCGCATTGGCGATAAATCGTCAAATTTTGCGAACCTCTTCCGTACTGCGTCATCTGGCAACCCTAGATTCACGCCATAGGAAAGTTTGCCTTTATGAGTGTTTTCTCCGTCTGGTTACTTTCCTTATATACATAATGTATAAGGAAAATATTGTGACGGGGTCGAAAATTCGAATTCGAGTTTCGATGGGAGAGCACGTTTCAAGCATTCCTGATCACGAATCAAACATTTTTGAGGTGATGTTTGTGTGTGTGTGTGTGTGAATATGTGTGTGTGTCAGTGAGTCTGTGAAGACGATATCTCACGAACGAAAGGAGATATTCGAATGAAATTTGGTACAGAAATCACAGTCCGTGAATACTGGAAGCCTATTGTTTTTCAACGTAATCGAATGTTCAGAACCCCCCCTAAATTTTCGAGTGAAAGATTGAAAAAATCATCAAAAAATCAAAACCTTTAATGAAGTTACGCAAATAGACGTTTCTTATATAATTTTTCCTTAGAAAACGATTGACATAAACTTTAGAACGCTAGCATGAACCGTTCTCGAGATATTGCACACTTTTTCAAATAATTTTATCAAAAATTCCCATAAATTAAAAATAAATTCTATTAACTGTTGAGAAACATATTTACTTTTCATATGTAATATCATGCGATAAATTTGGTGACATCATTCTCGTGGATCTAGCCCGTTCCTTTCATGAGAAAGATACTTTGAGTAATACTTTTGTATTTGAACGCCAGTAGTCATTTATCTGCTATAAGAATAACATATTTCTCCATTTATAACGCTTGGAGAGATTTTAGCGACGAATTTGGCGAAATGTCGCTAACTTGGCGACTTTTTAAAATTATGTCAAATTAACAAAATCCCGGAAAATGGATAAAAATGACGTTAAATCAATGAAAATAACGACTAATTGAAGAAAATTCAATATCTTGGAAAGAATATAAGTATCTATTATAAGAATAACCTATTTTTTTTTGCTGTAAACATAGTAAATTCATTGCATTATATAAGGAAAGACATGTGCTGCCCACATCAGATTCGTTTTAGAAATGACTCCAGTGAGAACATTTTACATGTTTTTAACAATACGATTTGTGGTTATAAATTTACCAGTGCTCTCAAAGGTTGAATTTTTTCTAGAAGACCGTGCTGATTTTTCTTCAAATTAAGATTTCAATATCTGAGACGTTCTTTTACCCCTAATCCAAGAAATATGAAACTGCCAAACGATAACGATGCCATGACCCGAACACAAACTCTGAGCACTAGAGCGTTAATAAATATCCCGCTACAGCACAACCCTCCACAGTGTCCTAAACGCTACATGCTGAGCAGTGTTTCCAGCAATGTGGGAGACTTCCTAACTTTTCAGTAAGCGGAAAATATAAATCTGGACCGTGTCTTTGGCTATATTCATAATTTTTCCCATCTAAAATTGCGTTGTATGCATCCACATTTTTTTTATCACCACTCATAACAATCTTTCTGCCTCTGTCGGTGATTCTCTAAATTTCATCGCGGAAATCGCTGGCAGACGCACCAACAAGTCATCATTCTTGGTAAATCTGTTTGATTTTCAGGTTACTCTAAACATAGATATTTGAATAACGGTAACCATTGCACATATCTGTTCAAAAATATTCGCGTGACTAAGTTAAGCACAATATATCACAAAACTTAAATGTATACTTCCTTTCAATTGAAGATTTGAAGATCATCCTGTGCCACGAACTTTCTCAAATCTTTATTACTTATACACAGAACTTTAAATACGTTGTAGAACTCACGAAGTACATTTGATGCGTAAGTTGTTTCATTTTATTTATTACTTTTAGTACATGCATACTATGATGTATTGGGAAAGTATTGCGATTTAGTCGAACATTCTAATTCGAGTTGAAGACGAAAAGTACAATTTAGGCATTCCTATATATAGGAGTATACTCAAATGATATTGAGTATACTCAAATCGAACGTTTTTGAGTAGATGTCTGTATGTGTATACAGTTTATGTATGTTAGTATGTAGGCATGCTAGTGCTTGCCAGCCAGAGTGTGTGTGTATTCGTGAATCTGTGGACTTGTTAAATTCCGTACTGATGAAGCATAATTTGGTTCGATTAGTATAATCCGTGAATACTGGTACCTTAAGATTTTAAACGCGATTAAATGTCGGGAAACACCAACCTTACCAAATATTCAAATGAATTTAAAAAAATATCTGATGTGGGCAGCACATGATTATCCTTATATAATGCAATGAATTTACTACTTTTACAGTAAAATAAAAATAGATTATTTTTGTAGTAGATATTTCTATTTGTTCCAAGATATTGAATTTTCGCCAATGAGTCGTCATTTTCATTGATTTAGAGTCATTTTTATCCATTTGGCGAGTTTTTCGTTAATGTAGTAACATTTAAAAAGTCGCCAAGTTGGCGACATTCCGCAAAATTCGTCGCCAAAATCTCTCCAAGCATTATGGACGGAGAAATAAGTTATTCTTATGGCAGATAAATGACTATTGGCTTTCAAATACAAAAGTATTACTCAGAGTTTTTTTTTCCATGAATGGAACGACCTAGATCCACGAGAATGATGTCACCCAATTTATCGCATGGTATTACATGTGAAAAGTAAACGTGTTTCTTATGTAATTTATATTTGTCATAAACTTCAGAACGCTAGCATGAACCTTTCTCGATATATTGTAAATTTTTTAAATAAATTTATCAAAAAATCCCATAAATTAAAAAAAAATATATTAACTGTTGAGAAACATAATCACTTTTCATATGTAATATCATGCGATAAATTGGGTGACATCACTCTCGTGGATCTAGCTCGTTCCATTCATGAGAAAATATACTTTGAGTAATACTTTTGTATTTGAACGCCAATAGCCATTTATCTGCTATAAGAATAAATTATTTCTCCGTGTATAATGCTTGGCGAGATTTTGGCGACGAATTTTGCTGACTGTCGCCAACTTAGCGACTTTTAAATGTTGGCAAACTAATGAAACTCTCGCTAAATGGAAAAAAATGGCGCTAAATCAATGAAAATGACGACTAATTGACGAAAATTCAATATCTAAAAAGGAATATAAGTTTTTACTTTAAGAATTACTTATTTTTTTCTTACTATAACAGTAGTAAATTCATTGAATTATATATGAAAAATCATGTGCTGCCAACATCAGACTTTTTTAACTAATGATTTACCAGACGTGCCTAATTTCAGTTTACATGGTGTTAAATCAATGCCAAAAACATTATACTAAGTATCTTGTGCATCTTAATTTCTCTGTGAAAGAAGTACATTCATTGCATTATGTAGGGTAAGTCATCTGCTGTGCACAATATATATTTTATTCATTGAAATTGAATTATAGTTCATGCTATACGATTTCGGGTCTAATTTTCCACAAATTATAAACAGAGCCCTACTAAAATCGCTCGTATTTTATGTCTGATATGTTCCCCCTTTTTATTCTGCCTACAATCACAAATTTTCTCTTTCAGTCATTGATGGTCAACATTTAGATTGTAAATTTTAGAATGAAGGAAGAGAAAACGAAATAATCAAATGCAAAAATTCATTGTAGGAAAGCAGGTAGATAAAATGCTTGCAAGATTTATATATCAATTCAAATTTTGTTCTTTTTGATTTTCGATATTGAATCAGCATATAAAATAATGGGTTATGTATCTTCCTGAAATTCCAGTTTTTGATGTAATAAAATGTATTGGCTTCAGAAAAAGGAAAAGCCTCTAAAGTTTGTCTATAAATTTTCCGACAATGTTTTTCTCCAAATGAGGTATATATAACCTTGGTACAAAAACCAGAGGCGGTATTTAAATATATACGGGTTGCTGTGTATGTGCGAAAGTGTAGCATATAAACCATCTCTGTATAACTAACTATTTCGGAATTTAAGAATAAAGTTTTCTTATTTCCTTATATACATAATGTATAAGGAAAGTATTGTGACGGGGTCGAAAATTCGAATTTGAATTTTCGACGGGAGAGCACTCTTCAAGCATCTCTGATCACGAATCAAACATTTTTAAAGTGATGTCTGTGTGTGTGTGTGTGTGTGTGTGTGAAAGTATGTATGTGTGCGTGTGTGTGAAAGTATGTATGTGTGCGTGTGTATGAAAGTATGTATGTGTGCGTGTGTGTGAAAGTATGTATGTGTGCGTGTGTGTGTGTGTGAAAGTATGTGTGTGTGTGTCAGTGAGCCTGTGGAGACGATAACTGATGAACGAACGGACCGATTCGAACGAAATTTGGTACAAAAATCACAATCCGTAAACACTGAAAGCCTACTGTTTTTATACGCAATCGAATGTTCAAAACCCGCCTAAATTTTCGAGTGAAATTTTGAAAAAATCGTCAAAAAATTAAAACTGCTAATAAAGTTACGCTAATAGACATTTCTTATGTAATTTTTCAATAGAAAACGATTGACATAACTTTTAGAACGTTAACATGAACCGTTCTCGAGATATTGCACATATTTAAAAAAAAAGTATCAAAAAGTCATATAAAATAAAAAAAAAATATTTCCTATTGAGAAACATGTTCACTTTTCATAGGTAATACCATGCGATAAATTGGGTGACATCATTCTCGCGGATCTAGCTCGTTCCATTCATGAAAAAAGATACTTTGAGTAATCCTTTTAAATTTGAGCGCCAATAGTCATTTATCTGCTGTAAGAATAACTTATTCCTTCGTTCATAACACTCGGCGAGATTTTGGCGACGAATTTGGTGAAATGTCGCCAACTTGGCGATTTTTTTCAATGTTGCTAAATTAACGAAAAACTCGCCAAATGAATAAAAATGACGCTAAATCAATGAAAATGACGACTCATTGACGAAAATTCAAATGTTGGAAGGAATATAAGTATCTACTATATAAGAATAATATTTTTAATATTTTTTTAACTTTGAAAGTAGTAAATTCATTGCATTATATAAGGAAAGTCATGTGCTGTCCACATCAGATTTTTTAATTTACTAGCAATTTCAATAATTACTAAGAAATAGGTAGGTAATTTATCGGTAATTATTTTGCATTAAAATTTAATCAATTTCTTGATTCTACATTGAATAGTTTACTAAAACGTATCTACTTAACTATATGAAAATATTTAACTATTCTAACAAATTTAAATAAAAGATAAAACTGTTACAAATCTTCTTTGTTTTAATTCGTATGTAATTGATGCCATTGATGCTGGGGGTCAATTAGATGTTGTTTACACGGATTTTGCGAAGGCTTTTGATTCGGTTGATCACGGTATTCTGATACATAAATTGAATAGTATTGGGTTCTGTCCTGATTTGGTTATGTTGTTGAAGTCATATTTGGGTTCTAGGTTTTCATGTGTAAATTTTGGTTCGTCATCGAGTAGGAGCTTTTCGGCTACATCTGGTGTGCCCCAGGGCTCTGTTCTTGGTCCCCTTTTATTTATTATCTTTATTAATGATCTTGCTGATTGTTTTGGAAATTGCCTTTTTTATGCGGACGATCTGAAGATTTTGTGTCCTATTTTTGATGCTGTGTCGTGTAATAATATTCAGTCGGAGCTGCTTGTCCTTTCTGATTGGTGTGGTAAAAATCGTTTGCATCTCAATATCAGTAAATGTAGTGTGGTATCTTTTACTCGTAAAAAAGTGCCTATTTTATTTTCGTATGCTATTAGCAACTCTGTTTTGACTAGAAGGTTTTCTATTGCTGATCTTGGGGTCACGTATACATCTGATTTTTCTTTTTCCACACATGTCTCCAATATTTGTGCTAAATCATACAGAAATCTAGGCTACATCAGGAGGATTACGCATGATTTTGTAAATGAGGATTCCAGAATAGTTCTTTTCAATGCCTTGGTCAGGTCTGGGCTGGAGTATGCGTCTGTGGTTTGGAGGCCTTTTCAGGCCGTTCACTCTAGAAGGATTGAGGTCATCCAGAATAGGTTCTTGAGATATCTTTATTATGGGAAAACTGGCATTAGTTGTTATGCATTGTCTTCTGCTTTTTTGCGTGGTTTGTTTGGTGTTGTAAGCTTGCAGAGAAGAAGGGATTTTATTCTGTGTTCTTTTTTCAGGGGTTTGTTTCGTGGCCGAGTTGACTGTTCCCATGTCTTGGGTGGGATTGGTTTTCATGTCCCACAGTATAGAACTAGAAGCTTGAATTTATTTGCCATTAGGAAGTTTAGGTAGAGTATTGGCAATAATTGTGCTATAAATTGCTTTTCTAAATTATACAATGGTTTCCCGGATTATCTTGATATTTTTTATTCTTTTGAGAAGGATTTTAAAGAGCATTTGTTGTGAACATCTTGTGTTTTATTACATGTATTCTTGTGAAGTGTTTTTTAATTTTAATGTTTTAACTTTTTAATGTATTTTAACTTTTTAATGTATGTCATGGTATTTTGAATGTAGCTTTGCTCCTGCATGCTGTAACTGGGACTACGTCCTGTTGCTTGCAGTCTTTGTAAATAAATAAGTAAATAAATAAATAAATAAATAAAATGTGGGCAGTACATGACTTTCCCTACATAATTTTCCTACATCATTTTCTCTTTCTGTCTTTCATAATTCATTAAATTGAGTTTAATTACCCAAAAAATATTTGAAATTACTTCAAGTTTGCAGTTTCACTTCAATTTTCGTTTTCATTTGGCAACTGGGCATATTTTTAAAGGATTGCAAAAAATGCTAATAACTAAAATACCTCAAGAGAGATTAGTCCTAAAATAATGGGATTGGTCTGGTCTTAAATATCTTTGTCGTTAAACGTTATGCACAAAATAAGCATTGTAGTGATACATTTAAGCATATGTAGTCTTTTATTTCAGATTTTGTACATTTTTGCGAGTGATTTTGCAAAAAAATTGCTTTTTTTTCTTCTTTTTTTTAAATCATGCTAGAATCCAATCAGCACCAGGGTAACCCACAGGGAACATATCTACAAATTTTATAAAATTTGGTATATTAGTTTTGAGTTGGAGTAAATACGTACATTGCGCAAACTCACACACACACACACACACAGACTAAAAAGATTTTTTTTGTGGTCTACAGTGCTAGAAACGTGTATCACCGCCAAAAACTTGAGTTTCGATTTTCGACACTATTTCAGTAGTTTCCTTATACATTACCATGTATTGAAGGAAAAGTAAAAACACATAATACAACAGTTAATAAATTAAAACTCCGTAATCGTGCTTCAATCATTCAAAGTTAAATAGTTTTAAATTAATAGCTGTATAATATTGAACCACATATTCCTAAACAGTCTTACATAAACTGCACTCCATAGCATTAAAAAGTTTCTATCTCAATACCTCCAGAATTAGTTCAATAGTTCAGTGAATTCAAATCTCACGACAGCTCGCAATCAATGGTGATGGAGTTACTGCTGACGGCTGGTCATTATTTAGTATAGATTGTCGCTGGTAAATGCATCCACAAATATACAGTTATCAGGCCATTATTTTGATTTTGTCGAAACAAATTCTGTATAGAAGTCATATATCAGTTCCAAGTCTTATTGCGTAATATCCCAGCAAATAGTTCACATACCACCTGTAAGGTTTCTATTATTTATTATCATTTTATTCTAATTCTACTTTTCCTGATTTTAATTTATGTCCTAAACCTCTCAACTTTCATTCCGAGGAATCCAAAACTCACGATTGGCCAGATCTATAAGAAGGATTGATTTTCGAATTACGTCTTTGTCAATTTGCCGAATTCGCGCGTGTGTGTGTTCTGATAGTCCATGGAAGGGTAGCATCCAGAAGTAATAGCCTACAATCTTGTGAGTATATACAGGGTGATTCAAAAGTTTGGAGCAAAAGTAAAACGCTATAAAAAAATGTCTATGGGTCGGAGAGACATGCGGTTTGCAGATTAATATTCACCGTGGTGGGGGATTTTGTATGGCATGAAAAAATAGTTCAAAATCTCGACATTAGGGGGCGCTACTGCAAAGAAAACAATGCGAGGTAATAATTGTGAAATGAGTTATTGTATTTCAGCATGATTTACAGCTGCAAGTGTTCAATGGGTCTACCACCACATTCCAGTACTGAGTGCAGTCGCAGTATTACTGCTGTTACAGCATGAAACAGCATATCAACGGAAATGGCTGCTACCTCTTGCCGTAAGGCGTCTTTCAGTGCTTGTAAGGACTGGGGATTTCCTCTATAAACCCGTGATTTTAGGTCACAATCAGGAATCACAGGGTGTGAGATCTGGGGCTCTCGCAGGCCATTCATGTGTGCTATGCCTGCTCAGTAGGCGATTGATCCCAAATGTTGACCATAGCAACTCCATCACTTGACGTGCCGTGTGGAGTGGTATTCAATAATGGTTATATTCAATAATGGTAATTTTTGGCTGATCCTAATTTTACGTTGCGTGAGCGATATGCCTAAGTCACCTCCATGGTTTTATCTGCAGCAGCGCCCCCTAGTGTAGAGATTTTGAACTAATTTTTTTCATACCATACAGGCCCCCCACCACCACCACGGTGAATATTAATCTGCAAACCTTATGTCTCTCCGACCCATAGATATTTTTTATTGCTTTTTACTTTTGCTCTGAACTTTTGAATCACCCTGTATATTGTGCCGTAGTTGTTCATAGATTCAGATTAAAAGTCAGTTTAGTAATAACTTAGGGTTGAATTTCATTGTAGCTTAGTATGTCTTAGGTAGAATTTACAATGCTAGTAAATACTTTGTGTATAGATTTATAATACACGTATATATGTGTGTATTTTAAGTTCACATCGAAGTTTACTGTAAATAAAGTTGTGTATTTGTGTGTTAGTGTCGTGATTCCTTCATCGAACTCTAGTCAGTAGGTTAGGTAAAGTTGTACATTAGATTGAAATCATCAGAAATTAGAAAGGTACTTTACACACCTTTGTAACCCGGCCGTCCAAACAGCTGCTCATGTCATAGGAGGAATCGGATGGTCTGGGTTTTCGACACACCTTTGTAAAGATCATCTTCAAACAGTAAAGTTTTAGTAAAGACCTAAATGTTTTAGATAGGATGATGCCCACGTATGAGGCACCAGAATTTTTCCTCCGTTGCGATTTCATGAGATCTTATGAAATCGTAATAGAGAAAAATTGAGAAACATATGTGGATTCTAGTCTATGATGGATTGCCCATTTGGATGATTTAAAATATTCGGCCTTGTTTTTGTCTTGTGACAGATTCCGTCTAAGCCTTCCTAATGTCTGCGTTATATTGGAATGTATCCCTATCTTCTCAGGAATTCAGATTGCCCCCAATTTCTGGGTCAGTGATTTTGTCACGGAAAATATATTTGCGAAATTCGTTAGCAATTTGCGCAAAAGTTTCGAACTTTCGCAAATAATTTTCAAAAACTAAAACTAAATTTAAAACAGTGAATAATTTTAAATTTTTCATAAAAACAAACTGAGTGATTATCAGATCATAGCGTCCACAATGTATTCAAGTTAGCGTTGCTACTAGTATAGTTGTCACATTTAGTGATCATTAGTCATTTTACCCATGCAAAACGTGGATGGAAATAATTATAGTTATAAGTTCTGGGTCAGTGATTTTGTCACGGAAAATATATTTGCGAAATTCGTTAGCAATTTGCGCAAAAGTTTCGAACTTTCGCAAATAATTTTCAAAAAATAAAACTAAATTTAAAACAGTGAATAATTTTAAATTTTTCATAAAAACAAACTGAGTGATTATCAGATCTTAGCGTCCACAATGTATTCAAGTTAGCGTTGCTACTAGTATAGTTGTCACATTTAGTGATCATTAGTCATTTTGCCCATGCAAAACGTGGATGGAAATAATTATAGTAAATAAACATTCGACTATACCCGGGACGCTATACCCGGGATTTAACCCTTTCGGGACGGCGGCATTCCGGAGCTGTCGCGGCCCAAAGGACGACGCGCTTCGCTTCCGAACTGGTCGAAAAGGACGGAGCATTTTTTGCGCTAAGCCTAACTCTCGAAAAAAATTCACTGAAAATCACGTATTCAACACAGAAATCTACTTTTCACAGGAATAAAAGAAATATTTATGTTCTATTTGTTGTATAATTTTCATACAAATCTGAATACAAAATACTCGTTAGTTGCTCCCATTCTTTTATCCGAAATAAACGAATAATTTCACTGCCTCTAAAACCCAAACAAAAAAAAATACTCTCTTATATTCCTATGATTCACCAACGAAATCATAACCCTGAAATAAAAATAAAAACCGAAACTCAATTATAAAATTGTTGATGCTACGAGAATTGCTCTGTTTGTTTATGTTACGAAATGATTTTCACCGCTCCAAATGGAGAAATAATTCATTCGATCCTCTTCTGCCAAGGTCATGCCTCTGCAAAATGCATTGAAGTTAGTTCCATGGACAAGTAACGCCATCTAGTTCACAAATTGAAACGTTCTGCGTACTGGCACTTATGCGTGCCACTATCCGCTTGCGGTAAAATTTCCTCTGGCCCGAATGAGTGCCGTTCGTCCTTGAATGCATGTTCGCATCTGGCACCTGGGCGTGCCATTCGTCGCGAAAGGGTTTTAAGAATGATTCCTACTTACATGAAGTCAGAGTGAATCATTTGGCTGCAAGTGGCCCTTACAACTCACGCAAAATCTCCTTCCGGTAGAATTTCTGTGTTTGCGACTAGGAAATGTATCATTAAATGTTTTCTTGAATCGGAAAATTTGGTTTCCAAATTAAAAATTGACTTTTCCTAATACGACAGGGAAATGTTTTACAGTCTGCAATAATATGTATTTAAATCTGTATTTATCTTGTATTTATCTGTATTTATCTTGTATTTAAATCTATATTTATCTATATAACTTACACTTTGTGTTCAACCCTTATATACCATCTTGTCACTTACCCATTCTTATCACCCAATCAACCTCATATCCTTCTCTTACAAGTTGAGTTTCCCCCTTTTGTTTTTGTGTCACTTTATGTTGTATTTTATGTTTTGAATGTTTTTTCTTCTTGTTTTGTATGTCGGTGTCACTCGTTTGTAAAACTGTATGTTTAAGACATATATTTCTTCAAATGTAAAATGATCTTGAATCTTTAATAAATCTCCAGACCGTCGGTCGCTGACCTTGGAAGCCGGCACCTGCTGGCTTCCTTTCCCGGTCGTCCAAACGGCTACTCGAGTCCTTGGACGAGTCGGACGACCTGGGTCTTCAACATTCAACAGTGTGCAATAAATATTCAGTTCCACCCACTATCCTAAATTACTAAGACGAATGAACTTATGGAGAGAATCAGAGAAGAGATTATTATTGACATCAGAAAGAAATAATACTTTTCTTCTATTGTGCAAAAGTTAATCGAACTCTGCAATTTCTCCAAATCTTCAGTAACATTGCAACAGACTACACTATTTTTGTTGACTTTAAAGATGCAGAGAATCCAATGTAAACCAAGAAACGGTGGATAAAAGAGCGAAATAGCTGTTCCACTTTAATTTAAAGTGGTTACACAAGAAAGGGCAGCTTTCGATTTCCTTTCGATTTGCACCTCGAATTGAAGGAAGGGTTTATTCTAAAATAACAAATAAGTAAGAACAAAACACTAGAAAATATTTGTGGGTATTTCATGTCTCTTTTGTTTAAGTCATTTGCCGCTTACTGAATACTCTGCTTTTGTATGGAAATTCCAATAAAAAATATTTTGGCGCTGCTCATTTGACTTTAATCTAAATTATTAAAACTTGTAAGGTTAATAAATAGTATGGATACACGTCAACTTTAATTACATTTTAAAATCAAAGGCAACCATAAATAGGTTTAAAAGTCCTTTTATAAAACCTCCTGTCCTCGACGTACAAAGATTATACGGTCAAAGCGCTTTCGAGCATCACTAAGCCCTTCAGCAACCTTTGATTTTAAAACTTAAGATTAGATGGGAATATTCCTTAATTTACAGAACTAATACTTGAATAGAATCTCACGGTTTTTTAAAAGTGAGAAAAGGATCTGAGACTGAGCCAAGTGCTTTCAAAAATTAAAAAAATCTAATAGATTTTCAATTATATGCAACCCACCTATATACTCCCCCCCGCCTTTAAAGAAACCATGTTTTCTTACCGTTTTCTTACGCTTAGCACTGGAATCTCACTTTTTTTAATGAAAGTTAAATATATGGGAATTATTAAAAGTATTATGTTAAAAAATATCTTGAATCAGATATCAATTACCTTAATTCTGATCATTCCCCGCTGTTTTTCAACCAATAATGAAGGTGTTACCTCCTGGTTGCTAAGAGTTGAAGTTGATTTTCCTATATACTTGCCTTTCAAACAGTAAGTATACAATATTAGAATGGCGAGTGTAACTTACTCTGATATCTCGCTGTAGAATAAAGGAGGATCACGAACTCGGCAACAAAGCGAGATATGCGAAAATAATCATAAAATTGTGTGTACAGAATGTAAATGAATATGAAGTGTCATATTTGTACTTTGTTGGTTATACACTATGGAAGTAGTAATTGAACATGGATACGAAACAACAAAGCAGAATTTGATCTTTAATTGCTAATATAAATGTAATTTTTTTATTCTACAGCTATCTCTGTCTACCGTTGTCCCCTTCGCGGCCCAAATTACAGTAGAATCAGTCGATTTAGGTTTATTTAGCCGCAAACCCATTGAGTCGACTCCTGTGTGCGCTCGGTATAATAAATAAATAAATAAATCATAAAATTATAAAACAATCTCTAATGGGTAGGAATCGGCTATAGCATTATTACAGAAGACATGTATTTGACACAATAGAGTTATTGGCGTATGGCTTCCCTATTTAGATATAATGGGAAAACAAAATTGCGCCATAAAAATAAATTTCATTAAAATTCCTTGAGAAATAATGCTCTCTGTGGAAAAGTAAAAGTTTTTAATTCTTTAGAGAACATCTCGTAGTATCTTCCCAAAAGTGGTGCACATTTATTTTCAGTCAAAAGAACATATAAAGTGATCAACCATTTATATTGGCTATTTAATATGGGATTTCTTCCTAACTATAATTAACACTTGCAATACTTTGATACTGCACGTGTTTGTTGTTTTCAGATGATGCCATTCCCTTTTGAATAATAACTGCATAAAAATGCCTATTTCTTTAACATTGTTTACATAATTATTTTTATTTGTATTTCTTTTAATAAAAATACATAAAAAAATTGGGCAGTTCTCTTTTAGTCCAGTCTTCTAGGATATTAGTTATTTTTCTATATGAAATAATCGTAGCAAGTAACATGCAGGTTTCTCAATTTGTTCGAGATATATCGTGTTCAAGAGATATTATGATAGATTCAGAGATAGACTCAGCTCGTTTAAAAAGCGTTGATTTATATTTAGCGATGCTTAAAACGCATAAATCCACTTAAATCGATGAATTAGATTTTGAGCCTCGCAAAAATACTTTCTTTTTACATATAATATATATTGTAAAATAAGTGAAAAGGGGAAGGCAAGCCTACCAATGGCTTTTAATAAAACACTTGTTCATTGAAACTATGTCTTTCAATAAAACCAAAGTTGCATAATGTTCTATAATTTCAGATAGTTTTTAGCATGCAACTATGCATACTAAATGCATAATAATGCATTTCATAGCTAAAAATTACTTAAGGGATCTTGCTGGAACAGTTAAATTTTTTTGAAAACGTTTCATATTTTTCGTACAAATTATGTGTCACTTCTATTTACTTTACCAATATTTTCAACGTTTAATGAAAACCCAAAAACGTAATCCCCTTTTTCTTGCTTTTATATTTTTCTGGTTGGGATTTGCGTGTTGAATAATAAGAGATAATTTTTAATATGTCAGAAATGATTTTGATTAAAACTTCCCGCGTGCATTGACTTAGAATTAATCACGTTGGGGGAAATAATTACGAACATGATGTTCCTATTTTAATAAATTTACTTCACCTTTTTTTATTTTCGTTGCGTAAGTTATAAGTTGAAGAAGTTATGAAGATTGATTATTGTGGGTCTGCTAAGTTTAACATTTTGGTTTTTGAGAATTTATAAAATTTCAAATGTATGTTATACTTTTTATTTTCTCATAAAATATAATTTGAGTAGATTATTCTTTTTTATTTATAATCCGCATGATTTAAACAATGGGATATGATTAGAATAATTTGAAATTAAACATTTTCACAGCATTATTATTATTATTGTTATTAATAATATTATTATTTATAATATTATTATTTAACAACTATGATAAATCCTGAATCATCGGTTGCCATATGGGTTGGCAAAATTTCATTGCATGTTTTCTTGTTGCCAATGTAGTTATTATTTATTTTGTGCGAAAGATTGTTAAAGTTAAAACTGATCCAGGTTGCGTGCTAAAAGGTTTTAAATGTAATGAGTGGTATTCACACCTTGGCAGTATGTCTCCCCATGTGACCTCCACCTAATGTGTCTCTTTCTTACTCAAATTTTATAGTTTCCGCATGATTTTTTGCAAGTTTAGTAAAAGCTACAAAGTATAAAGAACATAAGGGTAGCGTATCGATTGCAATTTTTCAAAATTCGCAATAAAAAAATCATCTTAGTCTTTTTTAATGTTCAAATAATAAACAATGAATTTTATTGAATATTAGATAGTATATAAAAATAATAAATAAATATTAAAGTCTTAAGATCTAACGATTTTTCATTATTCTTTAATGATAACGTCATCAATGCATTATACTTTTCTCTAAAGTAACCTTTTGTATACACTGGAAAATATGTTTATTTTTTCGATTGAATAAAGTGAAAAAGATGATAAACTCTGTTATTCCATAAATCGACTTTTTTTATAAGTCAAGCTAAGAAAATTGTCAACTTTTGAGACTTTATAATTAATTCATAGATTAAAGATTAAAATTAATTCAGCAATTGCTATTTTGTTGTCAAATAAAATTGCCTTTACCGATTGGATTGGCGGGAAAATTGAAAACTCCAGAGCAGTCCTAACAACTTGACATGAAATGATTTAACATTGGGATAAAACTGTCGCCTAAAGGTTCATTTTCCCGTTTTTGCTCCCGTCAAATACTTTTCTTTCACTGCCGGATCAAGCCCTCTTTTCTGTGATCCTTATAATCTCATTACTTCTGACAAATTACCTTCCATTGGCGAGCTTATGCCATGGAACTTTTTTTTGCCTACGATTTGGCTGCACTAGCAACAAAAGTAAAATTTCACTTTTTTTTTTCTTTTTTTTTTTCAAGTGGTAAGGGGTGGATTTGTAAGTACGTGTGGTGGGGTATTTTAAATACTACATGCATGCAATAAATTAGATATGTCCAAAACATGTCCAAAACATGTCCGTCTCTACGAATAAATGAACATGTTTTGATTTTGAGGAAAATAAGAGCGAAGGATTCCAGTATTAAACTAGCATTCGATTCCATCGAATCCAATAACTCCTTGTAATTGCAAATTTAAAAAAAATCTGATATGGACAGTAAATGACTGTCCATACAGTATGCAATTACTTTTTTTACAGCGTACAACAGCGTTCTCGACCAGTACAACAGCTGTACTCGACCGCTGATGTACAACATCAATCAGTGGTGCGCGTACCACTGGTGATACTCGAGAAGATAACTGGTGATACGTATATGATTTGTGCAATATACAGTATGAAAAATTTGCCATCAAATCGCAATACATTTTTAAACAGTATTTATTTTCAATATAAGCGTATTGTCAATTTAAAATCCCTTTGCACCAAATTCAAGAATGTTTACAATTTTAGGTCAAGATATCAGAAAAGTGAACTCGAAAATCTATTGTTGCACATCGAAGTTCAATGATTATCCGGAGATAAAGTATACTATTGTATTTTTCTTTGCAATTCAAAATGTGAATTAAGAATTTTTTTATGGATGAGTTATGGTCGGATAGATTAGCATATTTTGCTGATATTTTTAGAAAGTTGAATGATCTGAATGCAAGTTTTCAAGGGCGAAATAATGTAAATGTTTTTACTATTAAACCCAAAGTAAATGCAGCTAATAAAAAATTTGAGTTAATTAAAACTAGGAGAGTGACATGTTAACTAATAGGTATGATTAAGTCAACCAAGTCACTGGAATTACTACATATGGGTGCTTATAGATCACTGCCTATAAATCTCATTTGGCGTCTGACGGTCTTTTGGCGGTAATAAATACTTTTATCGATAACTAATGACTGTATCAGAAAAGTATTTTTATTCTTTTTGAAGAAAACATGGGATGTTTTTAATGAAAATTGGAGTAAAATTTGTTGAGATTTCCACAAACTTTAGAAACAATTTTTGAAGAAAATAATTAAAACTGAAATATGCATAAACATGAAATATAAAATGTCATTGTTTTCAATTGATAAATAATTTTAACTTATTATTCCCAGAAGATGTAAAAAGATTGGATCAGGTATTCATTTTATTCAGATAAAATAGCATTCATCAAATACTTTTCTGCTGAGGCAAAAGAACAAATTCTTGATATTTCTTGTGACACTTTAAAAACAACTCTTTTGTCAACTTCTAAATTTAAATAATGATTTTAAAGACATTTAAGAAATAAATTATATTTTAATACCATTTTATTCGACGTACTTATATGAAACAGGATTGTCTTCAACGCTGTACTTAAAACACAAATATGAAAAGATCAACATAAAGCTAAATTTGCGCTTAAAATTAATTAAAATAGAACCAGATGTAAAAAAACTGATTTCTGTCAAACAAGCATTAAGTATCACATAAATATTTTTTTTTCTTTACTCATATTTTTTATCCTTGTTATTGCTTGTAAATCTTATTTGCTAGTATTTATTATTTTTGTTAAATGTTTTCATTAGAAATGAAATAAAACGTGCGTGACATAATGAAAGTGAACCTATTTGACTATAATTACTACATTTTTCATTTTATATATATATTTTTTTTCATTTTTTTTTTTTTTGAAAAACGTGCGCTATATCGAAATTGGTTCATGCTAACGTCCTAAAGTTGGTGTCATTCGTTTTCCAAAGAAAAAACGTGTGAAAAGACGTGACGAGTGAAAATATTATTTATTTAACGGCCCTATTTTTAACGAAATATTTAAAAATTAGGAAGAGGTGTCTTTCGAATATTCGATCTCCTTTAAAATCAATAAGGTTAAAGTATTCACTAATTGCAGTAACCGCATCATATGTTTTTCTAAACGCTCTCTCTCTCTCTTTACACACACACACATATATATATATATATATATATATACATATATATATATATAATCCTAAAACTTTCGATTTGACTTCAGAGATGTTTGATTCTCTCAGTGGGAACACGTTTCTGGCAGGATAAATGTTTCTATTTTCAAAGAGGTGCGGTATGTTTTCAATTTTCAAAGGTTTTTAAATGACTAAATACGTAATATCTGTTCAACTATTTAAACATTCATTACTAATTAGCAGTTTTAGCTTATAACAAACACCTTATTTAATAATTTTAGATGAAAGTAAATACTTTATAAATAAACTATCATCCCTTTTTATTCAAATTTAATTTTAATCCCAACATAACCCTTCTACTCATTGAATGTATTTTTAATTTTATAGTTATAGTATAATATATATGTGATGTGAATGTCCATGCCATGTATTTATCTATCCATTGCAAATGCTATTATTGTATTGTTCAATATGTAATGAAAATGTAAGATTATGGTTTCCTCCTCACCCACCCTCTGAAAAACTCTCGATTCTACATAATATGATCTTAATGAAAAGTTTCAACTCACATGACACTAGTATCAAATATATTCGCAATCTTCTGACAAATAGAAAACACAGGTACAGTAAAATATCTATACAATAATATCAATATACCTTAAAACGCTACCAAGAGGTTCCAAACAGAATATTCTGTGCAGTATGATATTAATTTTCATATTTGCGAGAGCAGTTTGGTGCTCATAAGCAGTGGTTGGAAAAACTACACTGGCTTCCAAAAGTTAAGCACGGGCGGTAAAATCAACAAAAATGGAAAAGTAAAGCTTTGATTAACTCAAAATTGTACATGAAAGTAGAAAATATGTTTATGCATTAAAGGAAACAAGAATTATGTACAAAGATGAAAAAAATATTTACTTTTCGTAAGTTATATGATGACGTCACATTTGAGTCATTAACAAAATGATGTTTAAAGGCAAACAAATCAAACAAAACTTACATTAATATGGTATGTGACCACCCAGGACCTTCACACAAATTTTATAGCGATTTTACATGCTTTCAATGAGATGATCAACCATCGCAGATGCGAGCAATGGCCATTCCTCCAATAGGGCAGTTTCGAACTCTCTGAGACTAGCTGGAAGAGTAAATGAGCAGAGACAGCACGCCTGAGGGCATCCCAAAGGTTTTCAATGGGATTGTGGTCGTGGGAATACGTCGGCCACTCCATACAAGAAATGCCCCCATTTCCCAGGTATTCGTCAATGATATTAGCTCGTTGGAAATGGACATGTGGTTCATAAGGAGAAAATTAGGACCATCTGATGCAGCGTAGAGTCTCGCAATTAGGTCTATGACTTCATCCCGACACCGTGCAGCCGTCACAGAACCGTCTTTAAAGATGTGCGGCTCTGTGCGATATCCCAATGAAATTCCAGCCACAACCATGACTCTGCCATCTCTGAATGCATGATGTTCGATGATGTTTTTGGACTGATTGCGCGTGCCTCGTTCTCTCCAGACCCTTACACGTTTATCTGATTCCAGGGCAAATCTGGACTCGTTCGTGAACAGGACGTTGCACCAATCTGAGTCCAATTGACATGTTGACGACACCACTTTAATCTTGCCTTTCTGGCTTGGACGGTTAGTAGAACACAAAAACGTGGTACTTGGGCGTACAGTCCCTTGACGTGGAGCCTTCGGCGCACAGTACTGGCAGATATTGTCTTACTAAGTGTCGCTGCAACCATGAATGTAACAGTTGTAGAGGTCACTCTTCTATTCCGCTTGGCTACTATAGCAATATACCGATCATCAGAGGGGGGTGGCAACCCTTAGATAACCGGGCACAGGTCTCCGGACAACTGTTTGACTTGTTTGGAATTGGTTCCATAATCAAGAAATTACCGAATGAACAACGCCAAAGAAAATAGCGACATTTTTGATTGACTGTCCTGCTTCAATGCGTTCGACAGCATGCCCAGCGCTCACTATCTGTCTTTCGTCTTCTTTTAGCCATAGAAACACGAATATCGTCAAAACTAATCCTACAAAAGTCATAAACACTTAGTATCAACATTTAAATGCACCTCCTCAAACCCTTCAGACGGCTGGCGTCTTCAACGACAGTCTAATTAGCATATATCCAGACAGTCAATCGTGATTGGCTGTAACATACGATATTTGCATACTGCCATCCACATCAGCAGCGATTTTCAACCACTCAAATTCAAACGCTTTTGAAAAATGAAAATTTGCATTGCGTGCTTAACTTTTGGAAGTGAGTGTACTTTATTATTGTAGTGACCTACAACTACAACTACATTATGACAAATATAGTTAACTACAACAACAGCTACTTTTCAAAAAATCTGACGTGGACAGCACATGACCTTCCTTATATAATGCAATGCATTTACTACTTTTGCAGTCAAAAAATAATCTCTAAGATCCACGGTACTGTGTTTTTATCGTTGAATTCTACAGTTGGCGAGTTTCCGGATGACAATTAGTAATACTATTTGAAAGTACCCAATTAACTTATATTTTACACAACTCTAAATTATCAATTGTCGGTATTAATAGCATCCTCAATAAGCGCTCATATATTAAAATAATATGATGTGGGCAGCACATGACCTTCCTTATATAATGCAATAAATTTACTACTTTTACAGTAAAAAAATAAGTTATTCTTATAGTAGATACTTACATTCTTGCCAAGATACTGAATTTTTGTCAATTACTCGTCATTTTCATTGATTTAGCGTCATTTTTATCCATTTGGTGAGATTTTCGTTAATTTGGCAACATTTTAAAAAGACGTCAAGTTGGCGACATTCGGCCAAATTCGTACCAAAATCTCGCCAATCGTTATGGACGGAGAAATAACTTATTCTTATAACAGATAAATGACTACTGGCGTTCAGATAAAAACGTATTATTCAAAATATATTTTCTCATGAATGGAACGAGCTAGATCCACGACAATGATGTCACCAAATTTATCGCATGATATTACATATGAAAAGTGAACATGTTACTCAAAAGTTAATATATATATTTTTTAATTTATGGGATTTTTTGATAAATTTGTTTGAAAAATGTGCAATATCTCGAGAACGGTGCATGCTAGCTTTCTAAAGTTTATGTCAATCGTTTTCTAAGGAATAATTTCACAAGTAATGTTTATTTGCGTAACTTTATTAAAGGTTTTGATTTTTTAATAATTTTTTTAAATTTCACTCGAAAATTTAGGGGGGTTCTGAACATTCAATTGCGTTTAAAAATAACAGGCTTCCAGTATTCACGAATTGTGATTTTTGTACTAAATTTCATTCGAATCACTCCATTCATTCGTGATATATCATCTCCACAAACTCAATGACACACACACACACATACTTTCACACACACACACACGCACACACACAGACAGACAGACATCAACTCAAAAATGTCTAATTCGTGATAAGGGATGCTTGAAAACGTGCTGTCCCGTCGAAAATTCGAATTCGAATTTTCGACCCCTTCACAATACTTTCCTCATACATTATGTATATAAGGAAAGTAAAAAAGTAGTGACTACAAACTACTTTTAAAATTTTGTCACTATATATAACTACTTTTATAAGACAAATTTTGCCACAGCTTCAATTTTCACAATAGTTGAGGATATGGGTATACTGTAGCCATTTAACATACTTATTCTGAATAATTTATTGATCAACTTACCAATTTTTACACTTCTACCCACTTTTGAAAACAGTAAAATAAAATAAAAGTATCAACTTTAAAATCAAAGGCAATCAAAAATAGGTCTTTTAATAGAATCTTTAATAATAATTTAGTCTTTTAATGAAGTCTCCTTTCCTCGACGTACAAAAATTACATGGAACAAAGCGCTTTCGGGCATAACAATGTACGTCATCACTGATGAAGGAACTCGAGGAAAGGAGATTTTATTAAAGGACTTTAAAACCTATTTTTGTTGTCTTTGATTTTAAAGTTTATTTAAAGTTGACGTGTACCCATTTTATTTATTAAATGTATAAAATAAAATAAAAGTAAAAACTATTTATTTAAAAACTTATTTGTTCATTTTTAATAGAATTTGCATCTAAAAATTGCAATCAGATAAGCAGGATCTTTTGGGAAATAACACATCTGAATATATCCATATAAAAAATTAACTTCATGAAGCAATGGCCATTCTAACCCTGTAGCATACCTGCAGCCATTCATTGATCACATATGTAGAATGGCACCTTGTTTGTTTACTGAAGTAACGTTAAAAGTAGCGTCAGAACTCTATACAAACTTGTGATTTATTGTATCGCTTTACTCGCTACACTACTTATTTTTAAAAGTAGCGCGTTACACTACAAACTACGAGAAAAAGTAGTGACTACTGTAGTTTCGCTACTTGTAGCATGTTACTTCTGACCACCGCTCATAAGTACTCAAAATGCAGTTCTTAAAGATCTTTCAGAA
This sequence comes from Amaurobius ferox, assembly GCA_951213105.1. Classification (NCBI taxonomy): domain Eukaryota; kingdom Metazoa; phylum Arthropoda; class Arachnida; order Araneae; family Amaurobiidae; genus Amaurobius; species Amaurobius ferox. The sequence continues at coordinate 149,563,627 of OX578134.1, read as the reverse complement.
TAAATAATATATATTTTTGGAAGATCGGATTCTCGGAAGATCCACTGAAGCATAAATATTTATAAATTCGACTGATAGATGTTTTGAAATTTCGAATCCGAGTATGATTTCGATATTGTGATTGCAGTCGAACGTCGAAAATAAACTTCGGGGGAAATCCACTGATATAGGTTGGAGAAATACAGCTTGAGAAAGAGATATCGAAGATGCAGCCACTAATGTCATTCAGCAGTTTATGAAATAGAAGATATTGGACAATTCTGTTGTATTGCTGGTGATACTTTTGCTTTTTAAAAGATGAGGTGATAGAAGGCGTGCGTGATAGAAGCCTGCTTGAAAGACCCTTGAACCTTGGTCCAATTCAAAACGAACATTTTGTCATCTTTGAAGCAAAGATTTAATTAAAAGCCGAGTAAAGAATTTGATTTTGCGTTTAATCTATAAATACAAGCAACCACAACTTAAATGCTGCGGGAATAAAATGCATAGACGTAGACGATCATCTTAAAAACACATTATGGATTTTCTCCATTAGTACGAACAAGCCAAGAGCTTAAGAGGACGGTGGGCGTTGAAATGAGCAAAAATTGACTAAAAAAGTTTTTTTTAATACATAACATTATTTTACACATTTAACCTTTTGCTTAAGGGTGGTTTCGTTTGGGATGGACGCTGATACTTCAACATTAAACTATATATAAGTGCAATATTCAAAGCAAAATAAATACTTAAGGGAACGGTGGACGTTGAAATGAGCAAAAATCGACTAAAAAAGGTTTTTCTTTTTAATATATAACATTATTTTACACATTTAACCTTTTGCTTACGGGTGGGACAGCGTCCATCCCAAACGAAGAACCTTCCAAAAAGACAGGTATTTGACATACCCTATCCTAAACAGTTCGATTCCCCTTTGCAGGCATTGGCGTCCATGGACGGGGAATCCATGGACGGGAAACGTCCTGCAAAGGGGAATCGAACTGTTTAGGATAGGGTATGTCAAATACCTGTCTTTTTGGAAGGTTCTTCGTTTGGGATGGACGCTGTCCCACCCGTAAGCAAAAGGTTAAATGCATTTTTTTCGAAACGGAATTTTCAAAGGTTTTACATTTTAAAAATGACCCATGCATCTTAATTTTTGTTTTGAGATGCATGAAATTTGGCAAGAAGACACCTTTCGTACATTTTAATACAACTGAGTATGCACTTCATAATTGAACTTTATAAAGGTAATTAAATGTGAATAAGAACTTAAATGATGAAAGTTAAGTTTTAATGCAGAAAAATATTTTTAAAAAGTTAACTTTCTAAGGGATTTAAAAATGAATACCCAAATTTGTTTATAATGTGTTTTTGAGTGATCATAATGCAAAATTAATCAAAAATGGGAACAAATGGCACGCAATGAGCATTTTCAAATTTTCGTTAAAAAAAATTAAATTAAAAAAAATTACAAAATTATGACAAAATAGAAAAAAATTTAATGATATTTTTATAGTAATCAGTTTAATATTTATACAAATTTTCATGTTTCTAAGTCAATAAATTAAAAGAATTTCAACGTCCACCGTCCCCTTAAGCAAAATGATTTGAAAGCATTTCTAGCTTAAAGCTTTTGGCTTGCTTGCACTCAAGAAAACTCATAACGTGTTTTCCAAGCAATCGCATGATTTTTTATATATTATATACAAAGCATTTTCTGTTGTGATATATTTATATATGAACCGAAAGCTGTACTTAAATATTTTTCTTGCACATCTAAATACACATGTTAAATTCAAAACTTTCCCAATCGTTGGCTACATTCTGTCCGACGCAATCTATTTTCCTTTTTTTCTCTTTCACTGAGCCCTTCACCGGCCTGGCCCGAAGAAATTTATATAAAAAAAACCGGTCTGCAAATGTTGGAAGCAAAAGTGCTGCTGATAGGCGAATTTGAGGGGTATTTTATACATAGTTTTGTGCACCTTGTCACCAACAGTTTATGGACCTCAATGTATTTTACAAAAACATTCATCGCAGTCCTAATATTCGTAATTATCCCAAATAACATTGTATTATATAAATTTTAATGTAACCAATTTTGCAGTATCAAAATTTTCATGTTAAATAAATAAACGAACTTTTATCGAAATATTTCTGAAATTATTCTACGAAACTCGCTTACATAAGTTGAATGGCCATTTAATACGCCCACACTGGTTAATTACACTTAATTACTCAACTCCACATTCTGGGACGTGTCAGGGACATCAATCATATTCAAGGTTTATCAGTAAAACAAAGAGTTCGAGAATTCTTTGAAGCAATTTATATTAATTAATAAACTCTTATACAAGACCGTTTTTCTCTAATCCGAGCATTGGTTTTTTTTAAGGACTTTTTTTTATCAAGTTCTAAATAATTTTAAAAAATGTGTACTTTTTAAAATTAATAAATGAGTTAATAATAAGTAATAATGTGTAAATTTTTAAAATTAATTGCTTTATAATCTCTTATTAAATGTTTTGAAAATAATAAAAGTAAATTTTAGAGAAGAATTTAAATTATTTTTCGGTTTCTTAGCTGTAAAGTCTTAGTTTATAATATGTAAATTTTCACAGTTAAATAAATTTAAATCTTTTCCCACAATCGTACCACGAATTACTCTAGAAAAACGGACAATCCTTCCTTCATATGATGGCAAATGGTTTGCTAACTTCATTTTTGACACAACTATATCTGTTAAATATATCTGTTAAATATTCTATTATTTTGTACAGTTAAACGAATTTTCGCAAAAAAAGAAAAATATAAAAAAATGAAATAAAATAAAAATAAATTAAAAAAACTAAAATAAAAATCCGAAAGTGTCATTTCCAGCACCGAAAATGAAATTCCTTAGTGAACACGGTTCCTATCCTCTCTGAAATTCGATGATTCATATGAGTCATCATCTAAGCTCTATTCCTTTAAGACCGCTAACACAACACACATTCTATATGACTCTTTAACAGAACAGAAATGTTCCGTGAACAGTGAAACTAACTGTAATCAGCAATATAAATTTAATAATTTCCTCAAAAATACAAGGATTTTCAAAGACATTAAATTTTGTCTTCCAACTTTCGCCAACTTGGCGTTATTTCTCAAAAGTTGCATAGTTGACGATGTTGCACCCAATCGATCGCCACATTTGTCAAATGTATCAGCAAGCGTGACAGATAACAGATAGACAGATATTGACTTTTCTCATGAGCTCTTCACAAAGTATAATGTTAATTGTCCATTCATTTCTGATAAGACAAATACTACTTTGTTTTACGGTTACACTCTCACTTTGTTCCATTCTGCAACACAGCTGGAAGCATGTTCGTCTTCGTCATCATCTTCTGGAACAAGTTACATTTAGCGCGCAAACATCATAAAAGAAAGTGATACAACTGTTATTGCGTCAGTTTCTTTCTTTCGTGATGTTTGCCAATTCCAGGGGAACTTTTTGTGGCTCTTTGATGGGTCAAGATTATAGGCCAGAGACAGGTGGCACGTTATCAACAGCTGTGAACATCGATTTCGAGTGCCAACAAAGATACAGTTTTGTCATCTATTTTCGAAATTATTGGTTACATTTTCTATCTTGAATTACCGTGTTCGGGTAAGAAGAGATAGTTTTATATAATTTGAAAAGACTTGACTACATGCTGTTATGGGATCAAGAAATGCGGTTTCATAGGATGGACTTACACGGGTAGGGAATCTTTCAACAGGAAGTAACCTTTTACTTTCATTATATAACCAGTACGATCTAGGAAAAGAATGGCGTTAACTTTAAAATTTCAGTTTGATTTTCCGGCTAACTGGTACGTATTGAGCGTTCCTGACCTTGAAGTAATGTTACTTGAAAAGAATGCTTTTATGTATCATTCTATCTGAGTATGCGAGCGTACATACGTATATGCCGTGTCCGTATTAATGTTTTATGGCATTTGTAGTAACTTAATATTGCTATATCTGAAACAAACATTTGTTTAGGTTAATTGGAGTTAGATGTTCAGATTTGATGAAGAATCTAATATAAGTAACCTCCAAATTAAACTAATGCCGTTTATTTCTTTTTTCAGCATGGTAGCCGTGGTTTAACATCCTTAGTGATTTTACTGTTTTAATATTTCGTAATTACTTGAAATTGGTTATTATTCTATCTTTCGAATATATATATATATATGTGTGTGTGTGTGTGTGGAAATATGCAGGGATGTGTGTATATGTATGTAGGGATATGTATATGAGTATGTATGGGTGTATGAGAAAAATTCAGAAACTAATCAGGAAAACATTAATCAATGATTGGGTATCAACATCAATTATAATAACATACACTGAACTAACTGACTTATTTGATTGGGTGACATATCAAAATTATCAAACATTTTCACTATAGCTAGTATCTTAGTTTTGGTGTTATTCGATCCACCCTAGCTACCAAGAAGAACATGTAAAATTTCAAAAATACTAAGTAGGAGTGACGACATGAAGAAATAATCAAAACACTCAAAGCCGTTTTTTTTTTCAAAGCCATCGAACATATCCACTCGAGCAGAATTTTACTTTTGATCTCATTCGATCTGTTTCGACTTCCGTATTAACGAAAAAGATCTGATATTTTGAAAATATGAATTAGGAGTAACGATGCAAAGGAATAATTAAAAACTCAAAACTACTTTGCTTCATTATCAAGTACTTCCACTCTAGCGGTCCACTTATCTTTGATTTGGCCTCATTCGTTCCATTTTATCTCCAATCGGAAAAATCTATTCTTTTGAAAAATTTGAATGAGGGGCGATGATACAAAAGGATAATTATTAAAAATCTGATGTGGGCAGCACATGACTTTCCCTGCAGACTTATATCCACGTTTTATTTATTTTAATTAAATTTAATTCACTTTTAATTCAAATTTCGTTCTCATTTGGTAACTGGACTTATTTTCAAAGGTAGCGTGGAGAATATACAAAAGAACTAAAAGATCTCGAGAACGGCTAGTCCTAGTGTAATGGGGTTGGTCTTATTCTTTTCTTCGTTAAAAATTACGTATAAAACAAGCATTTAATGGATATATTTGAGTATGCGTAGTTTTTTATTTTAGATTTTGACGATTTTTGCTGGTTTTTTAGCAAAAAAAAGGCAGGTTATTTTTTTCCGAATCGTATCAAAATCTAATCAGCATCAGAGTAACTCACAGGCGACTTATCTACCGAATTTTGTGAAATTCAGTCCATTTGGTTTTCAGCAAGAGTGGATAAAGACATTCTTTGCTCAGCCATTTTGCAAAAAAAGGCGTGTTACTTTATCCCAAATCGTACTAAAAATTAATCAGCACCAGGGTCACACACAAGTGACTTACCTACCACATTTTATGAAATTCGGTCCATTAGTTTTTGAGTTAGAGTGAATATATACATTGCACAGACAGACAGACACACACACAGACGTCACGCTGAAAATGGTTTTTTCGTGTTCTAGAAGTCTCGAAACGTGTAGATCCATCGAAAACTCGAGTTGGAATTTTCGGCATGATTCCAATACTTTCCCTATACACTACCATGAATTGCAGGGAAAGTAAAAAAAAACAGAACTCTCATAACCATTTTGCTTAATTATTGAGCGCTTTCTTTCTAAAATAAAATAAAACAGTATGGAAACACGTCAAAATAATTAATACTTTAAAAATAAAGAAAACCAAAAAAAATGGCTAAAAGTCTTAAAATCCCCTTTTACGGTGTATATATATTTTTTCTAACTATAATCTTGGCTTTGGTCTCTATTTATCCGTTTGAGCTTACAGAACAGTAGAAAAATTTTATATTTTGAATTAGGAAAGATATTAGAGATATTAAAAAAATATCAAAATAATTTGGTACTTTTACACTACCTAGAATCTTGGTTTTGGTCTCACTACCAACTGAAAAATCAAAATTTTCTAAACACCAAATGAGGAATAACTACACAAAGGGATTAAAAAATAAACAGAATGCCTTTCAGAAACAATAAGAACACTATTTGATATCCTTTCGCTGCTAATCGGAAAAATTAAACAATTAAATCATATTGTCGAGTAGGGGAATGAAGTTCAATACATTTTCCCATTTAACATATTGACATAAATACAAATGGGCTCCAGTTTTGGTCTTACATCTGGAAAAAGGTTTTTGATATTCAGAAATGTGAGCAACTTCCATTAAGTGTGCAGGTGTCACATTCGAGGATCACTAACCATTTCAAACGAGCGAAGCACGGGGGAAAATGGTTAGTCAAAATAAAAAGCAAAAATAATTAAAAGAGCTGTGCCTAACTCTGAAATGGCTTTCACAATGATATAAGAGTTTAAAAAATCTGATGGGGTCAACATATGACTTTACTTACAGACTCAAATCCATTTTCGCTTTATTTATTTAATAATTCATTAAATTGAGTTTAATGGCACAAAATAACAGGCATATTTATTTTAAATGACACTGAATTTACGTTTTTTATTCAATTTCCGTTTTCATTGGGTAACGGGGCATATTTTCAAAGCTGACGTAGTAAAAAATACAAAAAAATGCAAAAAAATGCAAGAAAAAAAATCCCTAAAATATTCTTAGAACGGCTAGTCCTAGAGTAATGGCGTTGGTCTTATTCTTTTTATCGTAAAAAATTACGAATATGACAAGCATTTAATTGATGTATTTGAGCAAATTTATTTTTTTATCGGAGATTTTGACGACTTTGAGGGCAGTACCAAAATCTAATTAGCACCAGGGTGAATTACCTATAAAATTTTATGAAATTTGGTCAATTAGTTTTTGAATTAGATTGGATGCATGCATTACACACACACAGAGAGAGAGAGAGAGACGTCATGCTAAAAATAGTTTTGTCATTTTATTGTGTTCTAAAGATCCCAAAATGTGCAGATAAGTCAAAAACTCAAGTTACAACATCCTACATGATTCCGATATTTCACCTATACATAACCATGTATTGTAGGATAAATAATAAAGCAACTGATTCAAGAAAATATATTAAAGTAATTCAATTTATAAATTTTCCATAAAGAAATTGATATTTAATAATCTTTCTAAACCAGTTCCAAAAAATTGGTTGTTTGTCCTTTTATTTATTTATTTTTTTTAGTTGTTACATTTTCAAGCATGTAATTGTTACGTTTGAGCATATATAGTCTTTTTAAATTTTGACGATTTTTATGGGTCACTTCGTAAAACCAGCATGTTCTTTTAATTCTGAATCGTACCCAAACCAAATCAGTGCGGAGGTAACTCACAAGTAACTTACCTATAAAATTTTATGAAAATGGTTCCATTAGTTTTTGAGTTAGAGTGGATACAGAGATTGCACACACAGACACACACACATAGGCGTCACGCTAGTATAGTTTTTTCGTATTCTAAAGGTCTCAAAACGTGTACATCCGTCGAACACTCGAATTGGCGATTTTCGACATGATTCTAATACTATCGCTATACATTACCATGTATTGTAGGGAAAGTAAAAGTTGTTTTTAAATGTTTAGGTTTTTCATTTCCATCACATTCGATTAATTACATTGTTTTAATATTTCGAGAAAATATATAAATAAATTTAATTTTAAATCAACAGCCTCGTGTCATTTTAACCCAATGATTGGAATCTTTTCTTAAATGAACACTATATAAATGACGCAATTTCATTCATTGTTGAAAAGGTAAATGCGATGATCTCATTTTATATCAATACACTCTCACCTTCTTTCAATCTTTCAAACAGCTGGCAACAGATGTGCTGGAAAACATTTTCTTTTACTATATTGCTTCTAAATAAGTGACATTTATCTGGTCGGAACACAAGTGGCTTTATTGCATTTCTCTTATGACGTTTGCCAGTTGTAGGGCGTTAACTTATTGTGTTTAAATTTGCTTTTTTTATTCAATTGTCGTTTTCATTTGGTAACGAGAAGTATTTTCAAAGCCGGCGTAGCGAAAAGACTAAAATATCTCTAGAACGGCTGGTCCTGGAGTAATGGGGTTGATCTTATTCTTTTTATCGTAAAAAATTACGTATATGACAAGCATTTAATGGATACATTTGAGCATATGTAGTCTTTTATTGGAGATATTGTGGGCCATTTCATAAAAATAGGGCAGGTTTTTTTCCTGAATTTGTACTAAACTCTAATCAACACCAGGGTCTTCCACTAGTGAATTACCTATAAAATTTTATGAAATAGGATCAATTAGTTTTTGAGTTAGAATGGATGCATGCATTATACACACATACGTTCTGTTAAAATAGATTTTTCGTGTTCTAAATATCCTAAAACGTGCAGATACGTCGAAAACTCGAGTTGCGATATTCGACACGATTCCGACACTTCCCTATACATTACCCTGTTATGTAGGAAAAGTAAATATCTGATGTGGGTCTGATGATTTCCTTTCAGACTCATATTCACGTTCTCTTTATTTCTTCAAGAATTCATTATATTGAGTTTAATGGCAAAAAATAACATCCATAATTATTTAAAATGACACCGAATGTGCACTTTTAATTCAATTTTCGTTCTCATTTAGTAACGTGTTGGCGTAGCGAAAAATCTAAAATATCCCGAGAATGGCTAGTTCTACTGCAATGGGGTTGATCTTATTCTTTTTATCATTAAACATTACGTATAAAACAAGCATTTAATTGATATATTTGAGCATACGTAGTTTTTATTTTAAATTTTGAAGATTTTTGCAGGCCATGTCGCAAAAAAATGCAGGTTATTTTTTCCGAATCCTACCAAAATCTAATCAGCCCCAGAGTAACCCACAAGTGACTTATCTACCAAATTTTGTAAAATTTGATCACTTAGTTTTTCATCTAGAGTGGATACAGGTAATTTTTGCAGGCTATTTCGCGAAAAAATGCGGGTTATTTTATCCCGAATGCACCAAAAACTAATCAGCACCAGAGTCACACACAAGTGACTTACCTACCAAATTTTAGGAAATTTCGTCCATTAGTTTTTGAGTTACAGTGGATACATAAATTCACAGACGCACAGGCAGAGTGACTGACAGACAGATACACAGACATCACGCTAAAAATAGTTTTTTCGTATTATAGAGGTCCCAAAACCTGTAGATCTGTCAAAAACTCGAGTTGCGATTTTCGGCATGATTCCAATACTTTCCCTATACATTACCATGTATTGCAGGAAAAGTAATAAAGCAACTGATTCATAAAAATATATTATTAAATTAATTTATTTATAATTTTTCCATAAAGAGATTTACATTTAATAATTTTTGTAAACCAGGTCCGAAAATCTCGTTATTTGTACTTTTATTCTTATTTAATTGTTACATTTGCAAGCATTTAATTGTTACATTTGAGCATACGTAGTCTTTCATTTTAGATTTTCACGATTTTTGCGGGCCACTTCGCAAAAAAAGCGGGTTATTTTTATTTCGAATCGTACCAAAACCAAATCAGTACGAAGGTAACCAACCCAAAAGTAACTTATAAAATTTTATGAAAATGGGTCCATTAATTTTTGAGTTAGAGTGCATACATACATTGCACAGACAGACACACACACAGACGTCACGCTAAAATAGTTTTTTCGTATTCTAAAGGTCTCAAAATGTGTACATCCGTCAAGCACTCGAGCTGCGATTATCGACATGATTTCAGTACTTTCCCGCTACATTAACATATATTGTAGGGAAAGTAAAAGTTGCTTTTAATTGTTTAGGTGCTTTATTTCCATCACATAATTCAATTAATTACATTGTTTTAATATTTCGAGAAAATATATAAAGAAAATAAATTTTAAATCAAATCCATGTAGTATATCTGAAACAACTTCTTATCATTTTAACCCAATGATTGGAAGATCCTGTTCTTAAATGAACACTACAAATGATGCAATTTCATTTATTGTTGAGAAGGTAAATGTGGTGCTCTCATTTCATATCAATGCACTCTCACCTTCTTCCAATCTTCAAACAGCTAGCAGCACATGTGCTGGAAACCATTTTCTTCTACTATAATACTTCTAAATAAGTGACATTTATCTGGTCGGAACACAAGTGGCCTTATTGTATTTCTCTTATGACGTTTGCCAGTTCTAGGACGTTAACTTACTGTAGGACTTTCGGGACAGGATGGGTTAAGATTAGACAGGAGACAGTTGTCGCTTTATCAACAGCTGTTCCAATCCATTTCGAAATATCTTTTAAGACGGTCTCATCTCTTTTTGGATCTGTTTCTCGAGTTTTACTAATTTAAGAGGAAATAAATCGACTCCCGAGTGTTGCACATTTTCTATGGAACATACGATGTGCACAGATTGAATCATAGGCCGCCTATTCAGCTGCTCATACCCTAGGGTGAGTCGGGCGGGCTGGGTCTTCCACAGATTGAGTTACATCGGTGCATTCAGACGCGTGTAATGTGTGCAAAACTTGACTTTCCCTACAGTCTAAACAAATTTTGGTATTGCTGGAAAATAGTAACACCCATTTCTCAAAATTAGATCACGCTGAAATTCCTTAAGATTTTTATTGCTACCGATTGAAATAAGCATATATCAAATTTCTCGTAATTCGTTTAATCATTTCAAGAGATATGCTGTGAGAAATATAATTTATAATATCTCGAAAACGACTAATGATAATTACTGTATATGGATATATATTTATTTTTAAATAAAAGGACTTACAGGTAATTTGGTACTGGTAAATATATTTGTATTTTTTATGCATGTTTTCTTACCCGTTTTAGATGAAAAACGTGCAATATCTCGAAAAGTGCCTTTTTTTCCCAGTCTATAAGTTATTCTATTCGCTTCTAATTAAAACATTACACATAAAATAGCTATTTTGTAACGCGTTTTAACATCCGTATGTTTGTATAATTTTTTTCGATTTCAGAATAAAAAAAGTTCCTCACTCTTTCTAAGTTTCTCGAAAATCTATAAGCTTCTAACATTTGTTCATTATAATATTTGCAGTCAATTTATTTGAGAGATATAGCGCTCTTCTTGGAAAAGTAAAATTTCCAATATCTTAAGAATGGCTCTGAAAAACTCATAAGCAACAAATTCTATTTAATTCTGGTTATACGTACGTGCAAAGCGTTTATGCATTTAATAATAATAATTGGTAATAATAATAACTGGTATAACAATAACTGGATAACTGGTCACTAAGCGTACCTTCTATTAGGTTATCCGAATTTTAAAAAAGGAACTGATTTTGGGATAGCAGATAATAGGGTTTTCTGTGTGATATCTATCCTCTTTTAGCTCACTCTTCGTCATTCCTGAAAAGTCAATGTGTATTGTTCTAATCTAAGATGACCTCAGATGAGTATGAATAACCTTTAATTATATCCTAACAGAAGTCGGTTTATTTTTTATAAATTGAATTGCCACCAAAACCATTGCTGAAATGATCATACATACAATAACTGCACGACAGTCAAGTCTTCTATTTTTTCCCAATAAAAACAATTATTCCTGGCAACAGATAGATAGTTAAATAAATATTTTGTTATATGTAGTATTATAGGAATATAGAAACTACATATCAAATATATAAATCCGTAGATTTTTCACCAAACGATTACTAAAATGACCATACTCTTTATATACAATGACTACAAGAGTGATGTCTTCTATTTTTTAATAGAAAATTTTATTATATATAAATATACAGATAAGACTGTTAAGATTTTGTTGTATGTAGTATTATAGAAAAATAGAAACCATATATTAAAAATATATTGCAACAGATTTTCTGCCAAAACTATTACTAAAATGAAAATGCTGTATTATAGACGGTGACTGAACGTCATGTCTTCTATTTTTTTTATCAGAAAATTCCATTCCTGGCGGCAAATAGACGGTTAAATAAGTAGTTTGTTATATGCAGTATATTATAGGAAAATAGAAACTACATTTTAAAAATATATTACCGTGGATTATCTATCCAAACAATTTATTTTCACATATGCGAGGAAAAGCATTAGCAAATTTTATTTCATTGTTTTTCAAAATACGTAGAAACGCGGTTGGTGCTCTTGATGGCAGTGAAAATATAAAAATGTTCAGTGGCACAACAATGAATGAAAATATGGAGAAATATTGCTCCTGCCTTTTAAAGGAAGGACATTAACCTTCCTTGACAAAGAAATCAGCAATCATTTTTCGCAAATATAAAAATACATGTATATAAATTTCTGTTTACAATAACTGCATGCATAGCTAAGCAATGGCTTTGTTTTGAGCTTCACAGCTAATTTATCTAAGGCGTGATATTAAAAATAAACGGTCTTTGTGTCTAAATTTTGCTGAGGCTCATTCCTCATGGAGTGTTTGTTTTATTAATCAGTTTCTACGTGGGGAAGAACTTGTGTAAAAGAACTTTATTATAGGTGTCTCTGTAATTCATTTAACTTTCCTTCTCACCTAGACTTCAGATGAGATTTTTGACTTTAGTTACAAAAATATACGAGTTTCTCATCGACTCACGAATACATTAATTTATCGAATATGTAAAAAAGAAAATTCGAAAAGACACCTTTAAGCAAAATACTTGTAAGGAAAATTTGTGAAATTTTTGAAGACTGTGTAAAGAGGTTTTAAATATCTAGAAGTTAATTTTAATTCAATATATATATATATATATATATATATATATATATATATATATATATATATATATATATATAATTACTTATATTTTGTTTCTGATATCAATAAGTGTGTGTACGTATAGTTTAAAAATATTGTTATTTTTATATATTGTTAAATATTCTATTAAATATTTTACACACACACACACACATACATACATATATATATATATATATATATATATGTATATATATAAAATGTGTGTGTGTATATATATATATATATATATATAATGTGTGTGTGTGTGTGTGTGTGTAATAAATTTTAAAGCACTGCCAATAATCAAGAAGATATCATAGTACACTTTTAGAGATCAAAAAATAATAGACGGTAAGTTATTTTTTAAATATACCGTGGATTACTATAAAAAAAACTCAGAATAGGTTTAAAAAAATAAAGTAAAGATAAAAAAATAACTATGGATATAAAGCAGAAAATATATAATTTCATCAAGAAACGCATGGACATTCCGAATTTCCAATATTCTTTTTAATAAATAGCCATATAACAAGGTACAATAGGGTTATTTTACATCCCAAAGAATATCTCAAAACTACAAATTTTAAGAATAAAATAAATAAATGATGATTTTCTATCAAGATTTCTTTGAACAAAACTACAAATTTTTATCGTATTAAAATAATATCAGAATCATTATATTCCTGTTGTCACACACAAACAAATTTAGTGTTACTAAATTAGTATTTATGTTAGAAAAATAATTGGAATAATGTGTGAACAATGTGTGAATTCCATATAAAGTGAGATATGATAGGACAATTATATATATATATATATACTCATGTTTGTAAAAATTTCAACACCACGAAGGTTTCAAGCGATTGAGGAATCACCAAAACCATCTACGTCTGGCACTACAATGGGCTCATCAAGATAGACACTGGCGTGCCGATTGGCAACAAGTCGTTTTTCTCTATGAATCCCACTTTAATTTGGGGTACAATGATGGCCGCATTCACGTTAGACGCTATAGCGGTGAACGCCACCTTCCAGAGTGCGTTATGTAACGTTATACTGGACGAACTCCAAGCGTGATTGTCTGGGGGCGCCATTGGGTATCTTGGACGATCTCAGCTGCTAAGAATTGTCGGTAATCTCAACAGCAACCAGTATATCAGATAAGTTTTGGAGTCCGAAGTCGTACCCTTCCTTCAATGCATTCCGGATGCTGTATTTCAACAGGGCAATGCCCGTTCACATGTTGCTAGGAATGTTCAAGACTTCTTTTCAGTACAACAGATACAGCTTCTTGGCGTACCTATTCACTAGATACGTCGCTTATTGAACATCTATGGGATTTTGTCGGTCGACGTCTCGCTCATGATGCTTGTCCCGTAGCTAATACAGCTGAACTTTGGGTTCGGATAGAAGTAATATGGAATACTCTTCTTCAAGTACAAATTCGAAATCTGTTTGATTTGATACCACGTCGTATAGAAGCCCTTATTGCATCGCGTGGTGGCTTCACCAAATACTGAATTTCGATACGTAATATTAATTTTTTTTTGTTTTATAAATTTGATCATTTAATTGTATCAATACAGGTGGTTTGTGGAATAAATTTCATTCAATTCTGGTGATTCTTTTAAGGCGTTGCAATTTTTGCAAACAGGAGTTTATGTACTGAAAGTAAGAGTGATTTTAAATATCAATATTCATATGTGAATATTAAAAGCTATTATTGTTCAATTTTAAATAATGATTAGTAAGATAATAAATTATCTACAGACATTATAATATGCTCTGCAATTGATGAATATGAATTATATAATTATATTTTAAAATTTTTAATGATATGTTGTTTATATTGGATGAAATGTTAAAGCAACATATGCAGTAAATATATATTTAAATATATATTTGTCGGCCAGAAATATTACCTATATTTCCTAATTTATTAATTTGTTCATTGCCACTAACTACCTAGTATAAAGTATGTTCTCTAGATTTACATTTTTTTTTCTGTGTAACTCAGAATGTCTGTAAAATAAATGCATCAAATATACAGGTTTTCAAAACACAAAATATAGTAAAGAAGGATACTATAGGATCAAAATAAAAATAGCAAAAAAAAAAAAAAAAACACAGTAATTAGCATTTATGAGTTATTTGAATGAAATACACGTTATTCAAAGCCGTAATGCGTTTTATTTTTATAGTCACATATCCAACTTAATAATTATGTTGCGAAACAAATGAATGGTATTACAAGAATTAAGTGCTACTAACTTATTAATAAAATGTAGCTTACATTTTTTATCATATAAATTGATGGTCACATCATTATATGGGTCTATAGTTAGATTTAAGGGGGTATGGTACCCAAATTGCTGAAATCTGCAATTTTGAAGTTATAGTTGTAATTTTTTGTATCCAGGTAGATTTTAAGTATAGTAAACAAAATGTGACATTCAAAATTTTAAAAATTAAAAAAAATTATTTTTTGAAAATTCAAATTTCAAAAATTTGACAAGTTTTTTTTTTATATAAGTAGAAAAATAATTTTTCTAAAATTTTAATTTGAACATTTTTTAACATTTTAACATAAAAATAAAATAAGGTAAAAAAAACATGATTTTACACAACAAATAGTATTTTCGAAAACCATAATAAAAAAACAAACATATATTTCAGCAATTGCTGAAGACAAATTAAAGAAAAGCATATAGTATATAACAATTGTTCCAAATTTCATTCATATCCGTGCAGTAGAATTTGACATATCAATTTAAATTTATAAAAATGTCGAAAATCACGTCTAACTTTAATGAGAAAAAAGGCATTAAAGTTTAACATGGTTGGTGACAACTTTAGTAGTTCAATTATTAACATTGCAATATAATCGGTTCTATAATCGGTTCTTTAACGTAGAAAGATGACTTTGGTGTCATTGGAATAAAAATATTATGATTTTTTTTTAAACAATAAAAGAAATTGAGGCTTTACGGGATTTTTTGGGTACCATACCACCTTAAATTAAAAAAAAATACCATTATTCCTTTCAATTCAGTTGTCTAGCAGTAATTCCAGAAATAAACAGATTTGATTGACTTTATAGTGGCAAATATCAAAGTGGGAATTTGTAATCAATTTTTAAACTATTTCTGACTACTTTTTATCATATCCAGAGCGTCTGACCTACCTGAAGATGTAAGGTAACTGGTTGAATGGTCGAGGCAGTGCTACGTAATTTATATCGGAACCTAATAGGGGTGGCAAATACAGGGACCGTTCTATCCTTCTGCTAACCCATTACCGCTTGGATGGTTTTCAAATCCACAGATTTAACGTGCCTATACTCCGCATAGACACGGAGATAGTTTTGGATGGCGGGAATCGAAACCGAGGCTACCGTGTGTGATCCTATGATTTAAACACTGAACCATTTCGGTCCCTATTTTTAGATGTTTATTGAGAAAAAGTAAAACGGGTTGTAATTTAAAACAATATTACGATTGGCGTTCTAAGAAATATGCAATGATTTGCCGAATGATATTAATCATTTCAGATTTATGAAACCAGTATCACATTTGACAGTTATTAGTGAAAAAAAAATTGCCTGTTTGCGATTTTTCCCCTTGAAACATCCATTTCTTAGGATAGGTAGGGCTCATACGATGACTGATTTGTATGCAGCATTGAATTCTGGAGAGTATAAGTGGGCAGGCTTACTGAGTATTTTCACTTCTCATTCTTTTTCTATTTCCCGTTCAAAAATGCTCATTTTACATTACAAATGTTCATTTACATTACAAATGTTCAATTCACATTAATTTCTCAAGATTGGCTGAATAGATTCAGCATCACATTCTGAATGAGGTACGGGGATTCACTACAGATTTTCACTTCCTATTTATTTTCCACTTCCAATTTAAAAAAAAAATGCTTGAGAAATATTTATTTCTCCGAATTAACTGTAGATAAAGCTTAGATAATGATTAATATGGATAATTCATAAAATTCCGAAGTGTGTAGGAGAGTTTACTCAATATTTACTCTTCTGTTGGCGCATTTCGGGCGCGGTAGCCCAGTGGTTTACGCGCTGGATTTGCACGCTGCCACAACTGCCGCCGTGTTCATGCGGAGTACGATCACGGTAAGCATGTGGGTCCGAAAGTCCTTCCAAGAGGTTGATGGTAGGGAAAGGAGGGTACAGTCCCTCTGGATGCCTCCCTCACTGGGTTCCGGTCTAAATTGGGTGGTACTTCCCGGCCGTCCAAATGGTTACCTTACACCTTTCTGGTAGGTCGGACGGTCTGGGTCTCAAACAAACAAACATTTACTCTTCTAGTTGTTTTTTTTCGATTCAAAAATTTATCTTGAAGCATCTACATCTCAGGGTTTCTATGTATAGCGCTTAGATGACGACTGATATGGATTTAACATCGAATTACAGAGGGTGTACGTTCACTAAAAATTCCGAATTCCTGCTCTAGAGGTATCATTTCCAGGTTTTTCGAATATTCCTATGACTCTACGGAATAAGTATGCAAAAGAGAATAAAAATGCCTAATATGATATGAACACACCATGTGCCACCCTATGATAATAATAATATTAATAATAATCTTCATAAATTTCTTGTTTATTTTCTTTCTAGTGGTTAAGAGCAGTACTAACGTGGGACTAACAATTTAAAAATTTTAATGGTTTAATGTCTTCTGCTATGATTATACTATTACGTTTTCATACCAAGTGCTTTACATTCCGCAGCCTACAAACAACTCTGAAAATACAATCTTTCCGCTATCCAGAACGGAACAGTTCATTAGCGAGGTCTTTGAAATTAAAGAATTTCGGGAATGCCAACATTTCCTTCATAAGTTTGAATTCATGGATTAAGTTTGAACCTTAAAATGTAAGTTAAAAATGTCCTGAATGTTATTACTTAAATCGTAATATTAATATTTTATTCTCGCGTTTAATTAAGTTTGAATATGATATTACAAATAATTAGTTTTGAATTCTCAATATAGTTTTCATTTATATTGAAAAGCATCGTGCTGCCCTAACTGGGAATCAAACCACAGATCTCCATACTGGCGTCTACTGTTCAGCTACTGGGATAGAATTGCAAGCTCTTATCTTCAAAGGGAACTCTGCATTCTCCACCCTCTAATGTGAGATTAGCGTGCAACTGACAATCTGACTGACCAACTCCTGCTGTATTTGCCTCAGGTTAGTCTCTTACTGCTATCTATTTTTATTATCTATGTTAGCTTCTTGTGTGGTCTTTGACCTCCCAATTTTGAAATATGCGCTCAATATATCAGACTCTACCGAATTTAGCCGTACTCGGATCAATTTCAGACCTTCAGCATCTTTGCACTAACCTACAGGGTTGATTTCTTCTGGAGACATTGTAAAAAATCTTGTTGTCCAACCAGAAATCGAACCAGAAATATCCATGCTGTCCAGTCGACTCACTACCGTTGAGCTACTGGGACGGAATTGCAAGCTTTTATCGTTGAAGTGAACTCTACAATATAACATTCGAAATTCTGTAACACGGATTTTGAAATTTTTTTTTATTTTTAGCAACTTGATTAACTAATTATTCGTCCATTTTTAGTCACTGGTTCGTAAACCATTTTACCGTCATATGACATTGCCTTGGCGCACCACGGGGAGCGGACTACATTGCATCCTAAAAAGACATCACAGCATCCATGCCCGCAAGATTGAATTCGAATCCACACCGGCAGTCGAGGCAGTACGAGAAAACGCTTGCCTTATACCGCTGAGCTACTAGGATGGCTCATCTGAAATCTTATGTAGGATTTTCCGTTTCGTAGACATTTTGTTATATTTAAAAAAAAAAATCATACGTCTGCGATACTGCAAACGTTGAAAGGGTGGGTTACCTTGAACTTACAGAAATATCGAAAAGAAGTGCAGGCTAAGTACTCTCTGAAGTTGTGTAAATGTTTTGCGTTTTATCGACGGTATTGTACTTTGATTTTTAAAGATTTATATTGAATGAAATAGTTTCGAGAATATGATGTTTCAACGGTAATGAATGGTAGACTCTTTTGCAGGCGTTGTGTGGAAGGCCACGTATTTTTCGAAAATCCTTTACAGTTTTCTTATTTTGAGGTTGTCCTTAATTTTTTTTCTTTACTTGGTTCTCCTTTCCTGTCCTCTTTGCTAAGAGATAGTGTACCCTCTAAATTATTATGCTTTGAGAGACTTACGTCGAACTTTTATGGTGTAAGTGCTGTGGCAACACCGCAACGTATGTAAATTTCCTGATGGTCATTTAGCTGCACACTTTATGGAACCTTAAATGCCCAAGGCTAAGATGAAATTTCCCCCCTCTTCCCCCTTCGCTATTCTTTCACTTTCATTGTAAACCACATACCACGATTTCGCCCTTTCAATTCAGCTTATGTAAATTTTTCTTTTAGTCCCGAGTTGGGATATATGTTTGCTCTATTAAAGCGACTGTAACGTGCAACTGATTATATCCTTTGTAAGAGTAGAGATATATGTATATGTGGTGCTATGTATGGGAGCCGTAAAGTTACAAAATAAAACGGATTTATTTTTGTTCTTGAGTTTAAGCAAGTTTCTCCCACTTCCTTTACAGAGAGTAACGCAACGACGTGGTTACTAACGGTTGTACCGATGCATAAGCAGTTGGTCCAATTTGACGATAATTAAGGAACCTTGGTTAAATGGTTAACACCACCACTCAACACTCTTTATTAGAAAGACTAGACCACATATTCATCTTAACTCTACCTATAATTGAAATTTGTGTTGACAGACAGGAATCTCAGGACTCCTTACCAGAAGATTTAATTTAGTCCTTAAAATTTGTCTTTGTTTCTATTCGAGAATATTTTTAGTCAACATATAAAGTTCACATCAAAACACTTTTCATATCATTTATTGATTTTACGTCGTATAAAATGTTAACACTATCAAATTTAAAGGATTACAAAAAAGCATGTCTCTAGTGCAAGAAAAAGGATATTTATAATTGAAACGCTGAACTGAATATTCGTTAAAATAAAAAAAAAAACTTCTACCTTGTTTCTGATATGTCCATCGATAAAATCCTTCTGATAAAATCCATCGCAAACAATGTCAGTAACTAACTGTTATCTAAAGAATAAGTATGATAATCTTTGATGTGAACTGACAGTTTTCCGTGAAATTTAATTAAAATTAAATTTTTAGTTAGGTAAAAGAAGATTTAAGAGGATTACAACGAATGTTTAGGAGGATATTTAATAACGAAATGCATATTTTCTGTTGTTTGCGACGTATTAGACTTAAAAGTAGGATTTTATGAATTTAGTTTTCAATAATATTATGGAAACTTCATTAATTATAAGAAATATAGAATAATAACCAATTTCAAGTAATTAAAAACAATTAAATCAATAAAATCACCAAAGCAATTAAACTACGCCTACCATGCCAAAACAAAAATGGAAATGAACAGCACTAGCTTAAATTGGGGGTTAATTCTAAGGACTAGATTATTCGTCAGGTCTGAGCATTTAACCCTGATTAACCCAAACAAAAGCTTGTTTCAAATATGGCAATTGTAAGTTACTATAAATGCCATAAACTCAGACTACAAGCATTAATAGAGGAAAGATGGAAAATTACTAAGAAATTTTTAAGTATTATCATGAGCCATGAGGCGGAACACTGTATACAGGGTGTCCTAAAAAGTTTGAAACGCGCTTTAATTTTTTACCTGTTGGAGATAAGTGGGCAATATAAATTGCAAAAATCCTGAAAGTAAGGTAGGAAATAAAACTACGTTAATGAAATAGTCCTCCTATTCATTTTCAAAAAGTTACACTTTTTTAATTTTTATACGACCCCCTTAGAGAAATTTGGTCAATCAGAAAATTTTTATTTTTAATGCAACAAGATCATTAAAAAAACCGCATATTTGTATCTTTAAAATCAACTGAATTATGATAAAGGAAAAAATCTTACGTATGCCACTTTTCCGTACCATGTGAAAGGCTGTCTCAGCAATGAAAATAGGGATCATAAACAAATTGACGATGGAAATTGTTTAGATCAAAAATACGTTAATATATGTCAACATTTTTAACACAAATGCATCTAAATAAAGCATTACACAGACAGAGATCATATAAAGCAGTGGTACTCACTACACGGTTGGGTATCCTATGTATTATCATCCAGTTTTATCTTTTTTGTGATATGTCACAAATTTACATTTCTAATTTGATATAGGGTCCCCATTCAAAATGTTCAATTTTCAATTAAATATAACTCTCTTCATTTTAAAGATACAGATATGCGGTTTTTTTAATGATCTTGATGCATTAAAAATAAAAAAATTCTGATTGACCCAATTTGTCTAAGGGGCTCCTATAAAAATTTAAAAAGTGTAACTTTTTGAAAATGAATGGGAGGACTATTTCATGAACGTAGTCTTATTTCCTACCTTACTTTCAATATTTTTGCAATTTACATTGCCCACTTATCTCCAACAGGTAAATAATTAAAGCTCTTTTCAATCTTTTGGGGACACCCTGTATACGTTCAGTGAAGACGAGCAGTTGTAACTGAATGAAAAAATTGAGATGTATCCGAGAGAAGGAGGAGAAGAAAATAAACCATGGAATCATAGGGGAACAAATAGTAGAAGGGACCTAACTGAAGTTAGATTTGGAGACAGGAAAGCTATATATATTTTACTCTAAATATTTACTGAATATTTAAAAGTAGATTAAAACATCGTTTCTCAGTATTAAACCCCGTTGATAAAAGGTGTGCCCAAAGCTAAATACTGTGCATCCAGTGCAGCGGTTTTACATTTTCAGAACTCTTGATTACTGTCGATATTTGTTTCAACAGCAAGATCAATAGTTATTTGCCGAAATCAAGCAAGCCTCTTGTTACAGACAAAGCTAATCATACTATGCAGTCAGGTTCGAATTTCAAGAGTCTTGAGCTTAGACTGAGCATTTGAGTGCAAGATCCTAGTTACAGAATCTAAACTTTGCCCATGCAGTCTTGTTAAGGCTGTATTGACCTTTGCTTAAGATTCTATAAAAGCAGCTTGCAAGGTAAGATTGTATCTATTGGTCACCACAATGAATGTTGGTCGCCAAATTGAAGCAATAAAATGTTCTGTTTTTTTTTTGCTGTGAGAGCAGTTATTGGCTATTGAGTACTAAAGACTGTGCAAACCATCTTGATACTTTCACATTTCTGTTTTATGCTATTTTATAAAATATTTTTATTCCTATGTGTTTCATAACTGAATTTTGTGTGAATTACCATATAATCATTCAAATCGGTACATTTTTTTAGATATATTGTATCCACAATCAAAGATAGTCTCATTTATCTGAAATACGGTTCCTTTATGTTCAATGATATTCAAAATGCATAGATCCATTAAAATTCAATAGTTGAAATTTTGATTCCTTGTTATTATTTCCTTCACGTACATTACCGGAAAGTAAAAATGAAAGTCTATAAAAGTTTACCATTTGTTAACGTGTTTCTTACAATGCACTAGAAACTTGGCTACCATTTCCAGCACTATAATCTAAATTTTTCACACTTTAACATTTTTATTCTACATTTTCATTGAATTCTAGTCGCAGATATAGGGCAACATCCAAAACAGCATCTGTCGCTCTTTGCGTTTGTATACACCTTAGAAACCTAAAAGTAGATTATTTTTTATTTTCTTACTATCGAAAATCTCAAAATATTTCATTCTATTGAATTGAGAATTCTTTTACTATTGATTCCATCAAAGTACAAATAGTAACCCCACCCCATTTTGCAGTAGAAGAAATGTAGAACACTTTTATTTTTTATTCGATTTGGAAAAGCATTTTTTCGAGTTTCTATACAATTCATATAAAGTTTCGACTATTTTAGTAAATTACTAGATGCTTTTTATGTTTTATTTAAGTTGAGTAAGGTAAAAATTCGACAATCAAAAATCAGAAATTATATTATAACTTATTTTTAATTTCTTTTCTTTACCATATGTATTCCAGTTAAATAAAATATTAAGGTGTATAGTAAGTTGTATTATAAATGGAAATATTTGAATTAAAAATGAGTATTGCAAAGTGGTTTAGTATACGTCAATTTCTGTTTTCACAAAAATAATTAAATGTTAAAAAATTCTATTTTAATTAATCTTGAAATACAGCCAGTCTGGCTTCTATTTTTTTTTCGCCAACCCCCCCTAACAAAATTTTTGTTTTCTAAATTCAAATTTCCTCTTATAGCGGCATTACACGTAGCAATTTGTTTGATTAATATTCCACCATCTTCATTAAAATAGATGAGGTGACCCGGTTTCAGAAACTGCCGAAACTTATTGCCAAGCACAAAATAGTTGCTACTGAAACCTGACTTCAGTTGTGTCCTCACCCCTCTTCCAATCACAACTCGCCTTATGCAGAGAAAATGGGGCTGAGGAAAGGATTAATAGCTGATTCCAGGACTTAGAGACATGGTTGTAAAGAAGTGCCCAAGAGATGATAAAATCCCCCTTTAAACTTTTATGGAAAAGAAAATTATTATAAAAAAGGAGTTTCATAAATGGATACTTTTACATCATATTCAGCAATATATTTATTTATGGGAGCAATAGTTTTGTTGTAATCATGTACGCAAGCAACCTATATCAAAATGAAATTATAATAAATTCATGAAAATTATTCAATTTTAAAAAATATTGTTATCAGATTCGCCTTAATGAAAGAGTTTTCACACAGGCTGCAGGTATTCATTTATTAGCCATTGCAATACGTATTGTTGGAAGTATAGGAGAAAAAGTGTACAAAATAAAATATGAAGCATGAAAATTCACTCTGTTTATGGCACTTTAAGACTCCTGAAACTCCTTAAAAATCTGATGTGAGCAGCACATGACTTTTTTTACAGACTTGCATTTATATTTCCTACATACTGTTACGAACGCGCAATATTTCATTTGGCACTTCCTCTTCCGTCTGTCACGAAGGCAAGGCAATGAAAACACAGTCCATGACGCCAGCATAACGTAAGGATGCACATGGTTTCCAGACTTTTCCAGTTAGAAGAAGGGTTGCCATATTTGACGATTTATCCCTAATTTGGCAAGATTTGGCGATTTTCGGAATGTTCCAGAAACTTCATGAAATAACGATTTGTCTAAGAGATATGGAGAGATTTCCAGCAGTTTTTATAGAAAGACTATAAAAAGGACTCATCACTACGTTGGAGTGGAGTTGACGAATGGACGTGACACGAATTACATTGGACTGTGATTTTTGCCAATGTTTGGTATTACGATCATTTTAAGCTTACCAATAAAATCTCGCATAATATTAATATTTATTTCAAATTATACACAATTTATAGTTTGAAAGAATTTTGTTTATCATTGAGATGGAGGCATTTTAAAATACTCGAAACAAGTTGGGGAAAAAAAGTCGAAATACTGAAATATCTCGAGATTCGTTTATTCTGGAGTGGGACTTTATTATTTTTGCCATAAAAATTGTATACAACTAGCATTTAATAAATAAAAGTTAATCATATTTAATGTTTTATTTCAGATTTTGATAATTTTTGCTGGCCTTTAAAAAAAATGTCGGCTTTTTTTGTTTGTTTGTTTTTTACTCAGAATCGCATTAAATTATATTATTTTCTATTCTATTCAACTTATGTGACCTAATGACCAAGCTTCGTGAAATTTTGTCGAATAGAATTTGAAAGAATATATTGCAGTTATAGACACTCGATTTCCTCTCTAAAAATTGTGTACTCGTGTTCTAGAGAGCCTGAGACATGTAGATACCTTAAAAACTCAAATTTCAATTTTGACAATTCCAATATTTTTTTTGTACATTACCGTGTATTGTAAAGAAAGTAAAAAAATATACGCAAACAATTACTTTTATTGAAGAGCAAAACATTTAAGTTTTTATTGTACACGACAAAAGCTATTGGGATTTTTGCCATAGGAATAAAATGAGGAATAAATAAATCACCTCATCCCTCATAAACGAAAAATCAAAATAAGAACACCCGTATAGCATTCCTTGGGCAACTTGGAATCTGTTGATACCTAATATAGACAAGCCGAAAGTATAATTCTTTTAAAGCCAAGGCAAAAAGTCTTTAATTTTATATGTATAATAGATTACGTGAGAAACATAATGTTTGTCAAGGGAAAAAGAATCATTTGTGATTACCATGCTATTATAGCTCTATTAAAGAGAACATAAATGGTTATGCTACATAGAAGTTTATTAACATTAATTAATATATATAATTTCAACTACAATAACCATTACATTAAACATACATTTTTTCATAAAAGTTATCAAATGTCATAAAAACTCGATGGAAAAGCTACAATTAAATGCATATATGAATAATATAATCGGAGTCGTCTAAAAATTGTTCTACAATCTTCAATCTAATTGAATTCATGGACCTCAAATTTAAAAAAAATTATTTTACATATGGTATGAGTCAATTATTTTAAGTAATATTGATAGATACAAACATATTTTATTATTTAAGTTTCCCCACATTCTAAAACATAAATTTGATCGCCATAAATTTCAAGTATAAGAAATGAGTTTCATATTTGTCCGCGGGTTATTTAATTGGAAAAATGTTTTTCTTATTATTATTTTTGATTTTTTTTTAATATTAAAGATTTTAACTATATAGTTAGAAAGAAGGAGATAAAACTCCTATAGATCCAAACTCTTGAAGAGGCCATAATGTTTTGAGGTTTATATTGAAGTGTCGTTAGTAAAGTAATCGATCGTGTTAGTTGATAAGACTCGAAAGCGTATTATTTAAGTATATGTATGTTTGATTATTGTATAATTAAGTTTCTTTAATTATCAACATAATGTATGAGAGGGTACAGATTATATGAAGATGAAAATAAATTGAAATGTAAAATAGTTTTAAATACGTAGGAATATTTTTCATTGTTTCAGTTCTAATTTGCATAGCGTTAATAATTTATTTCCACAAAATTGTCAGTTTAAATACATATTTTAAACCTTTTGCCATAGATATACATACAATGCAAAACTACTTATCTTATCCCAGCACCACCTGAATGATTGTCTCCTACGATATTGTCGTTTCCTTAATATGGAATTTATTACTTATTACCTACAAGATTTTAACTGTGTAATAGTATTATAAAACTAGTATTATAATCTTAAATAATAAAAGGCAATGTCTGTCTGTCTGTCTTATACACTATAGGCTCAGCGACCGTGCGTCGCAGAGCTACGAAATTTGGTAATAGGAGCCCCCCGGGGGGGGGGGGAAGGGGACACATGAAAACCGATTTCTAAAATTTGAATTATTGTTTTTGCTATTTAATGTTTTATGCGATTTCGACCTTTCTTTTCCATTTTTGTCCTTTTTTCTCCACCATCCAAACGTCGTAGAACAAACAAATCACACGACCGGAAAGAGCAGACAATTGCGAGTAAAAATATATCAATTTCAAATCTCAGGGATAAATGTTAATATTTTTTAAAAAATTTAATACAAAAGTCACTTTCGGCTTAGAAAACGAACTTTCGTTTTTAAATCCTCGCATCCGAAAAAGTATCGAGAATTTCGACTAATAATTTACATTTTTAGAAAACTCAAACATCAGGCATTCTTACAAGCCCAATCTGGTCAAGAAATAATTAAAAATGGCCGCAGGATCTGGATTTTAAAGAAGTAATGATTTTAAATTTCTCAGGGAATTCTCGCGGGAAGTTCCGATTTTTCTCCCAGATGCGCGGAATTTTCCCCCAGTTGCGCAGCAGCCGAGAACGTCACGCTGTTTCCTTGGAGATTGGGCATCGGATTAGAAAATTACTTGATATTTTAAATGATGGAATTAAGAGCTTAGCATATGGTCATTATAAAATTTAAATGATTGAAATATGGTGGATTGAATTGTGGTGATGTATTGTATACATCAGGTGAAATTATTATATTCCTATTTAAAATGATGGAACGATAGGGATTTTTTAAATGGATATTTTAATTTATGGATATTTTAAGTTATGGATATTTTAAATGGATATTTTAATTTATGGATATTTTAATTCATGGATATTTTAAATGATGGAACGATGAAATGAGGATGATGGAATTAAGAGCTTAGCATATGGTCATTATAAAATTTAAATGATTGAATTATGGTTTGTACGGTTTTTGGCCTAGGGACAATTAAAAACCGAATTAGTGTTTGCTTTTTATAAGGTTTTTAAAACTTAAACACTGAAGAAATAAAAAAAATAAATAAATAGAAAGTTATGGAGGTTATCGCGGTACCTTAAAATTTCATTATTAGTTTTAACGTCATTAAACTAAACCAAACTTTGTTAACTCAACGGGGTTGAGGGTTCGGTAGCCCAGTGGTTAACTCGCGGGAATTGCACTCGGTAGGCCCGGGTTCGATTCCCGCCACTACCAAAACTGCCGCCGTGTTCACGCGGAGTACGATCACGTTAAACATGTGGGTCCGTAAGTCCTTCCGAGAGGTTGGTGGTAGGGGGAAGGAGGGTACAGTCCCTGTGGATGCCTCCCCCACTGGGTTCCTGTCTGAACTGGGTGGCACTTCCTGGCTGTCCAAATAGTTACCTTACACCTTTCTGGTAGGTCGCGCCAGCGAGTTTACCACGGTCGGAATTTTCAAGGGTGGCGGACAGGCTGGTCGCCGAAGGCGGCTAGTAGTATTATAAATCTAGTATTGTAATA
Organism: Amaurobius ferox; assembly: GCA_951213105.1. Classification (NCBI taxonomy): domain Eukaryota; kingdom Metazoa; phylum Arthropoda; class Arachnida; order Araneae; family Amaurobiidae; genus Amaurobius; species Amaurobius ferox. Next base: position 149,536,149 of record OX578134.1, on the reverse strand, counting down.
GTATTTTAAAACTAGTATTATAAAACTTCAGTATTATAAAACTAGTATTGTAATAGTATTATAAAACTAGCATTATGAAACTTCAGTATTATAAAACTATCGAGTTCCACGGGCATTCTGCAGTTATTTAAAAAGCCAGTTTATTCATGGGATATTCTATGATAATAAAAGATGATAATAAAAGATGATTCGATGATAATAAATGCAGCACTCCATCACTGTCTCCGTAGCCACAACACAAAAGGTGGTATTATAATATTCATTGTTCTGAATAAGTTAAAAATGAGTTTAATATTCAGCTTCGTTTTCAGTATCCCATGTCATATGCATCGCAGAACTCCAGAATACTGCTGTTTATAGTATATAGATGAAACACGTTTGGCAACATTTTGTAGCAGCGTTACCTACAGATAGATAGATAAACAGACAGATAAATCAAAGTGTTTATATTATTAATATTATGTTTTATTTATATATCTTTTGTTTATTCGATATTCTTTAATTATTTAAACACTACATGCCAAACCCGTCTTGGACAGGTTGTACAAAGGAATATTTAATACTATCCCCCTAAGGATACCCTCCCTCTAAATTTTAAATTTTCTGTTTTATAAGTCGGATTTGAACAATATTAGTTAACTCCCGCCCTCCTGGCTTTACTTTAGTGCCTTGCTTGCTGAGACAAACCGGACATTCGGTTAAATGCGTTTTGAAAATTTATAAAATTTTAAATAAATATCTGGAAAAATAGCTGTCTATGGATACCTCAGTTATTTGTTCCTTAAAACAGGGGCATGATTTAATGGCATGATGAAATATGATTACCCATTTGAATAAGAAGGTGACTTTTTTATAATGGTGAAATAATTCGTATTTTGATTCTTTTTTTATATTTTCATAAAAATTATATATAATTATTAGTTACTCGCCATTAAAAACCACATATGATCATAAACTTTATATTTTATTCTTATGAGACTTTATAATTGTATTGTTAAGAAAATAGAAGTTATAAAATGAAAACGATTATTTTAAATTAATAAATTTATGTTGACTTATTTTTTTTTACAGTATAGTTTTAAACATTACTAACTAATGTAAAAGATTAAAAAGTTAGTTAAGAAAGGCTTATGATAGCTGGAGCAAATTTCATACCTGAAGGAGTAACTTTTAAAGAAATTATTTCGTAAGAATCTTAATTTCGAGTTTTATAACTTTTTTTTTACATTTGGACGATTTTAATCTGTTTATAAAGGCCGTGTGTTTATATAATAGAATTCAAATTAAGTTAAAAAAAATTATTTTAGAAAATCGGGCTTTAAATTTTTACGCAAATATTGATATTTGTTTAAAACTACATGATGTTAACGTTAATATTAGTTTAACATTATATTGAAAATATATAAAAATATGACTTCATGCCTCACTTGAAATAAAATGTTTCATTGTGTATATTATAGTTTTCACTTTTAACACTTTACAATATAGTTGAAAGTGTTTATGACTTTGTTCATTCTGTCTGTCTGTCTGTCTGTCTATCTGTTTGTCCGTTAGCACGATAACTGCCGTAAAAATGGCTTTATCAAAATGAAATTTTAGTAAGTTTTTCAGACGGTCTGTGGGGCCTATGGGAATATAAATGAATAATATCACCCAATTAGTTTTTTATTGAACCCGGATTGAATAAATGAAATACATTGAATCCTATGGGACCTAATGTTTCAAGCATTTTTTAAGCGAATTTAAAATTCACAAATTGCTTCGAAAATTTTAGGAAATATTCAAATTATCCCATAAAATATATAAAAAAATTTCAGTAAAATATGTTAGGTAGTTTTTTAATTAAAAATTATTTAATCTAGGGAGAAAAACAAATTCAATTAAATTCTGACTCTCGTTATATCCTCCAGAAAGAAAAAATAGAAATATTATATAATAAATATCTTTCCAAAAGCTTAATTATTTTATATATGAGAAAGGTTTCACATTTTAAAATAAATATGGTAAATAATAATTTTTCAAATTTTTAAATAAAATAAATTATTATAGTATTGTGATGAATTAAACGATTGGACAAATGATTATGAATAAAATGCTTCTTTTATATAGAAGCGATTTATATTTCGATGTCGTCATTTGAATAAAGTTCATTTGTTTTCGATGAAGTTTTCAAATATAATAAATGATTGTAGTGTTATGATAATTTTAAAAATATTACCGAGGAATGTATCGCATTTTAGAGATGTTTAAACCAGGCAATTTATATTTCAATGCCGTCATTTGAATGAAGTTCATTTTCTTCGATGAAGTTTTCAAATATAATGAATTAATGTAGTATTGTGATAATTTTAAAAATATTACCGAGGAATGTATCGCATTTGAGAGATGTTTGAATAAAATTGCATTGAAGTTGGAAAGTGTTTCATAATCAACGCTTTATGCATGATTGATCTTTCTTGTTTATATATTTTCGAATCTATTTGATAAAAATTTTATACACTAGATAAAAATGATTTTGCTTATAGGATTGAAATATGTTTACGTATTGTAATATGAATATCATCTTATTATCATACAATTAAATTGTTTTGCTCTGTTGATGGAAAAATTGCATAAAATATCTAAATTAATAGTAGAAATATCTGCTGCTATATAATTTAACATAATCTATAGTAACTAATATAGTAACATATTACTACTCTATAACTCCACTGGGTTCAAAAGTTAAGCGTAATCATTATACGTGTGAATATTTCACGAACCAAAAGTCGGAATGGAGCAAAACTTGGCATGCGTGTAATAAGTTAATGCAAGTACAATAACGGAAAAAACAAAAATAAACAATAATTTTATGCAGGAATTATGCGTTTAAAAAAAAGAAGCAAAAACGTGCTTTTCGTTTCCGTAGAAAGTAACTGAAACATATCTGGTACATGAACATTATTAAGGTATATGGTACACTCTTGTAGTCACGCAACCATCACATTGATTTTTATTGCTTTCTATGATGTTGTCCATGATGTGTAGGGGTTAAAAAGCCTTAAACTCCTAAAGTAAAGCTGTTTTTAGTTTCGGAATGCTCCTTGGTGGAGGCTGACCGGGTTTAATTCGCCTGCCTAGTGCAGTTCACGCATGTTTAGTGAGATTCATATCTTGACACTTCGATGCCCATGAATTCGCTGGATATATTAACTTTGAAGAAAATCATTGACTGGCTGAAGTGTTGTTGCGTGCTTTGACGTTCATGAATACGAATCGTGGATCTACAGCAACTCGAAAAAGTCGAACACGGCGTTCCATTATGTCGCCTCAGTACCTCTTATCAGTAACACCATCTGTGTCGAAGATGTAGAGATATGTGCACCCATTCAGTATTATGTCAGTAAATAAAGACTCCCCCAGCTCTAAACTGGCATTTTTTCGAGATGTTAAAGGGGTGTTAATGTGTTTCCGTGTTCTCCATATAGCTGTGCGACGAAAATCAGTCTGCAGTCTGAATCTGGACTCATCAGTGAAGGTCACAAAGTCCCACTGATTCAGAGTCTGGTTTCCATGTTCCTGACTTCACTGTAAAAACGTTCGTCTATGGGCAGGGATGAGCCAGAGGCAAACTGTTGGACATCTGTCATGCAGACCAGTTTTCCCGAGTCTCCTTTCTTTTGACCCATCGAAGGGGTTGAAAACCCAGGCCACTCGGCTCACCCTAGGGTACGAGCAGCTATTTGAGTGGCTGGCCATCTGAAGGGATAAAGTATCTGTGTGTCGGCCGAGACAATATCATCCAATTTAGACCGGAACCCTGTGGGATGGCATCTGCAGGGACCATACCCTCCTTCCTTTATCACCAACCTCTCGGAAGGGCTTGCGAACTCACATATGTAACGTACCTGTACTCCGCATGAACACGACGGCAGTTTGGGCAGAACCGGGAATCGAACTCAGGTCGTCCGAGTGCAATCCCCGCGCCCTAACCACTGGGGCTGTCCCATTTCAGAAAGGTTAATTTGGCATCTTTGTGCCATAATCGGTATCTACTTAATAAAGACAACACCCAATTTTACGGGGAATGAAAGAATCTAGAATAAAACATGTCAGATATGGTGATCTGTATTTATGGAATTTCGATATGCGCATCTCATTTGTGCATATACCGCCAACTGATAAAATTTGCATGTGCATAAAAATTTCTTTAGGATAGTGAATAACTTATATGCACATTTCTGTCATTCTGTTTGCATTAACTCTTTACTTTTCACATTTTATGATGATGCTTAACTTTTGGACACCAGTGTATTTTCAGTACATGAAAAATAAGAGGTGCTATGTCAAAAATGCATAATATCAGTGTAATAAAGTTAACATATCGTTTAATATACAGGCTCCATTTAAACAATGGTGAGAAAATCAGCATTTCTCATTTTAATAATTCCAAACCCAATACTGTGAAAATTATGTAATACACTACCCGACACAGAAAATGCAACACCATAAAAAACCAAATAGAGTGTGATGATAAAGGACACACAGACAGATATGGCACATAAAAATAAGTGATGTTAATTCCAGAAGGATAATGCAATACAGCAATGGTATAGACAGGGTGATCAATAGGCAGTGGGACCACCTCTACAAGCAGCAACCCATCGAGGAACAGATGTAAAGAGCATGCAAATGGTTTCTTGAGGGATGTAGGACCATATTCCTTCATCTTCAACAGGTCATCTTCAGTTTGAAGTGGGGGCAGGGCAGTCAAGCGATGACCAATCACATTCCATACATGCTCGATGAGTGAGATATCTGGAGACAGTGTAGGCTAAGGAAGCACCTAGAGACCTTGCAAGGCTTGTCTCTTGATGATTGCCGTGTGTGGTCATGCATTATCTTGCTGGAAAACAGCATTTTGCAAACGCTGATGGTAGGGCAGTGCAACCGGCCGCAGCACCTCATTCCCATATCGTCGTGCCACCATCGTTCCTCTAATACGAACCAGGGGTGACTGGCTATTGAAGCCAATGGCACCCCAAATCATGATGTCGCATTATCAAACAGTACACCGTATGGCATTCAACAGTCTCAGTAAGGTTGGATCTGTTTCCATGTTGCCTCAAGACTCTCACATGGCAACTGTCAGTCGTCCAAGAGGCTTGGGCTCGACACCATTGCAATCTCTCACGTCAGTGTCTTGTCCTCAATGGTAGTCTGCGTAAAGGACGGTTTGAATGCAAGCAGTTTTCAGCCAATCGTCGAGAAACTGTTCTCTCCTCTGATATTGGAACATCCAATGTACTCTGTAAATTCTGCAGAATGTCGACAGTTGTCGTTTGTTCGGCCGCCAAGCCTGTCTTCGAATGCTTTAATCAACGCTTGTTACTGTACGTCTGGATTTACATGCACCACTGCGACGATTTACATACCCTTCTTTAATCCATCTTCTTCAAATCCTTTGCACAGTGGACGCATCTACGCGTGTTTCAGCGGCGATACATCGCTACGACCACCCAGCCGTTCGTAGGCCTAAAATGAATCCCTTCATATGATCGTCCAAATGCTGGAACGAACTTTCGCGTCGTCAGATAGACATCTCTACAATAACACGTGTCTTTTGAAATGAAAAACAGCTCACAAAACGGGCTTCCGTAGGCGACAGACAGTAAAAACCGTTGACTCATCTGCCGTTTCCATCCCATTTATCCCGCGCTCTAATCATGTGAAATACTTACATTTCAGATCGTTTGCATACATCAGCCAGCTACGCTTGTCTCGCAATTTGTATAATTATACCGCCGAAGCTTAATGATATTGCATTTTCTGTGTCGGGTAGTGTATAGTGATGAGCTATAATTTTTTAAATCATCGAAATAGTTATATGTCGTTATTAAATGTCAATAAAATTGCATTCCTTCAGAGTTTGTTTGATAGTTACATAAGTATTATAAATTAAGGATGTCAGTAAAACTAAAGCAATTTAAAATATTGTAATATACAGTAAAACCCGATTTATCAATTATTAACCCCATTATTATAATGAATATAATCCCATTATTATAACCCATACTAAACGTGACAAAAGGTAATTCGGATAAACGAAATTCCGGATAATCCGAAACGTTCGGAAAGAACTTAATATATATATATACACAGCAAAATAATATTAAAACCTTTTATATCCATTTTAATACACACATTATATACAGCTGTGGGAGCTGGGTCAGTACAAAACAGCACCTACTGACTCCACCACCCACAACTTCGTGATCTTAATTTCAAATTGCCAAAGAGACATAACTTTAACAAATATATTCTCAAAAATGTATCAGCAAAAACACCAGGTTCAAGATTTAAAGGAGTTCCCAGTTTAGGGGAATTAAATAACCCTAAATGAAGTACAGTGAGTAAAGTAAATATACAGACACAAATAAATAGGCTCTTTTCACACAACTTAAATATTGATTTATTTTAGATTTTTCGAAGAATTCAATATGTGTATTTTAACTTTCAAATAATAAATAAACTTCAGAGCTTCACTTATATCAAACATATGCAAGAAACCAATTGCTCTGGTAAAATATATAGCATTCAATTAATCAAATTATTCATAATCATATGATCTTAAATCATTTCTAATTTAACTTTAAATATTTTAATAAGAGCCATTTTAATTATTGAATTTAATTTCGTCATGCCAGTACCGCTTCGGAAACATTGTTCCGGAAAAGAAAATTTACCTTGATACAAGTTTACAAAAATTTGTAGCTCAGATTCGCCTCAAGATATCACGGGTCTTGAGCCGGGGATTCAAAAGTTCACAGGGCGAATTTCCAACGTAAATTCCCAAATCTTTAGAAACCGAACTTCCGAATACAATGCCTCGAATTGAAACAAGCCGCCCAGCTACATCTCAAACTCCAGAGTCGTCGTCGGAATAATTCCTGGAATAAAAAAATTATAATTTAGAATAGATTTGCATCAGGATTATTAATGAAAGGTTCCAGGCTCCTCTTCTTCAGCTCCAGATAATACAGGGGCGGTTTCCTTTAGAACCAAAATGCCCATCTCCGCCAGTTAGCCATTTCGGCTAAATCCCTTTGTCTAAAATTAGACAAAACCTTCGATGCGACCTTTCAGTCGAAGTCTTCCAGCACGAAGTTCCGAGAGCATGGGTCCCCTGAGCCCACGCAAGTTCTCCTACGCAAAAAATGCGCCTCTTCCTGATTGGACGGCGCGCTCCTCCTCGGCAACAGCGAGCAAACGTCACGCATCCCGGGCAGACACTAAGTCCAGACATTCCAACGCTTTCTCGACGGAATGCGCTTTTTAATGTAATCTCAATGAAAACAAGTGTTAGTAAAAACACTGCGCAGGCACGAACGGAGAGAAGGATGTTTCTCTTTCCGAAAATACAAAAAGGCTCATGGCGCAGAATTGCGACATGACACAGCACATGCTTAAACAGTACCTTAAGCAGCAGCACGTCACTAATTGTGGAGATAACATTCGCTAACTCATCGTCCTGATGTGCATGCATATATAATTATATATATATGCATATATGATGTGCGGGCATATTACTGTATCCCTTCAAGCTTGAAAGCATACAATTTATGAATATGCATTCTGTTAATACGGTTTTTATTAAATACATAAATTATATGAAATTTTGTATGAATTATTATATGAATGATTACATTAATATTTTAAAATTATATAGAAAAGATTTCAGAGATAGTTCAAAAGCGATCTGAATAATGCAATGAACCGGATTAACGGGATTTTCTCTACTTAGATTAATACATAATTAAATCAAAACTAAACTGCTACGCATCGAAGACATGAAATGCATATCCGCATGAGTGCAGATATTTAAAACACGCATAATTGCAAAATCACATGAAGTAATTTTCAAATTGGTAATTTTTTTTAATTAAAAATATTGGACAATACAATAGCTACAAAATGATAAGTCTTTAAAATTATTTTCTTATTTACATGCTAAATAATAATTTTCTATAACTTCATTGTTCCATACAATAAATTTATTTTAAATACCCCAAAATATTTTATAGTAATTTCATTTTAAATACTACAAACTCTTTGCAAAGCGAACTGAATATAATTCAGAAGCTTCGAGTGCGTTTTTATACTTTTTTGCGTATTTATACTTCACAACTGAAATTTTCGTAGGAATGTAATTTCTATATTATCTTTCCTATATTATCTATTTCCGAAAATATTATTCTGAAGAAATCTGTTCTATGCATACCGACAATTGTCATAACCTATTTTTTAATACCATTCGCTATTTAGAATTCAAAATAATATGATTATTAACATGCAAACCAATGTTTCATAAATGTTAGTTGTATACTTAAAGCCAACATCTAAGATACTGATAAATGCTGATATTTGGAATAATTCGGATGGAAAATGCGCAAATGTGATATGACAGAAGCAAAGGAATTATATAATGAAATATTTAAATTCCGAGATGAGATCTAATTCCATTTCCAAGTCAACCGTAAAGCATTTTGAAGTTTATAATGGGCGAATTTAACTTGTCAAAGTAATAGGTTTACAAAATGCACTACGCCGTTTCTACTGCTGATTAGATATTGATTTAGGAACTAATATATTTAAAATTTCTGGAAAGCGAGTCTTTACCGGATTTTCACATGCATTCATATGGCCAACGACCGTACCGTGCTGAAAACACCGGTTCTCGTTAGATCACCGAAGTCAGGCAGCATATTGCGCGGTTAGTACTTGGGTGGGTGACCACCCGGGAACACCGCGTGTTGTTGGCTCTTTTCGGGCGCGGCAGCCCAGTGGTTAGCGCGCGATTCTCGCCGCTGCCAGAACTGCCGCCGTGTTCATGCGGAGTACGATCACGTTAAACATGTGGGTCCGTAAGTCCTTCCGAGAGGTTGGTGGTAGGGGAAGGAGGGTACGGTCCCTGTGGATGCCTCCCCCACTGGGTTCCGGTCTAAATTGGGTGGCACTTCCCGGCCGTCCAAACAGTTACCTTACACCTTTCTGGTAGGTCGGACGGTCTGGGTCTCAACAACAACAACATGCATTCATATTCTATTTTCACTGTGTTACATATTGTAACGAAAGTGTAAAATGCTCTGACTGGAGTCCCTTTTGAAAACCATACGGAGAAAACACTCGTACAGGCAACATTTCCTCTGATGTGAATCGAAGGTTGTTATGTGCTGAAGTTCGGAAGAGGGTTTCAGATTTGGCGACATTATGGCGACTTTTATTTTTTACTAACATTTTGCGACCAATATGGTGACATTTTGCGACTTTTTGAAGTTACGAGAAACACCTCGAAATAACCAATATTCTACGAAATATGAGAAATTTCTAGAAGTTTCTAAAGCGAGTCTATAAAAAGAGTCATCACTCAACTCAAACAGAGAAAAGTTGACGTGATACTAGCTGTATTGAACGGCATTATTCGTCAGTGTTTTGAGATTAATAGTTGCTGTTTTGTGAAATGAAATGCGTCAATGTTTCGAGAATATTATCGGTTTTGTGAAATTAGGAAATAACTTAAGTGCTGTTGTACTGTATATTGTTCTTGTTTTCGCTGTACTTGTGAATAAATGTGTGAGTTATCCATTTATTTGGACTCATTCTTGTTTCCTGAGCTCACACCCACAATTCTAGAGGATATGTCGCAACAATATACAGGGTGTCCAGAAAGTTCCAGAACGGCGCAATATCTCGAGAAATACACTTCGGATCAAAAACTTAAAAAAACACGAATTCAATATTTTTAGAAAAGCTATCCAATGATACCAAAATTGACCCCCCTCCCCCCAGGAGGGGGGTCAATTTTCTAGCTTTTCATTTTTTGCTTGTCCGTTTCATTTTTTGCCCACGACATCCAACATCTCGACCCGGCACAGAGACCTCGGGTCAGAACCGTTCTCCAACATCGATGTTCAGCAGGTAGACGAGCTTCTCCACGATGATCGTCGGCAACACCTCCCCATGCCCACGAAGATCAGAGACCGAAGTAGTATCAAGCCTCCATCTCCGAGGTGGGCAACATAATAAAATTACGATCCGGACTAGCCCAGTGACATGGGAAGCCAGATAGTGAAGTGCGCGCTGACCTCCGTCCGTCCGTACGCAATGTGGGTTGTTGAGTGGAGTACCGAGTCGATAAGACCTAAACCTCCGGCATGGTATACTCTTGTATGATATTCTTGAAATTCATGAGCTGCACAGGTATGAGAAAAATGCAAAGAGGAGCAAAGCTAGTGCTGCCAACTATGTGAGAGTGGCGGCAAGAAAAAGGGGAATCTTTTATACCCCTCAAAGCTCAATTCGCTTGGTAATCCTTCTCGGACCTCCAAGAGGACTCCAATCATCAATCTACCAATGGAAAACAGTTCTCATTTCAAATAACTTCCAGGAACGCCTCCATAGCCTCGACGAAGGGTCTCAAAATCCACCAGAACAAATACCAAATTCTGCATATTCTTGCGTCATGCCAGACAAACACGGAGCTAACTACTTCTACAAAACTTTTTCAAAACTTTTTCTATAAACCGCTTTGCCCGGGAACAAGACCTTGAACTCAACGGTCACTTCGAATGCGAATGCTCAAAACACTTATTAAATGAAATGTCAAAAGATTTCTGATTTCAAATATAAAAGAGTTTTTAGACATTACATATATAAATGTGACAAGAGGGTGTCCGACAAATTCAGATAAATATATGTATCTGAACCATATCTGTATGCAATAAATATAGAAACCAATATAGTATGTAATATAGAAACAAATTATAGAATTTACAATTTTACTAGAGTGTTGCAATGATCTCAAACTCGACACCACACAACACATATGGATCATGTATCAGCCAACAAAACTTTTTCTTATCCTCAGATTATTTCCAAAATCATAATATATCCTAATTGTTTTGAGCAGTATACACACACACACACACACACACATATATATAGTGTGCTTATTGGCATAAAAAAGGAAAAATGTAAGTCTAACTGAAAATGTAGCCTTATAAGCCTTATAAATCAGTTATTTAAAGCCATAGGAATAAGTTTTATTCAGAAAATTGTAGTGTCTAAACACTATTTTGAAATAAATGTTAATATATATATATATATATATATATATATATATATATATATATATATATATATATATAATGTTTTTTGGAGGAATTCAATATTTTCTATATATTATCGGGTTAACTTTAAGAGAAATATTGAAAGGATTTATTGGAACGTAAACATTATAAATGCACCTTTTTGTTACTTTATAAAACATTTTTAATAAAATACATTTTTCGTAAAAAGTATTTGGTGACACATCAGTTTTTATGGCTTCCGTCACTTCAATGACCGCGTTACGCTAGAGAAATAAAGAAAAATATCTGGTTTATTTTTATTCGATTTTCCATTTTTTTAAGCTGTCTGTTGGTGGCAATAAGTCATTCCCATTTTTTTCTCTAGTGAACTCTTGGGATTCTTCAGAAATTCCTTTCGTCGTCTTCGACTTGTTAGAGCAGCAGTCAGTACTCATAAAAGTTTGTTCTGGCTATAATGACAATTTTTAGTGTTATTCGATTTTATGCGGTAAAGTAAATGTGACCATTGCATTGCATTTTTAAGAATAGAGCTTATATTCGCCATATTTCCACTATTTATGCATAAAACTAATAGGTCATCCGGTGTTACTCGTGATTTAAATAATATGCTAGTTCTATAAAACTAAAATGAATTTGCGGGAAAAAAATAAGGAAACCATTAACCAACATTATTACACATAAATTGTTATATACGTATATGTATAATAATTTATGCGTAATTAAATGGCTTAATTTTTTCCTGAATATGTCAGCTCTTGAAAGATTTGAAATTTTATTTAAAAATTTATTTTACTCTATAAAATAAAAAAAAAATCTGATGTGGGCAGCACATAACTTTCCTTATATAATGCAATGGATTTAACACTCTTACTACTCTTACAATAAAAAAAATAGGTTATTCTTATAGTAGATACTTATACTCTTTCCAAGATATTGAATTTTCGTCAATTAGTCATCATTTTCATTGATTTAGCGTCATTTTCATTGATTTAGCGTCATTTTTGTCCATTTGGCGAGATTTTCGATAATTTGGCAACATTTAAAAAAATCGCCCAGTTGGCGACATTCCGCCAAATTCGTCTCCAAAATTTCGCTAAGCAGATAAATGACTATTGGCGTTCAAATACAAAAGTATTATTCAAAGTGTATTTTCTCATGAATGGCACTAGCTAGATCCACGAGAATGATGTCACCCAATTTATCGCATGATATTACATATGAAAAGTGAACATGTTTCTCAACAGTTAATATTCTTTTTATTTATGGGATTTTTTGATAAATTTATTTGAAAAATGTGCAATAGCTAGAGAACGATTCATGCTAGCGTTCTAAAGTTTATGACAATCATTTTCTAAGGAAAAATTACATAAGAAATGTCTATTTACGTAACGTTTTTAAAGGTTAGTCATAGAAATACATACAATGCAGGACTACTTATCTCACCCCAGCGCCATCTGAATTATTGTCACAAAAGATATCGGCGTTTTCTTAATGTGAAGTTTTAACTCCTTACTTTTACCTCTATGGCTGAAACTCTTTAATGATACTCTCATGAGAATGGCTACAGAAATGTTGCTCTACACATTCTTTATTTATTTATTTTTTTTATTTAAAAGAATTCAAGCTACAGGACAAAGTCCCAGTAACAGCTTGCAAGATAAAATACAATAAAAATATACAGATTAAAATATAATAAAATACATTAAAATACAAATTATTGAAAACAAATAATTTTCGAAAGCACCTGGAAATGAATATATACATTAAAATATAAAATATTTACAATAAATGATTTTTGAAAGACATTTTCGATGAATAAAAAAAAACAAGGTTATCGGTTAAGCTGTTGTATAGTTTACAAAAGTTACTTATCGCACAATAAAAACCGATATTCGTACTAAAATTTCTTTCTGCAAATAAACACATGCTCCGGGTTGAATACTGGGGAACATGAAATCCAATCCCACCTAAGACTGGGGAACAATCAATTCTGCCATTGAACAGATTCCTGAAGAATGAAACTAAAATGAAATCCCTTCTGTTCTGTAAGCTTTTAATATTAAGCATATCACGAAGAAAAGTAGCAGATAAAGCATAAAAAATATCAGTTTTCTTATAATACAGATTTCTCAAGAATTTATTTTGAACAATTTCGATCTTGTTTAGATGTACAACATGAAAAGGCCTCTACACCACAGACTCATTATCCTCATTAGTAAAATTCTGAGTAATTATCTTAATATAACGGAGTTTCCTATAGGATTTCGCACAAATATCAAAAATATGAGGTAAAAAGGAAAAAATCAGACGTATAAATAACGCCAAGATCAGTAACAGAGAACTTTCTAGTAAAACAGAGTTGCCAATACCATAAGAAAATAAAGTAAATCTCACTCTGGGAAAATCCGCTGTTCTTTGATTGATAAAAAATGAGGTTTGTAATGATTATCCAATGCATTAAATACAGCAGGAGGCATTTCATATATTTTTAGGTTATGTTAGTGCCACCTAACGGGAAAAAAATTCCACTATTTTAATTTCTCAGTACATTAAATGATTTTAAAATTTAATATCCACCACTTTTCGGTCAGCCTGTACAATCATAAATGTTGCAAAAGGCGAATCTTTTCCTGATTAGAATGAGTACATTTCCTTAGTAAATATTTCCGAATAACTTTTAATGGAAAACTTATTAATCTAGTTCTAATAATGCGTATCATTAATCGTCCCTCCATGTATGCAAAATGAAGTTCAGAATCATTACGATTTCCCCACGAATTGATACGGAAATTAAAATATTCACGCTTATCGCTTAAATATTAATTTCATACAGCAGATGCCATTCTTTCGTGGGGTAACAAACCTGTGTTAAAAGAGTTCGTTGAACTCTGAGTCAGATATAGTGGAAATTTAAAAACATCATAAATTTTAAACTTTAATATTTTCTGGCAATGACATCTTACTTCATTTTCTTAAATTGCTAAATTTGGAAGTAAAAATCTCGTGCGCAGACGATTTTCTCTCTAATGGGAAATGTCAGATATATTTCATTTAGAATTTTTATGACGTAAGATCTATGGCATATTCATAAGTGAGTTGTATCGGAAAAGAATATATTCTGATTACAATGGATTTCTTTTTCTTTTTTTCTCTCCATTTTTGGTAGATGGAAATTCGATTATTCTTTAATTTCAAATGCGTATCGGTTTTTTTTCTACAGTCTGGTAAGTATTCCTTAATTACTTTTATTGCCAGAAGATTATGTTAGAAGCTTCTAAATACCGTTTAAACTTTCTTATGCATGGGTTAGCTGAGTTCAATTTCAGCGAGCTATTATAGAAATATTCGTTTACAGATGTGCAGAGAGACAGAGGGCAATGAATTAAGGGTTTTCATTTTTACTCTTCCGTGTATGTATTTTGAATAAAAGTTTGCTTTAAAGAATTGTGTAATTTTTAGAAACTATTTAATTTTTGATTAGAATTCAAAAGCATATACTAACGCTTGTGTTGGTTATTTTTCTTGGGATAATATTTAGATTTCTTGAGGTTAATGACCTTACGTAGGGAACCTTTTGTAGTGTTTACGTGTCATTTACAGTGCCTTCATGCATTTTCTTAAAATTCTAGTTTGTATGTTTCTTTTTCTTTTCATGTCGGTCAATGACACCAACTTTTACGTGCTATATGCAGAGAAACTAATTCTAAAGCTATTGAAGCCACTTATTTAAATTTTCCTTCCTCGCGCATAATTCGACGGAAGCAAATGTTTGTTTAATAGTTTTAGAGTTCTAAAAAGTTATAATTACTCTTTCAGTGTTTCATTAATACTCTTGTAAGCTTACACTAACTCCTATTTATGAATATGATTTAAAATTTTTTGTGAGCAAATGTATTGCAGATTTTCTTCATTATATGAATATTACAATATTTAGATTTAAACTTTTACTAGAAGGCCAATTATTTTCCTTATTTTGCTTATTTAAAAACCTTTGGGCACTGGATGGGACAGTGGTTGTTGGGACACTGGTTTGGGGGAAAAGATGGTGGGAATTAATGTTTTCCAGTTGGGTGTTATTTCAAGCTCTTTAAAACATTCCTTGAGATTTCTTGAATTTTCTGATTTTTTTTGTAATATTTTCGGAAAAACCACGAATTTCAAAATTTCATTTGGAACTGTGAGGGAATTTTTAAACTTTGGATCGCTTTTAAAATCTATAGCGTTTCAGTATTCATCTATTGTAATAATCGCTTCGAATGTTATTCGAAACTCTCCATTTGTTTGTGAAATATCGCGTCTGCAGTCTCATGCGCACACATATATACATGTATACATATATACATGCACACATACATCCCATTAATAAAATTCGTTTCGAGTTCAAGGACGCTTTTGGCCCCCACAACTGTACGCTCTTGACCACCACAATACTTTTCCTATACATTGTACTATAGAGGTAAACTAAGAATAATACCTGTTGAAAGAGGAGGGGGGATAATTTAGTTTGAGGCCAAGGAGTTTTATTTTCCTTCCTTGTATTGCTTAGTTGGTAGAGCGCTGGTCGGTAAATGTGATCTGTTCTAGTCTCTCCATGGCTATAATTTCAAACCTCCCCTATAAATTGACAATATGTGGTTTTGTTACGGAATTGAATTATGCATGTTTTGCAGCAAACTGCATGAAAAATAAATCCACGTTTAAAGTTTCATCTAATTTACATAAAAACATGTTTTAAATTATCAGTATTTATAATATATTTTAAATGAAATTAATCATTTATATGAGTTCAGGATATCTTTAAAAAGGATATCTTTATACATAAAAATATCGAATTTTAAAATTTTCAAAAAAAAATTCTGTGTAGTATAGTATGAGGAAGTAAAAATGCATGGCAGATATAAAAATGTTCTTCTCTGATTATATGAAAATAAAAAAAGCGTGTAAAACCTATAATTAAACGTTATTTGTAAATAAACGTTTCATGAGCATTTTTATGATCCTTTCTGCCTTTGAAAAAAATAATAATTATTTTTCATAATTAAAATCCTAATTTAATTTCTGAATATTTTCAAAGTCATTAGAAACTGACTGATTATAGATTTTTGGTGTTAAAGAATATTGTAACAATATTTTTTTTTCACTAACGACTCAATTAATCGTTATTATGAAGTTAATTTAAAGAGAAACACTTATGCATACACTAAAGAAGCACTTTTTGTGTAAATTTAAAATTATTTTTTTGATTTGTAAATGTTATATAAATGCTTAGACTTATTATTTTAATGATATTTTTTTACCAAAAAATCATTCAAAAATTTGGTAATTTTCGAACATTTGATAGCGTTTAAATTGAATAGAGTTTTACTATTTACTGATTGTAACACTTGAACCAAATTATTTTCGAAACCCATGATTCGTTCGTGAGATATCGCGTCCACAGACTCACGGATACACACACTAACATACAAAGCATACATCCCTCACGTTACGCGACTAATGGGTTCTGAGAAATAACCGCGTAAAGCGAAAACGCGTAAAGTGCATTAATTTTAACATAAGTGATAAGGGATTAGTTTCAAACGAAAATATAAAAAAACCTAAAGTTAGTAAATCAATTCCAATTGTTTTATTAATTTCTTTAATTAGTTTGGTTTACATAGTTACAGTTAATGACATAGTTAATGTCATTCTTCAATCGGATGATTAATTCACTGGATTTCTCATTCTCAACAATTTAACATTCAACAATTCATCAACGCAACTTTTTTTTATATATCACACTGTTTGAGATTGCAATTAACATTATTGCATCGTATTGTATTTTAATGTGAATCTTAGCAAATTAAAAACGGTATGCATCGATATTGTATTGATATAGAAAACTATATCTTCGATGGGAAAGTGGGGGGGGGGGAGTATTTGCAGTCCTTGAGATTTATCTCTTGATTGCATTTATAATGCAAACTAAAATGCAATATATTTTACAATCTAAGTTCCAGCTAAACATTTCTTTAAAAATATTTTCTCAGATAGAGTGCGCGTCGCACCTTATGGAATTTGCTATACTTTGATATTGATCTCTAAGTAAATGCCACTTGTATTATGAAATTAGTGAAAAGCTAGGTCACTAAACAAAGTGAAAATATTACAGGTTGTGAAAAAGTTGAAAAGCATTATACTAACCAGTGGAAATTGTTTCAGTCGAACGTAAAATGTGTTTAGGATTTATATATATAAAATCGAAAGTATGTTTCTTTGTTTGTTTGTTCCGTATACAAATCCACAGTTTTTGACGGATTTTCTTTTTCAAATTGGATATGATTGAATATGATTGGATATTCTCTATTACACTGCGATTAACGTGGTCTAGTTTTCGAGTTCGTAAATTCTGAGGTTGTCGAGGTATTAATATCAAGCACTTCCATATAGAAATAGCAAAATGCAGACCATTATTTTCCAAATCTTTATTTGAAAATTTATTGGTGTATGTCTCAATTCGACTTTCTCAAATCAGAATCAATTTTTAAGTAGTTTGTAAAAAATTTTTATAAGTTTTCCAAGAAAAATTTTGAAAACTTGGTTAGTTAAAATGATCACAATTATAGAATGTTACCCTTTATTTTAATGGACTGGAAAATATCTTACGATTGATACAAAGTTCGACAATGTACCTCTGCGGGGGGTAACTTGTCCCCACCCCCCAAGGGGGACTAATGATGTTATGAACACAAAATTGTACCGCGGCTATTTTTTACTACAATGATTGAAACTGTTAAGTTTAGTGGCCATACATAACCCCCATCTATGTATAATTATGTCAAATTTTGTCCAATGCTGTCATGTTAAGAAAGTATAAAATTTCGAAGTTTTCGCTCGAGTTTCAAAACTACTTAGTTCTAGATTTTTCGTTAAAAAAGGCAGATAAAAAGTTTCGTGAAAATTCATTAATATTTGTGGCTGCTATCGTGTATACAGGAAATCAATCACCTACAAACGACAGATAGACATACATACAGACAAATGGACATCACTCTAAAACAAGTTAAACTATGTTCAGGAGGTTCTAAACCATATATTGGCGTCAAAATCTCGAAATCGAAAATTTTCCCGAAAACTATAATTTCAGTATACTATAATTCTATAGTAAGAGAAAGTAAAAATGATGTGTTGTTCAGCAACGGAATTAAATCAAATGTGTTTGTATGGCGGAATAGTTTAATTAAATATAGCCAATTTAAAAAATAAACATAATTTTTATAAATGAACGGTAATATATTTTTGATTGCTCTTTATATCAGTTAAGACTTTGGGATATCATATTATATATTTGGTCGAAATAACATTTTCCATATTAATGAACGAAATTTGAAAATGCCGTATCTTTATTCTTTAATTTATAGTGATTTGATTTAAGGCATAGAGTGATTTGATTTAAGGAATAGAGTGATTTGATTTAAGTCATAGAGCATTGTATACTCAGTTATATACTCATTTAAATGCTCAATTGAAAACAATTTCCAGTTTGTTGTTGTTATGGGCCATTTTTTGTTGTTGTTATGGAACATTAGACAAAACATACAGCCAGGGCTATAGGTCAACCCATGAATCCGATTGCCAATATTAGAAACTCATTCGAAGCGTCTCAAACTGAGAGAGGTTTTTTTGCTATTTTAGCTCGAACTCCATGAGTAGCTTGCAACAAATACTGAAAATATATTTTTGTCTATCGTTCGAACGATAGGAGATATTTACAGGTATTACCTGTATTTCATTTCTGCTTTGTTATATAGAAATTTCAATGACAAACGTAACGTCGCACTAAAACCATCTATTTTAGAAAGTTTACTCCTAACATTATCTTAGGTATGACTCGTTTGTAGGGAATAATCCGAGAGAACCGGAGTAGCTAGAATATCCAAATTTGCTATGGCGTTATCTTTTACTATATATGTTAATTCTTTAGATTTGGAAAGCATCAAACTAGCTCATCCTGGGGCCTCCATAGGAATGTAATCGTTTCTGAGGAATAACTCGAGAACCAAAGCAGCCGGAAAGTTTAAATTTAGTATTTTTTAATTCTCTGGATTTTGAACCTTATCAGGCAAGCTCGTCCGAGACCACCATAGAAATGTACTCGTTTTTAAGGAGTAACCCGAAAACCGTAGTAGCTAAAAAGTATAAATTTGGTATGCCGTTGTCTTTTATACGTAAATTTAATTTACCTCTCGTACATGTAAGTTACATATATTTTAATGAATGCATTTTCCATACATTTAAGGTACATGCAAATAATTAATAAAAAGCATACATTAAAAATCGACGTTTTTCGCTCTTTCTTGTTAAAGATTCAAAACATTTCTTGAATGCAACCAGCAAATATTCCAGAACAGTATTTTCAGACATTTTACTGGAACTACACTATTGCGCTCCGTCGTGAAAGAAAGTGGAGCTATTCAATCTCCCCCGTTCACGCGACGTGCCTCAAAGCTATTTATCCTTAACCAAACGAAAACGTCGGTAAAAGAAATTGAATACGCGCATATTTCCTCTCAGATTTTGTGGATTTTATTTTATTGAAAAGCAGCTTATGAGTCCTGGTGGGAAATACGAAAATAGTAAAGCATTTAAAAGTGAGGTCAAACACGGGCTTTCATAAAATGCGAGACGAATTCGGTTTTAAAGGTAAGGCAGAAGCAGAAAATAAGGGTTATTTTTACCTTTCTTGCAATACATAGTTTTATACAGGAAAAGTATTTTTGAATGGGGGACGAATTCGCTTTTAAAGGTAAGGCAGAAGCAGAAATAAGGGTTATTTTTACTTTCCTTGTAATACATAGTTTCATACCGGAAAAGTATTTTCAAATGGGGTCGAAAATTTGAATTAGAGTTTTCGATGAATTTATATGTTTGGTTCATTCAAAATGCGATTGAACAATTTTATTTTGTCGTCTGCGTATGCGCTTTTGTCTGTCTGCTCAATGTACGCGTGTATGCATCCATTCTGGCTCAAAAGTGTCTGACGATATTTCATGAAATTTGGTAGTTAAATCACTTATGCGTCACCCTAGTGTTGTTTAGGTTTCGGCACGACGAGAGGATGGGAGGGGGGGGTCTATTATTTCTGTTAAAAATGGTCTGGAAGAAAATTGACAAAATCTGAAAAAAAATGTGCTTAAATATATTAATTGAATGATTCTTTCATGCAAGGGATTTCAGCATAGTTTACCTCGCTTTTTGAGCTTCAGCAATTGCCTTTGGACGCGTAATGACAATTTGAAAGTTTATTAAAATTAAATCCGATTTTTTTTCATATAACTCTTTTCCGATAGTTAATTTTTCCTAGGGGATCTAAATTTATATACGGTCCCTTGAGCAGAAATAAATTCAATTAGAAAAAGTTGCGCTGTACACTAACCTGGTCGAAAGAAAAAAAATCCCTGTGCAATTATCTGGAATATTCCGCGAGTTATTGCTTATAAAAGTATCGACAATTTTTTCACTACAAATTAGTTGCCAGTTTCAACTAAAATTGCACAGATACGTTTTATTCAAACCTTCTTTTCAATTTGC
Source organism: Amaurobius ferox (assembly GCA_951213105.1). Taxonomy (NCBI): domain Eukaryota; kingdom Metazoa; phylum Arthropoda; class Arachnida; order Araneae; family Amaurobiidae; genus Amaurobius; species Amaurobius ferox. The sequence goes on along the minus strand of OX578134.1, from coordinate 149,515,450 downwards.
AGTCAGCATCTACAGCACGAGTCAGCATCGAGGGGAAAAACCCAATTCAAATTTTCGATTTTAACCTTTTTTTTTGGTTATTTTTTAATTGCATCATGTTTTTTTTCTAGACTGTGGTTACTCTACGCGCAGTTTAACTTTTCTAATTGAACTTTTTTGCACAAAAAAGCGTATAAAAACTCAACCCCCTATTTATTATTAATAATATCATGCATCGGAATAAAAAAATTATCTGCATTTAATTTTAACAAACATTTAAATTGAAAGTATATGTTAACCAGTTGCCGAAGCTCGGTTAGATTACAAATTGAATAAGAAAAATCTCATTACTCTGTGGAGAAACTGATGTGTGTCTAGATTCGCCAGTTTTTCACATTTTTGGTGATTTGACATCATTTTATCATGCTTTAAGTTGCCAGATGAAATTAAAATAATTTAAAATTTCAGATGTGGCGTAATTTCGAGCAAGTATTATTTATAATTTTGCACAATAAAACTCCAATATAATTTTGAAAAGAAATGATGAAAAGAAAAGAAATATAAAAAAATACATGGACCGCTCACATCATATTTTTTATATTTAAACCGCTTGATAGATAATGCTTTGAAATGCAAATGAATATTTTATACATTTAGGAAAGAAATCTGTTCGAATTTCAAAAGAAAATTTATTGTTCCGCTCCATTCTTATGAGAATAGAAGTAAGTTCATGAAAAAACGATTTCACAATAGAAAATATATATTCTCTGAATTTAATCTTAAATTCATAGCCTGAAGTATATGCAGGATAAGAATGCAATGCGTTTATATTGATAATTGTTTTGCCGGTTCACTTACTGGCTGAATTTAACAAAATTTAAGATTTAAGGATTTCAAAAGTTGCAGAGTATGATTTTGTGAAACTTTTAATCTGGTACCACCCTTTTTTCTCCAGTTAAGATTTCAATTTTTTTCTAAATTAAAATATCAAATGAGAGGTACTTTTATTGCAGAATTTTGGGTGAGTATTAAACTGACATTTTAAATAAAAAAAACTATTATAAATGGTAAACATTTAGAAAATATATAACTGAATATTTCATAAGATAAATTAACTCTAGGGGATCATAACTTTACTTGCTATCGGTTGCAAACTGTTTATTTCGAAAATTTAAATCTTTGTATCTGGATTGTTTTCAATGCGATCGATCGATTGATTCAAGAAAAATGACATACTTTATGGGAGTGAGTACTATTTATATCTTAATGTTAGGTGTGAAACAACGTGGGAGAAATGAACTACACTTAGGTAAATAGATTCGTCTGGGCTAATATACATGGAATTTTTATGGTAATGTATTAGGATTTAAATGCGAGCTATTGATTATGTAAACTTTATTTGCATATTGCAAAATTTTCGTATATATATGATATTTATACCTATAAAATACCATAGTAGGATCTTCAATATAAATTTATATTATCATTACTTAGATTGCTTTTACATCTATCATGTTTTATTAAAGCGAAAACCTTCGATTTACCATCTAAATTCTAAACAGCTCTTTGATAATGATGATGCTAATGGCAGTGTGGGATTGTTCACAAATAGTCCATGGAGTTTGTTGTTACACATCATACGTCAGTTGCCTTATACCTTTCTGGTAGGTCGGACGGTCTGGGTTTCAACAACAACAACATCATACGTCAGTGGGCCAACGGTCGTACCGTGCTGAAAACACCGGTTCTCGTTAGATCACCGAAATCAGGCAGCATCGAGCGCGGTTAGTACTTGGGTGGGTGACCACCTGGGAACACTGTGTGCTGTTGGCATATTTCGGGCGCGGTAGCCCCGTGGTTTGCGCGCTGGATTTGCACGCTGCCGCAACCCCGGCCACACATCTTGCTACCATTAACCCTAGGGTTGGTCGTGTGGTCTGGGTCTTCAACGCTGCCGCCGTGTTCATGCGGAGTACGATCACGTTAAACATGTGGATCCGTAAGTCCTTCCGAGAGGTTGGTGGTAGGGGAAGGAGGGTACGGTCCCTGTGGATGCCTACCCCACTGGGTTCCGGTCTAAATTGGGTGGCACTTCCTGGTCGCCCAAACAGTTACCTTACACCTTTCTGGTAAGTCGGACGGTCTGGGTCTCAACAACATCATACGTCAGTTTCATGATTTTTTAATTCGAAAACTGTAATAGACTGTTGATATATATGTCGGAATCGCTGTTTGCGGCGACTCCGAATAGTTGTGTCCCAAAGTCGTGGAATGTCACCCGAGAATGAGAATCCTTTGGTTCTTGATAAAATCCATCTCTGTTTTTCGGAAATGCGTCTTTGTCGAATCGGTGAGTGCGCCATAGGAAATGAAGTCGGGTTTTCAAAAAAAATTAAACCCGGAGCTTGCGATCATGCGAAATCTTTATTCTTCGCAATCATTCTACAATCTACCACGTTCATATCTCTGGAATGAGGAGAGGCGTGTGAGTCTTCCCACTCTCCGTATCATCTCCTGCTCGTCTTGCGAGCGCCTAATGAATGGGACTTCTCTGACGGGTGTGTCGTGTCGTGTCGCTGGAGTGGAGTACTTTCATATACAAGGTAGGATCAAAAAGTTCGGAGACTGTGCTGATATCTCCAACCCTGATTGGAGGAGAGGGGAACATTTTACCGTGGCATAGAGGCACATGTAACGCGAGATGTGAAAAGGAAGAATCAGGTCCGCAGTGCAGGGTTTTTCCAGACAATGCGTGTCAGTGAACTGTAGTCGTTCGCGTTCGTCGAAAACGGAAATGACGTTTGAAGAACAACGCGCGAATATAAAATTCTGCCAGCGTTTGGGGAAATCGCAGACATGTTACACTCACACACGTGAAATTGCAGCCATGGAATACGATAGTTGACCATGGCAACTGCCCTACGATGTATTTAAAATAAACGAAAAAGTGAATATAAAATTTTGAGTTAAAGATCAAGTCACAATTAATATTTTAATAAAAAAGTTGAAAGATTTTGAAATACGCGAGTTAATTAAAATTAAGTAAAATGTCATATTCACTATGACATATAGTATGGCAAAATTTTTGTCACCAATAACGCGAAGCTAAAAGTAAGACTTCGTATGAAATAGTACGCAATTTTAAATAAAAAGGATTCGCACGAAATAAATAAAAAAATTGTGAAATGCCTGTAAGCTGTAATAAAACAAAGTAATATTTTGCTAACAGAAAAAAAAAATCATGAATACAAATGCAATGTACATTTTTAAATTTCAACTCTTCCTCTAATTTCTAATTAGTCTTTCATAAATTAATTAATATGCAACTTTTGATATATTAATTAAAAATGTTTAGTTAAAATTTACTATGCTTTTCAGTATAAAAATCGTCGGGAAAGGCAAATTTAAATATATATATATATATCCACTTATAATTAATCTTTACTAAAGAAATTAACATGTCTACCTCTATTACATTGATTGAAATTCACAGTATAGTCACAGTATAATCTTTGCAATAAAATCCCTTAAGATATAAAACATGTATGTTCGCTGTTTTATTTTTTAAACGTTTTCTCTATGCTATAGAATACTTAAAAAAATTCGTATCTTTTCTGCAAGAAAGGAAATAAAAAAACGAAAGACGGAATGACAAATAAGTCTGTTAAATGCATCTTTTAAAGTATCTTAAATTCTTTTATTCACTGCAACACTTTCAATATTGAATCTTGTTCTATTTTCTTGTTCTACGTGTTTTTTTTATTGCTATTGTGTCTCGAAATGCAGAGTTTCGTAACTATATATTTTGTTTTCAGAGCGCTTTAAAAAGAAGATATATTTTAACAGGTAGAGTCAATTTTCAAATTCATAAATTTTATTGATAATACAATGCATGAATGCCTTTAAAACGGTATAACCAATGAAAACAATGTTATGGTGTATTACAACAATGTGTATTAAACAAACTGTTGATTTGTTTTCCACAATTGTGTGGTTTGTGAATCAAGAAAATAATAGAACAAACAATAAGTCAAACTCGTCAATATGAGCAATAAGATAATACATTTGCTTATTTAGTTTGAGGTTTATCGAGGTACCTGTGAATGACCAAACTTTCTAATTACTGAAGAACGACTTCTGATAAATAATAAACAGTAATGTGAATTTCATTTTGGTTTAAAGCATTTATAGAGCATTCATCTATTTGATAATAGCGAACATATACAGGGTGATTAAAAAAAAGGGGGCCAAACTTCAGGAGGTGGTAGTACACACCAAACCAAGCATTTTTCGTTATAGTTTACCGAATCGGAAATGAAACGTAAATACATTGTAGGGCGCTTACTCGTTAGGAAGCATCTGCTCCACAGACTTAAAAGCGTCATTCTGGTTGAAGTAGAAAACCACACATGCGAATTTCATCTGGGGAAGGAGAACCCTTATGTAAATTTTCGTAACACCGAATGTATGGCCTTATCAGTTTGCAGCAGTTATTCGCAGCTCCAACTTTTGAGACGATGGAAGTATTTACAAATGGGGAAAATAACTTCTTTTTTTTGGGGGGGGGGGACATATCTCAAGAGTCTTGTCTATGACACTCCCCTTGAATCTGGGCGCGGTAGCCCATTGGTTAGCGCGCTGGAGTTGCACTCGGTAGGCCCGGGTTCGATTCCAGCCACTGCCAAAACTGCCGCCGTGTTCACGCGGAGTACGATCACGTTAAACATGTGGGTCCGTAAGTCCTTCCGAGAGGTTGGTGGTAGGGGGAGGAGGGTACGGTCCCTGTGGATGCCTCCCCCACTGGGTTCCGGTCTAAATTGGGTGGCACTTCCCGGCCGTCCAAACAGTTACCTTACACCTTTCTGGTAGGTCGTGCGGTCTGGGTCTCAACAACAACTCCCCTTGAATCTGAAGAGGAACTCGTCACCAGAATTTCGACCGCTGTTGCCGAAGTGCGCGATATGCCTTGTCTGTTCGAGAGCGTTGACAATCCCTCCATCACCGCTGCGAGACGTGCATTCAGGTTGGCGGTCACTCTTTTGAGCCATTATTGTAATTATTGTTTATTAAATGTCATTTTATAACAACTAAGTCATTCTTACGTTTTCGCCTCACCTCATCTGTTTTACCATTAAGCCCACATTGACGCCTTTACGTTCTTGCCACTTCCGACCGGTAAATGACGAAAAATGCTTGGTTTAGTGTCGAAAACCCAGACCACCCGACTGACTCAAAGGTTTACAGCAGCAGTTTGGGTGGTCGGACTTGGTTTGGTGTGACTACCACGTCGTAAAGTTTGGCCTATCTTTTTTAATCACCCTGTACATGTTTTATGGATGTTTTTTTCGTGTTCCATTAAAAACATGCAACATCTTGAGAACAGATAATGTTACCGTTCTATATGTTATACCACTCACCTCTAAATTGAAAAATTACATATAAAATGTGTAATATTGCAAAGAAATTACACCTAATTTGTTCATAAAAATCAAAATCCTCAAACCGAAATGGGCAGGGTCAATATTATATACGAGAATGTAACCACTCTCGTAAGGCAAGGTTAACCCCCCCCCCCCCTCGCCATGGTTGTTCCTTTACGAAGCTTGATGGATCTCAACATTCGCATCTGGAATGCCAATGGACTTAGAGGTAAAATCAGTGAAGCTAGGAATTTTTGTATAGCAAATATCTTAGATCTGTTCTTGGTCCAAGAGACCCTCTTCAGTGCAGTGAACTCTACCAAGACTGCTAATTACGAGATATACAATGACGATAGGCCTCTAACTAGCAATCACCCCGGTGTTGGCACTGCTATTTATATTCGGAGTGGTATATCCCACTAACATATCCCCCCCCTCTCCAAGCTGACGACGCTACTGTCGTGCAGCTTAATCTTCCGAACAATCCCGTCCTGACCATTTGCGTCTATTTACTTCTCCCTAAGTATACGGCTGGGCCTGTTTCAGCTAATCTCCAAACCCTTTTCAAAATTTCACCCCATGTGATAGTTGCTGGTGATTTTAACGCTAAAAGCCAAGGCTGGGGCTGCCAACACTCAGATTTTCGAGGCTTTAAGCTTAAACGTTGGGCCTTGAGATATAATATAAATAACCTTGAGATTGTAGCTACAGGGAAACCCACTCACCTTAATAATATTATCGACTTCGCCATCACCAGCAGCATTCCATATACTTATTACATGGAAACTGTTAATGAGCTGCCCTCTGATCATCTTCTAATTCTTTATACTCTTGAATTAAATAAATTTTGCCTTAAAAATACTGCTACGTTTCGACTGCGAGTTTGTTAGCAGATGAAATCCCCCCCCCCTTTGTCAGTTCCGCGGACCAACTGGATGAGGAAGTGAACAAGTTCGAGGCTATGCTTCGAGTTTCCTACACCTCATCCTCGATGCCCAAGGATACCAAGACCGACTATTGCCTCAGGATATCAGGGAGGTAATCAAAAATATGAACCGACTCTGCAGGAATGGCAGGCCAGCAGAGATCCCATCCTTAAACGTGAACTTAATTTCTCACGAGCTAAAATGAGATCTCGCATTAGGGAACTTACCAGTGCACAATGGAACACCTATGTTGCGTCCTTAATGACTGATGGCAACACCATTTGGAGGGCTACCTTACGCTTTCGTAGGCATAAAACACACAAAAACACACATTCCAATCCTTGACGGTTCCAATTGCAGGACCATTTCCCACACACAAAAGGCTGAGCTGCTTGCAGACAGTCTTAGAAGTCAATTTGAGCCACACCACAACGTAATCGATCGTAGGATGGTTGCGATTGTGGATTGTTGCATTGTGGTTGAACAATTCGCCTGTACACCTACTTAAAACACTCTGAAGAACGTGACCTTTGATGACTTGCTCCCCTTTATTCAAAAACTTAAAAGGGATAAATCTCCTGGGAAGGACCTGATTTCCACTAGCATGTTTAAAAATCTGCCTAACCTACTTAAAACCTATCTTGTTAATCTCTTTAATTTATTGCTTCTCTTTAATTATTTTCCTCGGGCTTGGAAGGTGGCCATTGTGTCCACCCTCCCCAAGCCCGGACTGGACCTTTCTATACCTTCTAACTACTTCTATCTATATCTCTTCTCTCCTGCCTCTCTAAGCTTTTCGAGTTTGTATTAGCGCAGTGTCTGGACGAGTTCTGCAACCTGAACAATATCCTGATTCCCGAACAATATGGGTTCAGGAAAAAATATTCGACTCAGCATCAGTTGCTTTGGGTTGTCGAACTCATCCATGACGTTCGCAACAAACACAAAACTACTTCTATCGTCTTTCTGGATATCCAGAAAGCATTTGATAAAGTGTGGAGAAATGGATTTATTATTCAAGGTTATCAAACGCTCTTTTCCTTCTCAACTTATTAAAATTCTCCACTCGTACCTAACGGAGCGAAGCTTCGTGGTACGAATCTTTAATGTTCTTTCCTCTCCCAAGAATTTTCTCAGTGGCTTCCCACAAGGATCTCTTGTCGGACCAAAACTGTTCAACCTTTACATTAACGATTTACCACGTTTTCCCAGTGTCACTCTAGATACCCAGTGTACGTCGACGACACGGCTCTGATCACACAACACAAACAAACACAAGTCGTGCACAATACCCTTCAAAATTATCTTCATGTTCTGACGCAATGTCTAATCAAATGGAGAAATAAGGTTAAGGTGAGCAAATGTGCTGTCATCTCCCTCCCTCCGACATACCCCAATCAATAATTTAACTTTAAATAATGAGCTTATTCCCTGGTAATCTAGTTACAAGCACCTTGGAGTGTACTTGAATTCTAATCTAACATGGAAACTTCACATTTCTGAAATCTGTAAGAAAGCGAAGTCTTCACTGACCCAATCGCGCCCCCGCTCTTGGCTGGAAACAGCCGCTTGTCATCCAAAAAAATCTGATGTGGGTAACACATGACTTTCCTTATATAATGCAATGAATTTACTACTTTTACAGTAAAAAAATAGGTTTTTCTTATAGTAGATACTTATATTCTTTCCAGCCGATCCGGTGGTCGAGCTATCAGGGACATGTGTTTTCGTCTGATCGCTGGATTGCTGGGTAGCGGGATTGAATCCCGCCAGCGGGCATGGATGTTGTCATGTCGAAGCCAAGTCAGACGTCCACCCTTCGGGGGGTTTCTATAAAAGTGAAGCTGCAAATCTCCTCCCCTTCGCCATGGGACACCCTGGGGTGTTGTGGACGTGGTGCGTAGGCGCTCCTTCACCACGGGGAATTAGTACACACACACACACACACATATATTCTTTCCAAGATATTAAATTTTCGACGATTAGTCGTTATTTTCATTTATTTAGCGTCATTTTTATCCATTTGGCGAGATTTTCGTTAATTTGATAACATTTTAAAAAGTTGCCAAGTTGGCGACATTCCGCCAAATTCGTTGCCAAAATCTCGCCAAGCGTTATGGATAGAGAAGATATTCTTATAGCAGATAAATGACTATTGGCGTTCAAATACAAACGTATTACTCAAACTATCTTTTCTCATGAATGGAACGAGCTAGACCCACGAGAATGATGTCACCAAATGTATCGCATGATATTACATATGAAAAGTGAACATGTTTCTCAACAGTTAATATTTTTTTTAATTTATGGTATTTTTTGATAAATTTGTTTGAAAAATGTACAATATCTCGAGAATGGTTCATGCTAGCGTTCTAAAATTTATGTCAATCGTTTTCTAAGGAAATATTACATAAGAAATGTCTATTTCCGTAACTTTATTAAAGGTTTTGATTTTTTGATGATTTTTTCAAAATTTCACGTTTAAAAACAATAGGCTTCCAGTATTAACGGATTGTGATTTTTGTACCAAATTCCATTCGTTCGTGAGATATCGTCTCCACAGACTCACACACACACCCACACACACACACACACAGACATCACTTCAAAAATGTTTGATTCGTGATCAGGGATGATTGAAACGTGCTCTCCCGTCGAAAACTCGAATTCGAATTTTCGACCCCGTCACAATACTTTCCTTATACATTATGTATATAAGGAAAGTAATAAATTTGGTAAATAACAATTTTTCAATTTTTTTTTAAATTTTACATAAGTTTTCGTGATATACTTATTTGATGGCGTTTTCAATGCTCTTTCTTACATCCTAGAGGGTTAAAATTTGGTATATATCTTAAATTTGTAGAACATTTTATTCTACAACAATTTGGTGGATCTTTAAATATAGATCCTACATTTCTGCATTCTTTCAATTATAACGTACGGATCCCCTATTTGGGGCACCGCAGCCAAGATTCACCTCAGGAAGCTTCAAGTTCTTCAAAATAACGCCTTGCATTCGTTTATTAATTTTCCGACACGTCTAGTTAGAAGACTTGCAAAAAGACCTCAAAATTAAGCCACTTTTAGATTATGTTCAAAATTTATCTTTAAAATTCCACAGAGATCTGAGTAGTGTGAATAATCCTATGGTCGACAATATCCCAATGCACCACCCCAGGAACCCGAGAGCTCGAAAGCGCCCTCGGTCTTCACATGGACGTAAAGTACGGGATGTTTACTTCCCTGCAAAGCGGAGATGTCCATAGTTTTATAACTGCTCTCAATTCTTGGTTTTTACCTTCTAACCATATCTGTACCCCTCCCTTGCTTTTAGGAATTCCGGAATAGCTGGCCAGTCCTTCGCCTTATGCACCGCTAGTTTTACTCAAGCTCAAGGCCGTGCGACCCTCGGGGTATACCTCTTCCCAACTTACTTTTCTCTATTTCTACTGGAAGCCTGCTTGGGCTCCAGTCTTTCATTTCTGAAGGCTTAATTTCAGTCGTCGCCCCCTCCCCCACCCACCAAGCACAACTTCAATTTAAATTTTATCCTGTTATGAATCTCCTTTGTTTTCTTATTTCTTTCCTTTTCACTAGACGTTTAACCTTTTGCTTTGACTCTGTCCCACCCGTAAGCAAAAGTTAAAGGGAGGATCATATCCTCTTCTGGACACTTTTCTAACCCCGTCCTTGAGATCTTGCGAAAAATCAAAAGCTTATATAAGAACATATGACAAAAAACGAAAAGCGTTCTCTTAGTCTGGGCTTTGTAAAAGTCAATAGGTCTATCACATTCATTCATTAGAATTATCGTACCAAATTTAATTTGATTTACTCGATTTGGTTAAGATATTGTAAAGAACATTCTGTCCCAACCAGAATCGAATCTTCGTACTGGATAGCCGACGCTCTACCATTGAGCTACTGGGACGGAGTAAGCGTCGAACTGGAATCTGCATTCTCCACCTTTTAATGCCCGATTGACGTGCTACTGACAATCTGATTGACCACTTTCTACTATATTACTTTCCTTATATACATAATGTATAATGAAAGTATTGTGATGGGGTCGAAAATTCGATTTCGAGTTTTCGACGGGAGAGCACGTTTCAAGCATCTCTGATCACGAATCAAACATTTTTGAAGTGATGTCTGTGTGTGTGTGTGTGTGTGTGTGAAAGTATGTGTGTGTGTGTGTGTGTGTGTGTGTGTGTGTGTGAAAGTATGTGTGTGTGTGTGTGTGAAAGTATGTGTGTGTGTGTGTGTGTATCAGTGAGTCTGTGGAGACGATAACTGACGAACGAATGGACCGATTCGAACCAAATTTGGTACAAAAATCACAATCCGTAAACACTGGAAGCCTATTGTTTTTATACGCAATCGAATGTTCAGAACCCCCCTAAATTTTCGAAGGAAATTTTGAAAAAATTGTCAAAAAATCAAAATCATTAATAAAGTTACGCAAATAGACATTTCTTATGCAGTTTTTCATTAGAAAACGATTGACATAAAATTTAGAACGCTAACATAAACCGTTCTCGAGATATTGTACATATTTGAAAAAAATTATCAAAAAGTCATAAAATAAAAAAAAATATATTTCCTATTGAGAAACATGTTCACTTTTCATATGTAATACCATGCGATAAATTGGGTGATATCATTCTCATGGATCTAGCTCGTTCCATTCATGAAAAAAGACACTTTGAGTAATACTTTTGTATTTGAACGCCAATAGTCATTTATCTGCTGTAAGAATAACTTATTTCTTAGTGCATAACGCTTGTCGAGATTTTGGCGACGAATTTGGCGAAATGTCGCCAACTTGGCGACTTTTGGAAATGTTGCCAAATTAACGAAAATCTCGCCAAATGGATAAAAATGACGCTAAATCAATGAAAATGACTACTAATTGTCGAAAATTCAATATCTTGGAAAGAATATTAGTATCTACTATAAGAAAAACCTACTTTTTTTACTGTAAAAGTAGTAAATTCATTACATTAGATAAGGAAAGTCATGTGTTGCCCACATCAGATTTTTTTTACCTCAGGTTGGCCTTCTGATGCTATTTTCATCCTCCAGGTTAGCTTCATGTGTGGTCGTTATCCCACTATTTGAAATCAGCGCTCCCTATCCCAGAGTCCGATGTAACCGTGCTAGTCGTACTAGGGTCACTTTCAGACCTCGGACATTTTTGCACTAACTTAAAGGATTGGTTTCTCTGGGCGCCATTGTAAAGAAAATTTCTGCCTCAATCGAAAATTGAACCACGTATTTTCGTAATGGACAGTCAACACTGTACCTTTTAACTATTACTGGGATAAAATTGCAAGTTTTTATTGTCAAATTAAACTCTGAAAGATATAATGTTCCATTATAGTGTTCTACGTAGAAAAATAATTTTTTCAATATATCTAGAGTGACCTATGATAACGCACATAAAATTCATTCATCGCTCACTCATGTTATAAAGGTAAAATATGTAATTGCTCATGATTTTAAATCTATTTTAGCGGCAAAAGAAGTGAAATTACTCGAAAAATAACAGAATCAGTGTCCTATAATCTACACTTACGTTCAAAAGTTAAGCAACAAACGGAAAAATTAGCATAGAAAGAAATGTGTAGATCTCAGATGCAAGAAACGCGTAGATAACTGGAAATCTCAACTTTCCACATTTTCATCTATAAATTATTACTAGCAGCATCCCCTTTCTTCGTACGGAGTATATAATATGAAGAAACGTAAAATCCACACTCATGTGCAAATTTCTATAGTATACGAAATGACATTTTTAATCAAAATATTCTGCTAAAATATTTAACACAATGCTCCTAAAAAGAGTTAAGGAATATCTGTTCTCGCTATTCAAAGTTATCTTCACGGGCAGATCTAAAAAATAAAACATCCTGGCCTTTTTTGTAAGCAAATTTACAAAAAATATGGAATTGAATCAATATATGCAAAATAAGAGCGTTAAAATTGTATGGGACCCGTACTACTTATATACGCGAATATTAGAAGATATAACCTGTATTAGTAGATTACATGTATAAATTGAAAATATCAATAAATCCGTAATCTTCAAACCAGAAGGCAGTAATTGATTCCAATATGTTCTGAAATGAAAGTGCTAAAATTGTATGGAAAGATATACCCGTACTACTTATAATGTCGTAGATTAGAAGATATGTCCTAGTGTTAGTAAAATATTACCCGAATTATAATATGAGTCTTAAAAATCTTTGCCAAAATAAAACAGATTGATTAATAAATTAAAAATATCAATAATCCCCGTAATCTTCATACCAGAAGGCCGTACTTGATTCCAATATATGCCAATATATGTCGAAATATATGCCAATATATGTCAAAATATATGCCAATATATGCCAAAATATATGCCAATATACTTGTACTATTTATATTCTCATAGATTAGAAGATATAGCCGTGCATTTGTAGAAGATTACTCGTACAACGTACAATATATAAGTTTCAACCATTTTTGCAGCAATAAAACAATGGCATAAGAAATTGAAAATATCATTAATCTCTGAAACAATAATCCCCGAAAACATCAATAATAATAATGTTTAAATCTGAAGATCGTAATTGATATTATCCAGTCAAAAATACGATGGTAATGAAAATTGTTAAAATCGGAAAATATTTAACAAGAAAGATCAATCATGCATCAGCATTGATTATGAAACACTTCCGACTGAAATGCAATTTCATTTAAAAATCTCTAAAATGTGATACATTCAGTGGTGATATCTTTTACATTATCACAGTACTACAGTAATTTATTATACTTAAATATTTAAAACTGTATCGAAATATAAATCATCTGATTCTCTATGCAAAATCAATGAATATTTCATTCATTTAACTTGTATTCCAGACTCCAGAGCTAAATAATGTTGTGCGAAAAAAAATTCAGCAATTCTTATGTAATTCACCTTACAATCGCTTGAGATATTTGCATTCTGCATAAGTTAAAATTAGGCTTCGTTGAAGAAATAATAAAAGTTTAGGGATAATTTAAAATCACAACTATTGAACACGGAATTTAGATACACAGATAATATATGTGTGTGCGTGTGTATGTATTCAAAGTATTGGAATCGTGCCGAAGATCGGAACTCGAATTTTAGAAGGATATATTTGGGACTTCCAGAACACGAAAAAACTATTTTTAGGAAGACGTCCGTGTGTGTAAGGGTGTATCTGTGTGTGTTTCTGTGTGTCTGTGAGGATATTGCATCCACTCTAACTGAAAAACTAATGGACCGAATTTAATAAAATTTGGTAGGTAAGTTTTTTGTGGGAAACCCTGATGTTCATTTGATTATAGTACGATTCGTAATAAAAGAATCTGCCTTCTTTGCGAAATGGCCGGCAGAAATTGCCTTTATCCACTCTAGCTAAAAACTAATGAATCAAATTTAACAAAATTTGGTATATAAATAACTTGTAGGTTATTATGCTACGATTCGGAAAAAAAGAGCAGGCTGTTTTTGCGAAATGGTCCGCAAAAATTGTTAAATATAAAAATAAAAGACTACGCGTGTTTTATGCGTGATTTTTGGACCAAATTTAACACAATTTGGTGTATAATATTTTAATAACCTGCAAGTGATTTATATACCAAATTTAACAAAATTTGTTATATAAATCACTTGTAGGTTATTCTAGTACGATTTGGGGAAAAGGAACGGGCTGTTTTTGTGAAATGGCCCGCAAAAACCGTTAAATATAAAAATAAAAGACTACGTGTGCTCAATTATATCAATTAAATTCCTATTTTATACGTGATTTTTGACAACAAAAAGAATAAGACTAATCCCATTACTCTAGGACTAGCCGTTCTTGAGATATTTTAGTTTTTTTACGTTTTCGCTACGCCACTTTTGACAATAAGTCTATCTATCAAATGAGAACCAAATTTAAGTTTAAGGTGCAAATTCAATGTCATTTAAAATACTTATGGATGTTATTTTGTACAGATAAACTCAAATTATTAGTGAAGAAATAAAGAGAACGTGAATATGAGTGTGCAGAGAAAGACATGTGCTGTCCACATCAGAATTTTTAACAATATTACAACAATGATTTATAGAAGTGAATAGGGATTATTTGCAGGCCATTTCGAAAAAAATGTAGGATCTATAATTAAAGATCCACCAAATTGTTGTAGAATAAAATGTTCTACAAATTTAAGCTGTATACCAAATTTTAACCCTCTAGGACGTAGGAAAGTGCATTGAAAACGCCATCAAATAAGTATATCATGAAAAGTTACGTAAAATTAAAAAAAAATTGAAAAATTGTTATCTACCAAATTTATTTTAAAATATGATGTCTCTCTCATATACAAATTAAATAAACTCTTGGAAAGATATTAATTATACAATATATTTATTTTTTCTTTCTGGAGGATATCGCAAAAGTCAGAATTTAATTGAATTCGTTTTTCTCTCTATATTAAATAATTTTTAATTAAAAAACTACCTAACATATTTTACTGAATTTTTTTTATATATTTTATGGGATACTGTAAATATTTCCTAAAAATTTCGAAGCTATTTGTGAATTTTAAATGTACTTAAAAATGTTTGAAAAATTTGGTCCTATAGGGTTCAATGTATTTCATTTTTTCTACCCGGGTTCAATAAAAAACTAATTGGATGATATGATTTATTTATATTCCCATAGGTCCCACAAACCGTCTGAAAAGCATACTAAAATTTCATTTTGATAAAGTCATTTTTACGACAGTTATCGTGCTAACGGACAGACAGGCAGACAGACAGACAGACAGACAGACAGGCAGAATGAACAAAGTCATAAACACTTTTCAACTATGTTGTAAAGTGTTAACATAAATCTTCTTTCTCATAAACGCACTGGATTTAAATCCGTTGCTAAGCGACATGTTATGTTTTGCTTCAAATAAATCTGTGGTCAAAATATCGTCTGAATAATGCGATCTCTAACGAAGGTTTGGCGGCATTTTAAAAAATCGCCAAGTAGGACTGTAGACCTACCTGACAGTCCTACTTGGCGATAAATTGAAGAAACCATCATCAAAATATTATCCCCTGAAAAGATACAATTTCATTTATTTAGCGCAATTTTATCAATTTCAAGACATTTTTATGGATTTACAAATATTTTTATCAATTTGGTGATATTTTAAAAATTCGCTAAATGTGTTACTAAGTAAGATGGTTGGACTGACAGACAAATGCTAACGAAACACCAATTCAGTACTTTCTCCTAGCAAAACAAAATAAATTTCATTGATTTACATCGTTTTCATCAATTTGGAGACATTTCAATCATTTTGGCAACGTTTAAGAAATCTGCCAAGTTAGCGATATCCAGCCAAATTCGTAGCTCTAAATTTGCAGATCTGAATAAAATATCGTGTTCCAGTTTGTATATAATAAATGAAAACACTAAAATATTATTAGAAGATATACCCGTTCTACTTTTTTTCTGTTTCAACAATCGGATAAATGAATTTATTGGGTAGACAGAATATATGAGTTTATTAGCTAAACACAATATATAAGCTTGAAACCTGTTTGCCAAAATAAATGAAAGTGATGTACGCAGTTCGCAATTAATATAATTCAAAGAATAATCAAACCGATTTTTTCTAAAATATATTTTTATATCTATTTATTTATTAATCAAATCGAAAAAATAATAATAATCATTAACAAACACATTTAATTTTATTGCGTTGCCGAGCAACATGATATAAGATAGAATCTTCCTCATAAAATGCGAAATTAAATAACCATTTTAATTTCTTTATACTTTTCATCGTTCAGTAAAAGCTTGCGAAAAATATAAGCCATGGAGGTAGATTTTTCTATTTAAATTCATGTTTCAAACAATTCATGCTCTCAGATAGTGACTAATTAGCGCAAAAATTCTCCACCAAACTCAGAAATAAAGTTTTATTTCTCTTTGACGTTTTAAACAAACGATTTTCATCCTTTACGTTTGGATAAACCACGGAGTTAGAGAGTAGAACTCCTAGGAAAAAGTTCTTTTTTTCATTAATATCTCGACAACCCCTGGTCTTAGAAATCCGAAACTTGGATAAATTTTATGGGGGGCTATTTCAAGGCTACCCATGAAATTTCATTAAATTCGTTTCAGCCGTTCTCTCGTGATGATGAGACAAACGAAAGTTTCGTTTTTTACTAATATCTCGAGAACCACTGGTCGTAGAAACTCCAAACATAGACTAAATTTTAAGTGGGGGCTATTTCCAGGCTACACTCAAAATTTCATCAAATTCGGTTCTGCCGTTCTCTCGTGATGATGGGACAAGCAGACAGACAGACAGATTTTCAATTTTATATATATAGATTGTTTCCTTATTTTTTGCAATTCAGTTATAACTATAATAGTAGTTTGGCTCATCTCGATTGCTTCACACCAGAATCCAATTTTAACAAGCTTGTGATTTTTTACGAGCTTTTATTAAAGCTCGTATTTATTTATTTGCTTATTTTTATTCATTTAGTAATTCATTTTCAAATTTTGCAAGAAAGAAAGGAAGCATCTGTATTGCTGGTTCAAATGATCGCAATCATAGCAAGTTACACTTCATTTTAAAGGGCATGAACACAAAAATTGCACCGTGGCTATTTTTCTCTAAAATAATTGAAATCGTGAAGTTTTGTGATCATTGAACCATAAATGACCTCTTTTAATCATAATCATGCTAAATTTTACTCTGTGTTGCTATGTTAAGAACATATAAATATTCGAATAAATTTCGACGTTTTCGCTCAAATTTTAAAAAATTCTATGTAGTTCTAGATTTTAATTAACAAAGCCGGAGAAAAGTTTCTTAAAAATTCATTATTATTTGTGGCAGCTATCTTGCACAGAAGAAATCGATCACAGACAGACATATAGACGAATGTCACTCTAAACATAGTTAAAACGTGTTCTGGACGTCCTAAAACATACATTGGCATCAAAGTCTCGGAATCTAAAATTTTGGTGAAAATAACACTTTACGCTATAGTCTATTATATAAAAAAGGAAAAAGTAATGTGTAAATTATCCATTGTTTTCAGGAAGTTTCTTTGAAATTACCCTCATAACTAATTCTTCAACGGGTGGTGACCCCAAGCAGCAGCTAAGTTTCTTTTGACAACAGAATAATGCATTTGTAAACCACCAGGGGGGCATGAGATTAATTTATGTGTTTTCATTCTTTGCGATAATTTCATTAACCCGGGCACTTCCGGTTTCACTAATGGAATGCAGTCCCTGCTGCCTAATTAATTTATTCTAATCCAATTATTGGGATAAAAAGGTTAAAAATTGAGGTTAATAGTTTTCTTTCCAAATAGAAAGATGAACTTTTAATTTCGAATTGATGGGTCAGAAATTATAAAACTAAAAAAATAAAAAATTTTGCTTTGTTTATTTTCGAGGGAAAAAAATATACGGAAATTTATTAATAACTAGCCGCTTTTGAGCTACCTTCTTAGTCACTTAACAAGAAAGATCAATCATGCTTAAAGCATTGATTATGAAACGCTTTCCAACTTCAATGCAATTTTATTTAAACATGTCTAAAATGCAATGCATTCCTCGGTAATATTTTAAAACTTATCACAATACTACATTAATTTATTATATTTGAAAACTTAAACCTTCATCGAAAAAAATGAACCTCATTCAAATGACGGCATTGAAATAGAAATTGCCTGATTTAAACATCTCTAAAATGTGATACATTCCTCAGTAATAATTTTAGAATTATCATAATACTGCAACAATGTATTATATTTAAAAACTTCATCGAAAACAACTGAAATTCATTCAAATGACGTCATAGAAAAAATAACACGCCTGGCTCTCTCTATAAAAGCAGAATTTCATTCATTAATAATTTCCCATTCATGTCATTCATCACAATACTATAATAATTTATTTTATTTAAAAATTAAGACCATGGAGCTACAAGTAAGTAAACTCTATGGGTAAAACTTCATCGAAAAAAATCGTCCATCTCTTTGTAAAATCAATGAATATTTCATTCATATCAGCTACGCAGACTCCATGGACTAATTGATTTTGTGTTAAAGAAATACCGCAATTCTAATACAAATCATTCTACATATTTTGCTGTTTACATTTTACATGGGTGAAAAATAGGCTTCGTTGTAGAAATAATCAAATTTAGATGAGCATTTAAACTCAAATATATTGTAATTGCGTTATTTCAGTATGTAGATGCACAGAATTTAAGCAGAAATAAAGTGGTTTTAGAACGTATACAACACTCAATATGAATTAAAAAGAACTTTGAAAATCACGATTTTGAGACAAGATGGATGCCATATATCATTTTAGTATCAGTACGTCACGTGTTCTTTTCATATCATGGTCACGTGATCGCTTCATATAAGAGGTGTTATTATTATTTTAATTTTTATTTAAAAAACTACTGAATATATTTCGCTGAATTTTTTTTTATATATTTTATGGAACAATTTGAATATTACCTAAAATTTTCGAAGCAATTTGTGAATTTTAAATCCGCTTAAAAAATGCTTGAAAAATTAGGTCCCATAGGGCTCAATGTATTTCATTTTTTCAGTCCGGGTTCAATCCAAAACTAATTGGGTGATGTTATTCATTTATATTCCCGTAGGTCCTACAGACAGTCTGAACAACATACTAAAATTTCATTTTGATTAAGTCATTTTTACGGCAGTTATCGTGCTAACGGGCAGACGGACAGACAGACAAACAGAACGAACAAAGTCATAAACACTTTTCAACTTTGTTGTAAAGTGTTAAAAAGAAAATATTTTAACTTGCAATATATTCTTTGCAGTATCTAAAGCACGCATATACTTGCTGCGCAAGAGCATGCAATTCAAATATGCAATTCAGGAACACACGCTGAGCGGACTCTGAGCGCATTGGAAGTACATGTTCTAAATAAGCTCTTATACACGCTTAAGCTCGCTAAGTTGGCGTAATATATCCTAAACAAACACATTCGGCCTTCTGTATGGACACATCGACTTCTATAGGGTCTTCTTTAACTCACCCCAATAAGTAGTCTTTAACGCTAAGCTCTAACATGATTAAAAACTGAGATGTGATCAAATTAATAAAATGCTTAAAACTCGGAGGAAAAGTTTTAAATTTATTGAAGTCATAATCAAAATTTTAAAAATGTGAAAATGCGTTAAAACTGGCAAAAGTAATACTATGTTAAATAATGCAAAAATATCCTAACAGTATTTCTAAAATTAATTTACAAAATGGTAAATCCATAAATGAATTATCTGATTCTTAGAATTTTAAATGCGGATACTTGTTTGAAACTTCAGTCATAACGTTTTTAACAATGAATTTTATCTGATTCAATAAAGGCCCGATGATCATTCAAAATCCCTCAAAACTTCGAGATACATCATTGCATGGGTAAAATGAGTTGAATGAATAAGTTTGGTATAGGGTCCTGAGAAAAATTCACCCTTTGGTTTTAGAGGGCGCTGTTAATCGGTGCGACAATTTGCTATTTTTCGTCGTTTTCACTCATAACGCGGACTTCATATACGTGTGACAATGGAACATTTTACAAATCATGGCATGGCAAGGGCTGGCACAGTCAAGTGGTTAAAGCGAGAGGATCCCCGTTGGTTGCCTTCCCGTTGGTTTCGGTCTAAACTAGATGACACTTTCTCAACCGTCCAAACAGATAGATACCTTACATCTTAGTGTAGGTCGGACGGTTTGGGTGGGAAAAAAAAGGATACTTAGATGGCTAACGTGCATCCAGCGTATGGGATGTCAACGGAAATAGAAGAACTGCTGTAAGTGTTGGTGAAATACAGGGATTCTTTGAAAATGTATGGCAATCAATGCATAGACTCTGTCGGGCATTGATTGCCATATATTGATATCACTGTTGGCGATCGTTCCTTTGAGCGACTACCTGAAAACTGATGTAAAACTGCTAAAAATAAACATGTTGGTCACACTCTCTGACTTTCATTTATGTACCAGAGTCCTCTAGTACCAAAGCGTGACGTCTGCGGGCATCCATACTTATATAAAAAAGGTGTTTTTGTATTCCCTATCTCCCATTAAAGTTTGTACAGATAGTTTCGAATCACATTTATAGGAAGAATCGTATACAGCAAACATAACTTTTTGTTAACACTTTCGAACATAGTTGAAAAATGTTTGACTTTGGTCATCCTGTCTGTCTGTCTGTCTGTATGTATGTATGTATGTATGTCTATCCGTTCACATAACTACCGTAAAAATGACGTTATCTAAATGAAATTTTAGTATGTTGTTGAGACAGTCTGTTGAATGTCTGGGAATGTAAATAAATAATATCACCCAATTAGTTTTGGATTTAACTCAGGTTGAAAAAATGACATACATTATACCCTATGGGACATACTTTTTCAAATATTTTTTAAGCTGAGTTAAAATTCATAAATCGCTTCGCAAAATTTAGAAAATATTGAAATTATTACATAAAATGTGTAAAAAAAATTTCAGCAAAATATGTTGAGTAGTGTTTTAAATAAAAATTAAATAAGAATTACACCCATATTACATGAAAAGATCACATGACTCATTTCAAAATGAAATATGGCATCCATTTTTTTTCCTCTTTGCAAAGATCGTGATGTTTAAAGATCGTTTAACTTTATATATAGTGTTTTGCATCCATCATGAAACCGCTTTATTTTTGCGTATTATCTGTGTATCTAAATTTTGTGCCAATAGAATTACAATATTTTAAATAATCACTTTGTTATTGTTAATCAATCATTTTGTTATTGTTGCTAATACCGCTTGTCCAAAAATGTCAGAATAAGATTAATAGCTAAGGTAAAGGGAGATACATTGCAGCTGTTGTTGGTGTGCAAAGGTTTTAGACACACCATGATAGAGGTCTAACTTGGCCTGATGTCACCCAATTTAGACCCAATTTAGATGTCACCCAATTTCAGTGAGGGTGATAATCACAGAAACCGTACCACCCTTGATCTGATCCCAAGATCATCACCTTTCTGATGGACTTTCGTACTTGTGGCTGATATATCGCGCTTATATGCCGCGTAGATGGGGTAAGTTTGGACGGCATCTAGGATCGAATCCGGGACAACCGAGTGTTAAAAACCCAGACCACACGACAGACCCGAATGTTTACTGCAGTTTAATGTATGGCCGAAGGACAACCGAGTGTGATTCTCTTGCCTTAGCCCCTTGCCTGTCTTGTTTACCCTGCGCATTTTGCTTATCCCTGACCATTTTGTTTATCTCTGCCCATTTTGATTATCCCTGCCCATTTTGGTTTTCCCGTACCATATTGTTTACCCTGCCCATTTTAGTTATCCATGTCTATTTTGTTTACACTTGAAAAAAAGAGTTGGAGACAGATATCGTGAAAATAACTCTCCATTCTAATTTTCCATATATTCATGTTTCATATTTTGACGTGAATAATATCTATAGTTGGGGTATTTCTAGCTAATATCGGGTCGGTGCGAAAAATAATAACACTTTGGACGCTTATATATCCCAATATAATAGTTAAAAATGTAAACTATTTACACTAAATTTTTCGAAAATACGGTACAATTTATGAACATATAAAAATAATTTCAATATTTTGAACAATTTAAATAAAAAGAGTTTTTGTCATAGTGTTAGCTTCCCCTTTTTTGTTTCACTCGAAATATATTCTATAAAAGATAGTCAAAGAAAGTCACAAAAATATTTTATAGGAAAATCAGTCTCTAAATCAAAAATTTGTTTTTACAAAGTTTTTATATTTCAAAGTTTTTATATTCGTCTTTTCAAGTTGAAAAAGATTGTAATGCTTATATTTTAACAAGAAAGATCAATTATGCATAAAGCATTGATTATGAAACACTTTCCAATTGAAATGCAATTTTATTTAAACATCTCTGAAATGCAATACATTCAGCACTGATATATTTTAAATTATCACAATACTATAATAATTTATTATAATTGGAAACTTAAAACTTCCTCGAAAAAAATTAACTTTATTCAAATGACGTCATCGAAATATAAATCGTTTGGCTCTCTGTGTAAAAGCAATGAATATTTCATTCATATCAGTTTTATTCCAGACTTCAGAGATAAATAATTTTGTGTGAACAAATTCAGCAATTATTATACAACTCATTTTACAATCATTTGTTTACATTCTGCATCCATTAAAATTAAGCTTCGATGTAGAAATAATCAAAGTTTGATGATCATTTAAACTCAAAAATATTGCTATTACGTTAGCACAGAATATAGACGCACAAAAAATAAGCAAAAATAAAGCTGTTTTCAGAAGGATGCAGCACTAAATATAAATTTAAAAGAACTTTAAAAAGCACGATGGGAAAAATATCACTGGGAAAAATATGGATGCCATATTTTATTTTGTATATTTACATACTTTATGGGATAATGGGAATGTTTCCTGAAATTTACAAAGTAATTTGTGAATTTTAACTTCACTTGAAAAATATTTAAAAAATTAGGTTCCATAGGAGTCAATGTATTTCACTTTTTCAATCCAAAACTAACATCAATCCAAAACAATCCAAAACATGCAATCCAAAACTAATTGGGTGATATTATTCATTTACATTTGCATATGTCCCACAGACCTTCTCAACAACATACTAAAATTTCGTTCTTATAAATTCATTTTTACGGCAGTTATCGTGCGAACTGGCGGACAGACTGAGAGAATAAACAAAGTCATAAACACTTTTCACCTATGTTGGAAAATGTTAAAAACTCAAAAGATCAAGTAATTTGCAGCTCCTTGAAAGCCTTATAAGGATATAATAACAGGTGGGGATTTTAATTTTCGAATTATAGTGTTACAGTTTCGTTATTTTAACATTTTGAACTATTTTCGAACGGTGGTTATAATTTCAGTATTTCAATATTTTAAAATGTTTTGAAAACATCTAAAGAGACAAATTTCACATAAAGAAATATACTATTGGCTCTCCATTTCAGCTCCCACTGACTAAGGCACCGCGTTTTTTTTTATTCTACGTCCCTATGAAATAAAATATCATCGTATAAAGCACATTTTATTTAAGTTTTCTACAGATTATGTGCCTGTTGTCTCTTTCGAACTGTGTGATAAACATAATCTGGCATAGATCGTCTTAGTGGTATTAGAATGTCCTATGTAACAAGTAAAACATCTGCAAGCTTGTGGAGTAAATTATTAAAACACACTATCAAGGAATTATGTAAAGCAGGTATGGGTTATTTGTTTTTATGGACATAAGATCCTTATTAAGTGCAAATGAGTCTAAAACATAGATTAGACCGATACCTGATTCAGAACATGTTTGGCTAAAATAATGCCCTGCATCATTTTTTGTTTCGAAATAAAGAATTTGTTAGTTGAAACGTTTTCATGCCTTTGTTCATTCTGTCTGTCTGTCCATTCGCACGATAACTGCCATAAAATTGACTATCAAATTGAAATTTTAGTATGTTGTTGAGACAATCTATGGGACATATGGAAAAGTAAATGAATAATATTACCCGATTAGTTTTGGATTGAGCCCAGGTTGAAAGAGAGAAATACACTGAACCCTATGGTAACTAATTTTTTTAACAGTTTTTAAGCGAATTTAAAATTCAAAAATTGATTAAAACATTTTAAGAAATATTCAAATTATGCCATAAAATTTATAAAAATAATTTCAGCAAAATATGTTTGGTAGTTTTTAAAATAAAACTTAAAATAATAATTACACCTAGGATTATAAGAGATCACGTGATCCGCATCAAATTAAAATATGGCATCCATCTTTTTTCCTAGTGTAAAATAAAGTTATTTTAAATTTATATTTCGTGTCTCATCCGTCCTATAACCTCTCTATTTTTGCGAACTCTCCGTGCATCTGTTTTCTGTGTTAACGTAATTACAATATTTTTGTGTTTAAATGATAAACAAATTTTGATTATTTCTACAACGAAGTATAATTTTTATAGATGCAGAATGCAAAAAAGTGATTGTAAAATGAGTCGTATAAGAATTGCTGAAATTTTTTAACGCAAAATTATTTTGCTCTGGAGTCTGAAATACAAGTGATATGAATGAAATATTTATTGATTTTACATAGAGAGTCAGACGATTTATATTTCGATAACGTCATTTGAATAAAGTTCATTTTTTTCGATGAAGTTTTAAGTTTTGAAATATATTAAATTAGTGTAGTACTGTGATAATTTAAGATATATCAGCGCTGAATGTATCGCAGTTTAGAGATGTTTAAATAAAACTGCATTTCAGTTGGAAAGTTTTTCATAATCAATCCTTTATGCATGGTTGATCTTTCTTGTTTCAATCTGCATTTCCCTTCCTTATATAAAACATGAAGAGTTCAACTGATTCGGGATCGGTACGTCATGGTCCACGGGTGGTGAAGGATAATTGATCATTTATGCAATGCCCTGTTACAAGGGAGAAATCACTACATTGTTATCTTGAGCACTTAAGAGTTTTGTTAACTGTGGGTTGAGTGAAAAAAATGACCTACATAATTACATATTTCTAAACGATATCTACCTGAATGTTTTTTTTTTTATTTTGATTTAAGGAGTTTTGTGCTCCATTCATTACTTGTGCTCCCTCTATATAATAACAGGCAATGTCTGTGTGTCTGTCTGTCTGTGTGTCTTATGCACTATAGGTTCAGCGACCGCGCGTCGGAGGGCTACGAAATTATTTTTTTTTTGTTCTTATTTAATGTTTTATGCGATTTCGACCGTTTTTTCCCTTTTTTCTCCACCATCCAGACGTCGTAGAAAAAAACAAATCACACGACCGGAAAGAGCAGTTAATTGCGAGTAAAAATATATTAATTTCAAATCTCAGAGACAAATTCTAATATTTTTTAAAGATTTTAAAACAAAAGTCACTTTCGGCTCAAAACGAACTTTCATTTTTAAATCCTCGCATCGGGAGAAGTTCCGAGTATTTCGACTAATAATTTACATTTTTAGAAAGCTCAAACATCACATATTCTTACAAGCCCAATCTGGCCAAGAAATAATTAAAAATGGCCGCAGGATCTGAATTGTAAAGAAGTAATGATTCTAAATTTCTTGGATAATTCTCCGAAGATCCGATTTTTCTCCCGCCGGGGGACGTCACCTGTTTCCATGAAGACGGGATAGAAATTTACGTGATATTTTAAATCATGGAATTAAGAGCTTAGCATATGGCCATTTTAAATGGATATTTTAAATTATGGATATTTTAAATGGACATTTTAATTTTCTGGATATTTTAAATGATATTACGTTATATTTTAAGTGATGGAATTAAGAGCTTATCATATGCAAAATAGCTTAGCAAATTAAAATTAAAATTTTTTATGGTCATTATAAAATTTAAATTAGCGCGCGGGAAAATTTTTTATGGCCATTATAAAATTTAAATTAGCACGCGGGAATTACATTCGCTTGACCCGGGTTGGATTCTCGCCACTGCTAAACCTGCCGCCGTGTTCACGCGGAGTACGATCATGTTAAACATGTGGGTCCGTAAGTCCTTCCGAGAAGTTGGTGGTAGGGGAAGTAGAGTGTGGTCCTTGTGGATGCCTCCCCCCCCCCCTGGGTTCCGGTCTAAATTGGGTGGCACTTCCCTGCTGTCCAAATAGTTACCTTATACCTTTCTGGTAGGTCGAGCCAGCGAGTTCGCCACGGTCAGAATTTTCAAGGGTAGCGAACAGGCTGGTCGCTGAAAGCGGCTAGTTACCTAGTAAAAATGGAGCGCTTATGGGATGCAGGGTTGCTTGGTTAGCCATTTATTGGATGAAATTTTTCCGTTTTTTGAACAATTAGCACCGCCCCCCCCCCCCCAAAAAAAATGGCTAATTCTAATCACACGATGATTAAGTTTTTAGCTGTTTATAATGGAAATCTATGAAATCTAGCCATTTTTGCAATGATTCCAGCATGAGATTAATCTAATTGTTTGCAACCCTGTGTTATTGACATTTAAATTTAGCATTTGTTTTATAACTTTAGCGTTGTCTGCAACATAATTAGATTCATATTTGCGCATCTTTCCTTAACTATATTTAAGGAAAAATTCTAGTCTCACAAATGCAATTAATTATTATTATATATCCGATTCCGGAAAAAGCATTTCTTATTCAGAATCGATATTCGCATATACATAAGTAGAACACAATGAATAAAATAAATAATATCCAAACTAACGCGCTTACTACTTTTTTTTATCAATAAAATCCTGTTTGATTCATTGACGTCATATTTTGAATAAATCAAGCAATATGTATTAAAGTTGCACAATTTTTTAAAATGTATCCTTTTCTAGCATATCTTAAAAAAAATTCTTCATTTGCATAGAAATGAAATGCTTAAGCAATGAATCCGACCCAATCATGTGCAGCACATTATATTCTTCTAAACATAGAACCTTGAATTAACATTTGAAAGCAACAAGTTACTATTTGAAGTCGTGTTTAAGTTAAAGGGTAATTAGGTTTGCATAGAAATTTAAACAAATACTAAATGTATCTTAAAGATGAAGTTAACGTAAGATTCTTAATTATTATACAGGATTCCTAAGAAAGTCCTTAATCACCCTAATGACTTTGAAAGGAAAGATTCACGAATGTACACATTAGATATGCCTATAGTAAAGGGACTAGGCGCGATTGAATAAAAGTGATTTAAGCGACACTAGCGGTAAATTTAAAAAGTTAGGATAACGAAATCGACGACAAAGTGAGTTAGAAGAATAAAGCCATCTACAAAGTTACGGGGTATTGCACAATGAGTAGGAATCGAGAATAAAACATACAGAAAGCATTTATTTGACATAGTAGGCTTATAGGTGAATCAAAATGTACTTTTTCAGAGACAATACATATTTGAATACGAAAAAGAATATTATTGCGCACTGTGTACTTTGTCAAATATTGCAGATGTCACTGTGTTACAGGCCTTGATGATACAACTTTTGATAGGTGTTAATTGCTTTCCATATAGACGTTCAGTGCGTTCCTGATGCCCATTCCTACTAATAAGATATTACAACTTTGAAATTGTCTTTTTATGTTTACCTGTCTTTGTTGTCGAGTTCGTTATTTAAATTTTTAAATTCTACACTAGGGGCTCTGTATTTTTTATTGTAATATTTTATTCGATCGAATATGGTTATTTTTCTATAGATATAAGAAATATATATTTTCTATAGATATAGGGAAAAAACTTCGTAATGGTACAATATATAGAGTAGTGATTAAACAGCTTTGAAGACCCTACAGTAAATCACCTATAACATTATTATTTTTATGTCATGATATATATTATTATTCAAAGGTAATGTCATCAAATGGTTCTCATTACGTTACAAAGGCTGGATTACACTCTCTCATACGTATCTGTTACGCTACTGCCATCAGAAAAAATCCTTATTAAGCCAAATTTAGATTAGAATCTCATTAATTCGGACTATAGGAGCATGATCGGAGGGATCATATTGGGTACTATTTATTTTCCTACTCTTACACTATACGATTATATTCACTATACTATTAGATTCACTATGAGTATAACCCATTTATCCATCTGTACGTCTGTCACGCTTGGCGAAATATTTTGACTACAAATTTGGCGGGATGTCGCCACCTTTGCGACTTTTTAATGTTGTCAAATTGACGGAAATGTCGCCAATTTGCTGAAAATGACAATAAATTAATAAAAATGACGCTTAATTGGTGAAAATTTTATATTGTTGAAATATACGTTCAATTTATTTGATAATTCCTGCCGATTTCCGTTTTGCTAAAGAAGGGTATAGCATGCATATGTTTCGATAGAGTTGTATATGAAATAATAATATTGATTGGGAGATGCATGCCTCGGATGCATGCCTGTGAAGTTGAAGTGCTGCCGGCAGGCGGACGGGAGGTAATATTTTGCAATTTTTTGCATCCCGGACATGCCTTGTAGTTGATATATAAAAGCAATTGTCCTCATTGAAGTATATTTATATTTGCCATTGATACTTGTCAGAATTAAATCATATTTTGCAAAGACGTCTAAATTCTGTAAATATCGGAAATAATGATAATTTGATGTATTAAAATAAGAACAATTCATTCCGTGGATGATCAGTAGAATTCGAATGTATACGTATATAAAAGAAGGAAAATACCCATGTAACTGTGAAAAAATCTTGGCATAACAAAATCCTTTGGGTGTGGAGGATTAAGTTTTAATAGTTGTATAGTAAATCCCCTATTGAACATAACATATTCTTCTATAACAGAAAAATCTCTCTTATCAAAGAAATGAGTCTAATGTATTGCCGTCATCAGCTAGCTCTTTTGAATAAATCACGTAATATAAACTTTTGTACTATTTTCCTGGATTCTGCTGCTTCACATTTTCCGTTATACCTTTAAAAAAAAATCTCATTTGCATCGAAATGAAATGCTCAAACATTGATCCTGACCCAGGCACACACATTATGTTTTTCGAAATATAGAACGTTGGATTTACATTTGAAAGAAGCTAGCGGTGTTTCAACTTGAAATTTTGTTTGAGGAAGAAGATAATTACGTTTCGGTATAGAGATGAAAGCAAACACTTGGTAGGCCCCAAAGAAATAAGGTAAGGTATACCGCGTGTTTGTTTCAGAATTGTCTGTCGCCAGTGGTTGGCTCATACTTGCAATTATAAAAATCTGATGTGGACAGCACATGACTTTTTATATGCAGACATAAATTCATTTTCTCGTTCTGTCTTTCACAATTCATTAAATTGAGTGTATTGTACAAAATAGCATGGATAGCTGTTTAAAATGACACTAAATCAACAGTTTTATTTAATTTTCCTTTTCATTTCGCGATTAGGCGTATTTTCAAATAGGCGACGTGGAAAAAATTTGAAAAAACTAAAGTATATCGAAAACGATTAGTTCTAGCGTTTTGGGGTTCATCCTATTATTTTCGTCGTCAAAAATTACGTATAAAACAAGATTTAATGGATACAGTTGAGCATATGTAGTCCTTTATTACTTTCCTTATTTTATTTATTTATTTATTTATTTATTTATTTTATAAAAGACTGCAAGCTACAGAATATAATCTTAGTAACAGCGTGCAAGATAAAAATACATTAGAAATATACAGATTAAAATATAATAAAATACATTAAAATGCAAACTGTTGACAACAAATGATTTTCGTAAACAAATGCAAATGAATGAATACAATAAAATATAAAATATTTACAACAAATGCTTTTCAAAATCCATTTTCGATGAATAAAAAACATCCAGATCATCGGGGAAATTGTATAACTTACAAAAATTACTTAATTCACAATTACAACCAATATTCAAACTAAAATTCCTTACAGCAAATAGATTCCTGCTCCTGGTTGAATACAATACAATAATAATTATATACATACTATAATGTGTAAGGAAAGTATTGTGACGGGATCGAAAATTCGAATTCGAGTTTTCGACGGGAGAGCACGTTTCAAGCAACCCTGAACACCAATCAAAGGTTTTTGAGGTGATATGTGTGTATGTCGGGAGTTTGTGCAGACGATATCTCGCGAACGAATGCAGCGATTCGAACAAAAATTACAATCCGTGAATACTGAAAGCCTATTGCTTTTAAAGGCAATCCTCCCAACCGAACCCTCAAAATAACCCTCCCAAATTTTCGAGTGAAATTTTGAAAAATCATCAAAAAATCAAAACTTTCAATAAAGTTATGAAAATAATAATTTCTTATGTAATTTTTTAATTTTTCATTAGAAAATGATTGACATAAATTTTAGAACGCTAGCATGAAGCACTCTCGAGATATTGCACATTTTTCGAATAATTTTATCAAAAAATCAGATAAAATTAATAAAAAATATTAACTTTTGTGAAATATATTGCCTTTTCATGGGTAATATTATGCGATAAATTTGATAACATCATTTGCGTGGATTTAGCTCGTTCCATTCACGAGAAAAGGTACTTTGGGCAATAGTTTTGTATTTGGACGCAAATAGTCATTATATAATGACTATTAGAATAACTACAAGAATAACCTATTTTTCCGTCCATAACGTTTGGCGAGATTTTGGCGACGAATTTGGCGAAATCTCGCCAACTTGATGACTTTTTAAATATCACCAAATTAACGAAAATGTCGCCAAATTGATAAAAATGACGTTAAATCAATGAAAATGACAACTAATTGATGAAAATTCAATATCTTGGAAAGAATATAAGAATCTACCATGGGAATAACTATTTTTTCCGTCTATAATGTTTAGCGGAATTTTGGCAAGATATCGCCCAAATGGTGAATTTTTAAATGTCAAATTAATGAAAATGTCGACAGATTGATAAAACTGTTGCTAAATTGATATAAATATCGCCAAACTGATAGCATTGTCACCAAATTGATAAAAATAACGCTAAATCATTGAAAACGACGACTAATTGATGAAAATTTAAATATATCGGAAAGAACATAAGATTCGATTATGAGAACAACCCATTTTCTGTCCATAGTGTTTGACGATAGATTTTGCGGGATGTCGCCATCTTCGCAACTTTTTAAATGTTGTCAAATTGACGAAAGTGTCTCTAAACCGATAGAAATGTTGCTAAATTGGTAAAAATTATGCTAAACGGGAGGTAATATTTTGCAAAATTTTAATTCCGTTATATGACGGGCATACCTTTTAGTATATAAAAAATGTTCTTCTCTGCGTTTGCTCTTAGCGATACATTTGGCGAATTTTATGAATAATCTACCGAAGTATCGCCAGCTTGGCGATTTTTAACCCCAGATTGACAAAAAATATCCTCAAATTGCAAAAATTACGCCAAGTTCATGAAAATGATGTCTAATTGATGAATTTATCATTAAAATATTTTGATATACGGACTATATCGCTTATTGAGGATGCTATCAATATTGATAATTGTTAATTTAGAGTTGTGTGAAATATAAGTTCATTAGGTATGAAATACTTTTGCATGTTGCCATCCAGAAAAGCACCAAATGTACAATTCAACATTAAGAACACTGTGCCATGGATCTTATACATAATTTTTTTACTGTGAAAGAAGTACATTCATTGCATTATATAAGGAAAGTCAAGTGCTGCCAATGTCAGATTTTTTTTAGATTTTGACGAGGATTTTTGTAAGTCATTTCGCAAAAACAGGCAGGTTCTTTTTCTTTCGAATCGCACCAAAATCTAATCAGCACCAGAATAAACTACAAGTGACTTATCTGCCAAATTTTGTAAAAGTTGGTCAATTCGTTCTTAAGCTAGTGTGGATGCATAATTTGCACAGACATATATATACACACGCACAAATACATCAAACTAAAATTAATATTTTCAGGTTCTCGACTAAAAAGTTAAAATTTTGCACACATATTCTATCGACCACGGAACTCATTTGAGGCAATTTTTGATTAACACGGCTATTTTCACTAAGCACTAGATATTATTTAACAAAATAAACTTATTAATAAAAATATCGCAACTTAATTTTTGGCGTGAGGCCTGAATACGAATATACAAATATAAAAATATCAAACTGAGTTAGCACCATCTACTGATACCTAAAAGAAAAGAAAGTTCATTTCTTAGTAGCGGTCGTATATTTGGAAAACATATAATTTTGATTCCCTTATTTACCTGTAAATGCCATTATACTGTATCGAATCCAACACCTTTTCAAAAGTTCTGGTTAAATCGGTTTGTAAATTAGTATCCAATTTAAACTAAATAGTCGATTGCTATAATCCAAAGTAAATGCCAAATAGTTCCGTAGAACATTTAAAAGTATTACCGAAACTAATCGGGAGCAATTCAGTTTTTTTTCATCTGCAATGAATGATTATGGATAGCGGAGAAAAAAAAAAGGTTCAAAACCCATATTACGTGATGAAACGTATTTCACTGTAAATGGGCAGCAATCGAAGCATTAAATATAATTCGGTTTTTTCGTAATCGAATCAGAAGCGATCTTTTGTTATGATCAAACGAAAACTGAAATGGAATATTGATTGAAAATACCATTTGGAGAAGGAAAAAATTAAGAGAGTTAGTCTAAGCTATAAACTTTATTATTGTTTTGAAATTAATGGCTTCAGTTCCTTGTTTTCATTTTCAACTTCTTGCGTTCATAAAGTGGATTATTAAGACGCTAAAGGTTTAGTTACTTTGTTTCAATTTTGCACAGCAAATATTTAAATACAGCTCCTAGAAAGGTTGAGTGTTTTGTAAATGTTGCAAAGTTAAAATTCTTTGTCGGAATCAACAAAACTCCTAGAAAAAGACAATGGATATAATAGTAACGTCATACATACTGAAATGAAATATTTTATTTGATATTTAAATGAATTATAACCAGCTTAAGCAAAAAAAAATTATGCCCCTAAGCGAAATTTAAAATTTGTGCACCAATTATATTCTATACAATTCATGCGCCCTATCTATTTATTCATCAACCTGCCTAACAACGAACTTGCCTGTTCCATCCCAATCACACGTTTATCCATTCATCTATAATATTGTTTAGTTGCTGTATATTGATTTATTACATGACTTAACAAATCAGTAATATAAAACAATAATATTTCTCTCCATATTGATTTATTACATGACTTAACAAATCAGTAATATAAAACAATAATATTTCTCTCCATATTGCTTGACATTAAGAGTAATTTTAATGCATTTCTTCTTAAAATTTCATAATAACGTTTCAAAACACGAGCCGAAATCCATCGGACCAGAACTTTTATAAATTCACTCCAAAAGCCTAGGTCAAAAATGTCCAAAAGCTTAGATCAAAACTGTCCAAAAGAAATGCCACCAAGCTCAATCCATGAGTAGAGCCTTCTGGGCTAAGCCCAAAACCGCTCACAGTGCCAGAGAACACAAGTGTCTTCTAATGCTACTTCGTTCTATCACTGCGTTCTGCATTGTGAGAACTACAGTTGTACCATGAGAAGACAGTCGTAGTTACACGTACTATGTGGTCGCACTTTACGTTCCATTGTGGCCTATCTACACTATAAAAAGTCTAAAATCAACAACTGCGTCCGGCAGTTTGAGATATTCGTGTTCGTATACCTCCTGAAGTCTTCACTTGGCCTAGAACCGCCCTGTCTCGTGGGTTTTACTTTCCCCCTTCAAATGAAGCTAACGATCGGCAATGCGCAACGATTTTGAAAACTTTAATTATGATATAAAGTATATATACGTTTGTTTGTTTTGAACGGAAGACAAATAAATTTACAGAAGCCTCTAGAAGCCCGAATTTCCAAAAAACCGATAGGATGTTTTATACAGAGTTTTAAAGAGGAGTAAAAACGAGTATTTTTAAATTTTTTCGTGCATTCTCTTTGTTTATCCTTTTAAAACTGTTGCAAAGTATACAATTTTCGAGATACGGTCAGAATATTTGTCATGGTAAAATGTTATTCTTTAGCTCTTGAAAAATGCAATTGTTTTATTTGTGACTTCATTTGGTAATCTTTACAATCAAATTGAGGATTCGATCTTTTTCATTTTAAAGAGCCATATCAGGTGTCCTTGGACGCCAATGTCTGCAAAGGGGATCGAACTGTTTAGAATACGGTATGCCAAATCCTGCCTTTTTGAGAGGTTCTTTGTTTGGGATTGATGCTGTTCCACCCGTAAGCAAATGGTTAAAGTTGAGGTTCTATCTATTTTAGCGACTGTTGCTCCGGTTTTGATGTAAATTTCACTGTTATTTAAAACATATCACGGCTGTTGCGTGTGTGTGGGGGGAGGGGAGAGGGGTGTACATCCCTGATTTGTGATTTTCTATTTTCTCCTTTTATTTGCTTCACATTTTATTGCTATTCAAAATTACTGCTATATTAGTTTATTGATTAGTTGACTCAACCGCGTTATTGGCACACAATCACAATAGAAACTGCTAAATTTCAATACGAAATATGTGTCTCATTAAACCAACCTTTATTGGTATAGAATTTTCACGGGCATAGAAATTTCTATATGCACTAGATTTTTCATTCAGTGATAGACGTCTGTGATGAGGAAGACGTAATCACTTGATATACGTTCCTGCAGTAATGCTTTTATTCTTTAGTTCCTTCTTCCTTTCACAGGAGAGAATTCATACAACCAAGGTTACACCCCCCCCCCTTTAGTCGTAATCACGATATCACATCTATCCTACTACAGAGCTTGAATGCAGTGAATATGACCATTTATATCTTTTTAAAACTCGAATAAATAAATGCATTATGCTTGATTTCCAGGAAAATCGAATATACTTATTTCAAAGAATTTATGAAACATGCATTTTATTAATAGAAATTGTCTTTTTACGCAAATTTATGGGCAAATCAAGGTTTATGGCACCCTGACCCGAAAGGTCAAACTAGGCAATAAGCCTTGGAGGCTAAGGTGAAGCCTTTAAGGATGTTAACCAATGTTCTAGGTGTTTGGTCGCATTGCCCTAAAGTCGACCAATCAGAGCGACAATAGGCATTACAGACCCCAGGCAAAGAAGGTAGCAACCGAAGGTTCTAGAGAGATATACATAACTTCTACACGAGAAAAGAGAATAAAGCAGATCATAACTTCTACTACAGAATTCACGACGACTTCTACGTAAGAACGGAGGCAAGAAAAACGACAATGTCCTGATATACAGTTGTTTCTGAAGTGTTCGAGAATACCACTTAGACGGCCGTACGATATGATCGACGAGTACGAGTGGGAGAACTATACCTCGAGTTGATTCCAGTAAATATGATCGACATTAAGTACGAGCTGGTGACGAAGTCCAAAGACAGACTTATGTGTTCCTTAATAACTGTTGAAGGTCATCAATGCATTTTAGGCATTTTTAATTAACTGGTCTCACATTTTCTCTCTCCGCCGCAATAATATGAATAATTGTTGTAATTAATTTAATAAGTAATCTAAGTTGTTAATAAATGATTTTATTTTAAAATTAAAATTGTGCAATTAATTATGATAGTATGTTAATGGTTTCTATTCCAGGAACTCGCACTGAAGATTAATATGAGTTTAATTAGCGCACACAACGTAATGTGTTATAATTATTAACGATTTACAGTATTCGGTCATAATTATGAATAAATTCAATAAGTCTAAAATGTAACATAAGTTATATTTTCAAATCTGCGCCACAGTAGAAATAGGGTGATTTTTAATGAAAAATGCTGTTTTATTATTCTTTTAATGTCCTGTAACATATGTTACGTGATATGCCTTTTATATTCTAGAAACATTTTATTTAATTTTAAGTTGAAAACTATTTCACAGAATTACGTTTTTGCAGAAAATTTCTATCTATAATCCTTTTTTAATCAATAATGTAGAATAACTTCAATATTCTGCAAAACCAAATAAGGTAGGTGGCCATTTCATTTTATATCATTTCCATAAAATACCGTTTCATGAATTCTTTATAAATTTCTAACTTTTACTATTTTTCGGATAAATAAAATTCGGTAATCAATTTTCGGGTAAATCAGAATTATATTGCCGATTCATTTTTTTTTAATATGATTCGTTTTATGTCGATGTGATTGATATGACTGAGATTCTTAGAATGGTTGAAACTGTCAAAGACAATGTATCTGCTGTTGTCGATGGAATTACTGTGAAAATGATGAAGTATGTTATGCTTTATCACTCTCATTTTATCAATTATATATTCATTAAATCTATATCTTCGGGTATTTCCCATAAAACATGAAGATTGCAAAAGTAATTACAAGAAAGGGAACTTTATTGGTTTTAGTAACTGCAGACCAATTTCTATTCTTCCAATGTTTTTCTAAAAATTTGGAAAAATTAGTTGCTATTAGAATTCAAAAATATATTAAGCATAAAAAAAGTTATTTTTCTTCTTAACCAGTATGGGTTTGGAAAGAACCTTAATATCAAATAAGCATAACTTTAATATATTTATTGTGTATAGCACTGACAAAAAATGGAAAAACTGCTATTATTTTTTAGATATCTCGAAGACTTTTCATACGGTTCATAATGAGATTTTTTTGTAAAAACTTTATGTATATGGTTTTTGTGGCACTGTTTGTTACTGGTTTAAATCTAATTTAAATAACAGAAAGCAATTGGTAAATATTGATAACACAAGCTCTAGTATTGTGACTCTAAATTCTGGTGTCCCTCGGGGTTTAGTTCTTTTTCCTCTCGTATTTCTCCTGCATGTTATTAACTAGGAAATATACAGGAGTTTTTCTACCTACTGTGAGGCCACTACCACAAACGGGGGAAATTAACCGCGCTCAGAAATGTTCCATTGTGATATTTATTAGTTTGCATTTTTTTAGTTTGCATTTTAAATTCGGGGCAATGTCAAGTACATTTTGTAGAAAACAAATAATACTGAGTAAAAATGGCTTTCGTAGCTTCCATTATGGAGCATAAAAATATTGAGGGATTCAATGGTAATTTTCAAATTAGATTTTTAAATTTAGTGTCGGTTTACATAAACATGAAATACATTTTTTGTTTATTGCATTAGGATAAAAGAAATCTAATACAAATTTGCAACTATATTTTATAAATCTCTCTTGGAAATTTTCCGTATGCATTCCGAAATTCCATTGAAAGTCTTCCATAAAAGACATTTCTCTATGGCACTATGGCCATATCTATCCTTTGCGTAATAAATATACGTCTCTCCTACCCAAACGAAAAGCGAGTTTCTATAATGAAAACAAGCCTCTTACGGTATAGTGGTTCTTAAAAAGTGCTCTATAAATTTAATACCTGGTAAATGAAACTGAAATGGTTTTAATTGGAATACAAAAATTAAAAATCATACATTTGGATATTCTCAAACTGTATTCTGAAATAATTCTGCATAAAATGAAAATATGTAGCATTTTTCCCACCATGCTATAATCAAGGAACTAATCATCTTGCACTGCATTCATAGCAAAAAGTATGAAAGATACAACTTGTTCAGAAATCCCTAATGTCAATTAGTTCCCATTCTAAGCAGAATATTCAAATTGGAAATGCAAACAATTTTTTTGGAATT
This sequence comes from Amaurobius ferox, assembly GCA_951213105.1. Lineage (NCBI taxonomy): Eukaryota > Metazoa > Arthropoda > Arachnida > Araneae > Amaurobiidae > Amaurobius > Amaurobius ferox. The sequence continues at coordinate 149,477,913 of OX578134.1, read as the reverse complement.
CAAACAATCATGCGTTTTCTGAACAATTACAAAGCTTTTAATAGCGCATTTTATACAGAGTTTCATGAATGTAATTAATGAGGTACTTTTACGATATTTTAAATTTTCTTTCAACAAACGTTTGCTCTAATTCCGAGTAATATGTTAAGTATCTATTTTACGGAAAGTGTTCAGAATTTGTTTCGCATATTCAGATGGAAGAGATAATTATTTTTTTACTCTGCAAATTGATGAATTTCCATGGTCGATATTATATCTTTGGAGATAAACCTTTTTTTTTAATATATAAGAATTTAATTTCATTTTACAGATGGTGATATTTTTCAAGTACCACAGATCACGAATTAATCTTTTTTGAGTTTAAGTCTGGACTATTCTTTGCTTTTACATTATTACTAGATTCTTGTCTTGCATTCATATCTTGTAGTATAACTTTACTTTCTTTTGTATCAAAAGTATAAGAATTTATATATATATATATATATATATATATATATATATATATATATATATATATATATATATATATATATATATTAAGCCAGTGATGGATACAAAACAAGAAAGATCAATCATGCATAAGCATTGATTATGAAACACTTTCCAACTGATTACTTTCCAACTCAATTATATCAATCCAATGCTTAATTTATACGTGATTTTTGACAACAAAAAGAATAAGACTAACCCCATTACTCTAGGATTAGCCGTTCTTGAGATATTTTAGTTTTTTCGCGTTTTCGCTACGCCACCTGTGACAATAAGTCCAGCTATTAAATGAGAACCAAATTTAAGTTTAACGTGCAAATTCAGTGTCATCTAAAATACTTATGGATGTTATTCTGTGCAGATAAACTCAAATTATTATTGAAAAAATAAAGAGAACGTGAATACGAGTCTGCAGGGAAAGTTATGTGCTGCCTACATCAGAATTTTTAACAATCTTACAATAATGATTCATAGGTACGGGAATTTTTTGCAGGCCATTTCGAAAAAAATGTAGGATCTATATTTGAGGATCCACCAAATTTTCGTAGAATAAAATGTTCTAGAAATTTAAGCTGTGTACCAAATTTCAACTCTAGGACGTAGAAAAGTGCATTAAAAATGCAATCAAATAAGTATAAAATGACAGACAGACAGATGACCATCAATCAAGAAGAGTTGTATAAAATTTTAAAAAATTTAAATTGTTTTCTACCATATTTATTTCAAAATGTGAAACCTCTCTTATATATAAGATAATTAAACTCTTGGAAAGATATTTATTGTAAAATATATATCTTTTATAGGATAATATATATATCTTTTTTAGGATATAGCATGAGCCAGAATTTAATTGAATTTGTTTTTCTCTCTATATTAAATAATTTTTATTTTAAAAACTTCCTAACATATTTTACTGAATTTCTTTTATATATTTTATGGGATAAAATGAATATTTCCTAAAATTTTCAAAGCAATTTTTGAATTTTAAATTCGCTTAAAAATATTTGAAAAATTAGGGCCCATAGGGTTCAATGTATTTTATTTTTTGAACCCGGGTTCAATCCAAAACTAATTGGGTGATGTTATTCATTTATATTCCCTCCCACAGACCGTCTAAAAACATACTAAAATTTCATTTTGATAAAGTCATTTTTACAGCAGTTATCGTGCTAACGGACAGACAGACAGAATGAATGAATAATGTCATAAACACTTTTTAACTATGTTGTAAAGTGTTAATTAAGCCAGTGCTGAATATTTCTTTTTTCGGCATTGTGGCCGTGGTTTAACTGTTTTGCTGATTTTAATATTTCGTTATTATTTTATTTGGTTAATATATATTTCCAATAATATATATATATATATATATATATTAAACAATATTCAAGGAGTGAGGAGAATTTAAATGTTAAATCAAAGCATGCATTACATGCTAGATTAGCAATTCATTAGTACTATAATTGTACATGAAGATTATATATATATATATATATATATATATATATATATATATTGATTGAAGAATTTTTATTTTACTTGTGTTATAGATGCCTAACTGCCTAACATTGATCATTAATAGAAAATGTTCTGTACAACAAAACTGAAAGGAAGATGGACTGACATGTAAATGTGACGTCCAATATACTATACGACAAGCAGTTGAATAATTTAAACAAAAAAGATCAATTATGCATAAAGCATTGTTTATGAAACACTTTCTAACATCAATTCAATTTTATTTAAACATCTCTAAAATGCCGTACTTTCCTCGGTAATATTTTAAAAATAATCACAATACTACATTAATTTATTATATTTGAAACTTTCATCGAAAAAAATTTAAACATCTCTAAAATGCTATACATTCCTCGGTAATCTTTTTAAAATTATCACAATACTACATTAATTTATTATATTTGAAACTTTCATTAAAAAAATGAACTTCATTCAAATGACGGCATTGAAATATAAATTGCCTGGTTTAAACATCTCTAAAATGCAATACATTCCTCGATAATTTTATTAAAATAATCATAATATTACAATAACTTATTATATTTGAAACTTTTATCGAAAACAAATGAAATTTATTCAAATGACGTGATCGAAATATAACACGTCTGTCTCTCTCTATAAAAGCAACATTTCATTCATAAACATTTTTCCATTCATTTCATTCATGACAGTATTAAAATAATTTATTTTATTGAAAGACATAAGACCATGGAGGTACAAGTAATTAAACTCTATGCTGAAAACTTCATCGAAAAAATCGTCCTTCTCTGTGTAAAATCAATTAATATTTCATTCATATCAGCTATATTGCAGACTCCATGAACTAAATAATTTTGCGTTGAAGAAATGCAACAATTCTTGTACAACTCATTCTACATCTTTTGGTATTTACATGTTCCATAAGTGAAAATTAGGCTTCGTTGTAGAAATAATCAATCCTTTAAACTCAAATATATTGTAATTGCTTTGTTTCAGTATGTAGATGCACATAATTTAAGCAAACATAAAGCGGTTTTAGGACAGACACAACACTAAATATGAATTAGAAAGAGCTTTAAAAATCTTGATTTTGACACAAGATGGATGTCATATTTTATTTTGAAGTGTGTCACGTGATCTCTTCATATAATGGTCACGTGATCGCGTCATATATGAGGTGTAATTATTATTTTAATTTTTATTTAAAAGACTATTGAATATATTTTGCAGAAATTTTTTTTGTATATTTTATTGGATAATTTAAATATTTCCTAAAACTTTCGAAGCAATTTGTGATTTTTAAATCCGCATAAAAAATGATTGAAACATTAGGTCCCATAGTGTTCAATGTATTTCATTTTTTCAACCCGGGTTCAATCCAAAACTAATTTGGCGATATTATTTATTTATATTCCCATAGGTCCGACAGACCGTCTGAACAACATATTAAAATTTCATTTTGATAAAGTCAGTTTTACGGCAGTTATCGTGCTAACGGACAGACAGACAGAATGAACGAAGTCATAAACACTTTACAACTTTATTGTAAGGTGTTAAAAACATGATAAGTAACATTATAAATAAAACAATATATATACATATATATATATATATATATATATATATATATATATATATATATATATATATATATATATATAATAATAGAAGTTTGAAAATCCAATGAACGGAAAGTAAGAAGATGTAACACGATAAACCTAACTTTTTAAAACACCCACAGAATAAAATATAATACAGCAAATCATCAATCAAATGGATATAAAATACAAAACACAAGCTATCAAGTTACAGAAAATCAACCAAATTAAAAGGTATGGAAACAAAAAAGAAAAACTTAAACTAAATTCAACTATCTAACTGGCTTACAAAACAAAAGTAAAAATCAACTAATCCTCAAGCAAATGGAAAAAAAATAAATAAAATAAATATCGAATCAACAAGTCAATGAGAAATATATAATACAAAGGTATGGAATCGAAATAAGTATAACAAACGAAATCAAGCACAAACGCCTTACACGTGGACGAGGCTCTCTAAGCCTAAATCATGAATTGTTAACCTCTACAAAAATCTAATCATGTGCAAGTTTTTTGTAGAAGCAAACACAAAAATGTATGTTTCTGAAGAAATAGATAGATTAAATCTATAAACTATTTCTACTTGGACGACATACATGAAGAAGGAATAAAAAAGAAAAAATGAATACCTGGAAAAAGCACAGCGTATGTACAATCGATTCAATACAGGGAACACTGATAGAAGAGACCAGTGTTGCCATTCGTAAAGAAAAAATATAAAACCATTTACTGTTGCCATTCATAAGAATTGAAAAACTGTGAAGCGAAATGTTAGAAAAAGTATTAATATACAAAAAGAGCTACTAAAAAGAGGGGCAAATAATAGTAATGCTGAAGTGGGAAGTGAATGTAAAAAAAAAAAAAAAAAAATTACAAGAGAATGGATATATATATATATATATATATGTATGTGTGTGTGTATATATATATGTATATATATATATATATGTGTGTGTATATATATATATGTATATATATATATATATATATATATGTTTGTATGTTATATATAATTATTTATTAATTATATAAATAAATAAAAATGAAAAATAATAAACTAAGTCAAAAACATTAGAAAAATCAAAAAATCGGAAAATAAGATGCATTAACATTAATGTTTTGAATTTTATTTTCGCAAAAAAATGTAACTTTTGTCAGTATTGAAACTACGTTTTGTGCGCCCTTATAATGGTGTATAGTGGCATTCTCGATTATCCAGTTTTCCTATAAATTCCTATATATATATATGTATGTGTGTGTGTATATATATATGTATATATATATATATGTGTGTGTATATATATATATGTATATATATATATATATATATGTTTGTATGTTATATATAATTATTTATTAATTATATAAATAAATAAAAATGAAAAATAATAAACTAAGTCAAAAACATTAGAAAAATCAAAAAATCGGAAAATAAGATGCATTAACATTAATGTTTTGAATTTTATTTTCGCAAAAAAATGTAACTTTTGTCAGTATTGAAACTACGTTTTGTGCGCCCTTATAATGGTGTATAGTGGCATTCTCGATTATCCAGTTTTCCCATAAATTCTTGTTTAGTAGGAATTTTCATCTATGATTCATATTCATATTCAGTTCTGCATGTTTGGGAAGTTGTATTCTGAATTGCTTGTCCAGTCTTCAGCTTAGACTCACTGGACGGGTTTGGGAGTATTTCCGTGAACGTTCGTACTGCCTCCCTGGTAGAATTTCGACTTGTTCATTCCGGTGCTTCTAGTTTAAGTTGTTGAGGTTGATCGTGTATACACGTGGTAGAAGAGGAATGATTCATGCCGCATGGTAATACAATTTTCTTAATGTATCCTTTTTTCATTTTTTCATTTTTTGATGCCTGTAGTCTGAGTTTAAGCATTTATAGTAATGTACTATTGCTTAATCTGAAACAGGCATTTGTTTGGGTTAATTAGAATTAAATACTCAGACCTGAAGAGGAATTTAATTCTGATTAATCATCGAATTTGGGAAGGTTCTGTTCTTTTCTCTTATCGGCATTATGGCCGTGAATTTGCTTCTATGGTGATGTTAATATTACTTGAATTGTATTTTTATTTTTTTATTTTTACATAATTCTTATTATTACATTTCAAATATATGTATATATATATATATATATATATATATATATATATATATAATATATATATATATATATATGTGTGTGTGTGTGTGTTTGTGTGCGTGTTTAATGGGATTTCATCTGCACGTTATTCTATTGGTATTTTTTTTTGGTTCTTTAAAAAGCTTTCAAATAAACAACATGTGCGTTATGCCAATGACTTTAATACTCTCGGCTGCTCTGTACGCTAGTATGCAGGTGTTTAAAAACACTGACCAGGCTTACATCATTTGAACTGTTAGAGCTAGACTGTACTTCTAATTGGAAAATTGTTTTAAATCGTAAGAAGAATTATATTGACACACTCTCAAAACTCTTCCCGGCCACTCATCCTGCTGCTCGTACCCTAGGGTGTGTCGGGTGGCCTCGGTCTTTAACACTATCAAAACTGTGAGAAGTATTACCATAAAAATACAGAAAATTACTTTTTATATAAAACTCTTTAGCGACTAATGCTCGATTGCTAAAAGCTGTACAAAACATATTGTGTCTTTAAGAAAATGACCGTTTTAAATGAAAAACACTTTTGTCCCTTGAATGCATGAGACATATTTTTAGGGACCGTATCAATTGAATAATAGTTTGCTACAAAATCAATTACGCAAAATATGGGTTTTATTTTGAGGATGGTCCCTAAATTCTTTCGAAATGAAACCTCACTATTCACTGTAATCAGTGTTTCTTTCAGAACTTTTTGACCGGCGAATGAAGCATTAGGCGAGGGGGGCAAACTACCCATTTTCCTTATTCAAATATATCTAAATGTTGTCACATAAATAGAAACTAGGTTAACATAAAATGTCTCCGAGGGGGCGAATAATCGCCTCCGGGGGCCCCGGAGGTATGCCTGAAAGAAACACTGACGGTAGTGCAAGTTTGTTTATTCAGAATCCGAGCATAACGAAAGGGGAACCGAAACGAAACTTCTTTATTAGTGGCGTGGCTATTGAAACAGGCAGAATAAGGATGCCCCATTACATATTCTGTTACGCCTGTCATTGAGCCAGTGGTGGCAATGTCACACACCGCACTCTTCGCAGACCAGTGACTGAGACTAGCTTGTTACACATTTTCTTTATGTTCCTTATTGTTTGCTACGCATCCAGTGAGTCTAGCGTGTTCCATGTTTTCGTTATAGATACAGTTGTGATGTGTCATTTAGATTTTAGATTTTCTATAAGCACAGCTCCTGATTGAATTTTTAAACATAAAATTCGAATTGTAAATAAATAATGATCTAGTGATATCAACCACGAAATATGGTAGTAGTACGATTGATTAGTTTTTGATATTTAGAACAGTTACAATCTGTGAATTATGAATCTCATATCAGTTATCATCATTACCAACCATTTCAATTTTAAATTGTTGGCCAAATGGGCACCCAATAGAATTTAATTTACGTTTTATTACTTTCCCTACAACACATGGTAATGTATAGGGAAAGAAATGGAATCGTGTCGAACATTGCAACTTGAGTTTTCGACGGATCTACACGTTTTGGGACCTCTGGAACACACAAAAAAAAACTTCCGTAGCGTGACGTCTGTGTGTGTGCCTGTGTGTGTCTCTCTGTGCAATGTATATATCCACTCTAACCCAAAAATTATTTGACCAAATTTCACAAAATTTGGTAGATAAGTTACATGTAGGTTACACTAATGCTGATTAGATTTTGGTACGATTCGGGATAAAAAAAATAGCTTTTTCATGTGAAATGGCCCTCAAAAATCGCCAATGTCTACAATAAAAGACTGCGTGTGCTCAAATGTTTGAATTAAATGCTTATTTTATACGTAATTTTTGACAACGGAAATAATAATACCAACCCCATTAGCAGTAACGTATGTTTGGGGGAACCTAGGGAGCCCAGGCCCCCACTTTTCAAGACTTTTTAATGTTATGCGTATATTTCCTTTAAAATAACCCTTTGTCATAAGCAAATGTTAAACAGTTGGGCCCCCCACCTTTTAGAGTCAGGATACGCCACTGCCTATTACTTACTCTAGGTTTAACCGATTCTCGAGATATTTTAGTGTCTTCGCATTTTTCTTGCACTGGCTTTAAAAATACGCTTAGTTACCAAATAAAAACGGAAATTGAAATAAAATTGCAAATTGAGTGCAATTTCAAATAATTATGCATATTATTCAAATAATTGTGCCATTAAACTCAATTTAATGAATTATTAAAGAAAGACAAATAAAATGAATTTGAGTCTGTAGAGATGTCATGTGCTGGCTACATCAGATTTTTTGAATAGTATTAATAGCCTTCATATTAATGTTTTGTGGTATTAATGCTTTTCTTTTCACATATCATATTATCCAGATTATTTTTACTTTCCCTGCAATACATGGTAATGTATAGGGAAAGTATTAGAATCATGCCGAAAATCGCAACTCGAGTTTTCGACGGATCTACACGCTTCGAGACCTCTAGAATACGAAAAAACTATTTTTAGTGTGACGTCTGTGTGTGTGTCTGTGTGTCTGTCTGTCTGTCTGTCCAATGTATGTATCCACTCTAACTGAAAAGCTAATGGACCGAATTTCATAAAATTTGGTAAGTCACTTGGATGTGACCCCTGCTGCTGATTAGTTTTTAGTATGATTCGGGATAAAAGAATCTTTTTTGCGAAATGACCCGAAAAAATTGTCTGTATCCAATCTAGCTGAAAAACTAATGGACCGAATTTCACAAAATTCGGTAGATATGTCGCTTGCGGGTTACCCTGGTGCTGATTAGATTTTGGTACGTTTCGGAAAGAAAGAACTTGCCTTTTTTTGCAAAATGACTCGCAAAACCGTCAAATCTAAAATAAAAAATTACGTATGCTCAAATATATCCATTAAATGCTTGTTTTATACATAATGTTTAACCAAAAAAAAAAAATAAGACCAACCCCATTACACAAGGAGTAGCCATTATCGAGATATTTTAGTGTTTTCGTATTTTCTCTATGCCACCTTTGAAAATAAGTTCAGTTACTAATTGAGATTAAAAATGAATTAAATTTAATTAAAATAAAGGTAACGTGGATATAAGTCTACAGGGAAAGTCATGTACTGCCCACATCAGATTTTTTACTTTCCCTGCAATATATGGTAATGTATAGTGAAAGTAATGGAATCATGTCGAAAATCACAACTTGAGTTTGCGACGCGTTTTGGGATCTCTAGAATGCGAAAAACCCAATTTTAGCGAGGCGTCTGTGTTTGCGTGTCTGTCTGTCTGTGCAATGTATGTGTCCGTTCTAACTAAAGAACTAATGGATCGAATTTCGTAATATTTGGTAGGTAAGTCCCTTGTGCGTGACCCTGTGCTGATTAGATTTTGGTACAATTGGGATAAAAGAACCCGCCTATTTTTTTGCGAAATGGTCCACAAAAATCGTCCAAATCTTAAATAAAAACTACGTATGCTCAAATATATTAATTAAATTCTTATTTTATACGTAATTTTTAACGCTGAAAAGAATAAGATCAGCCTCATTACATTAGGACTATCCGTTCTCAAGATATTTTTAGTTTTTCTGCATTTTCGTTACGTCACCTTTGAAAACAAGTCCAGTTACCAAATGAGAACAAAAATTGAATTAAAAGTGCAAAGCGTGTGGCGACCATACCCTCATTTTCTGGTATAAGTCAGGAATTTTGCTTTATTTCCCACGCTTTTATATTTATAAGTACAGACGTCAGCCTAGCTAACCCTTACATAAAAGTACACAGACCTTACATAAAAGTTTATAAATATTTTTCAAGCCATTGGATGTTTTATTCTTAAAGGACCGCATAAAAATAGATTTCATATTTACATGCAAATACCTCCCTAAGTTTTGAAAATATCGTATGCTACTACTATTGCTTAGAAAATTATTATTGCTTTTGTGTTAGAAATAAAGATATGAGAATATTAAACTTTCAATAATTTGAGTTGTACTAACTATGCGAATTGAAAGTATTATCTCCTGTTGTACTATTTTACGTATGTATCTATACATAAAAGTTCAGAACAGTGCGTACATTTGTTTTAGAATGTATGCGTCTGTACCGCACATACGTTCATAAGCAAACGAACATAATCCCTAAAGTAGTTTAATTGGGTTTATGAGGTCTTAACATATATATTTCCGACAGAGTCTCGAACTCGAAAATTTCCGATGAACAATATATTAGTAGTTTTATATGGATTATAAAATACATAAAAATATAACATAAAAAGGACATGCATTTGTGGACATGTAGATATTCAGAATTATAAAACAAGCAAAATACACATTTTAAGATCCACACTTTTATTTTAAAATGCACTGAAACGAAAAGAAAAATTCTCTCACATTTTCATCTTATACGATAAAAGTGTGTGGCTAGAAATTTTATAAAACGAATCATTCATTATAAATTAATATACTCTAAAACATAGCGATTAAATGTATGGAATCATTTATTTAATATATGGAATAATTATCACCACAAAATGTATGGAATAGTTGATTCCATGCATTTATTGGTGGTAGTTAGTTATTCGATACATTTAATGACGGTAATGATTAAGTACATTCAATTAATTATTAAATACATTTTATCAAAGATTCTATATATTTAATGGTGGTAATGATTTGCTACATTTAATCAATGATTCCATACATTAAATGGTGATATTTTGGAGTATATTAATTTTTATTGAAATATTAGTTTTATAAAATTTCTAGTTACATACTTTCATAGTATGAGAAAACAAAAATTGTTTTTTTCATTTTAGTGCATTTTAAAATAAGCCTCGATTCTAAAATATTTTAGCGCATTTTAAAATAAATGTGTGAATCCTTAAAATTTGTTTTATGCTTGCTTGAACTTTCACAAAACCATGTCCTTTTAGATGGCCGGCCTAGGATAACGGGTAAAGTTCAAAATCCAAAGAATTGGAATATACCACAAAACTCAACGATGTGCCAAAAAACCGAAGCAGCAAGCTTTCTGGCTGCTTCGGTTCTTGAGTTATTCCCCAGAAACGTGTGCTTTCCGATTGCGGACCAGGGCTAACTGGACCGGTAAGATTCCAAAGAATTAAACCGGTTCAAAATCCAAAGAATTAAAATGCATCACCAATGAAAACGGCATGCCAAATTAAATGTCACTACGATTGGGGAAATCTGGTTAGCTAGGGTCTGAAATATTTGAAACGCAACATATACGATACGCTAATCGAAGTTCAGTAAAAGTATGTGATAATAATAATAAGAATAATATTTAATTTGAGCTTGAAAGTGATTTTTGATAATTTCATGAAAACTTTAAAACCGGGACCTAATTGTGATATTTTCCCGTCTTTTTATTAAACTGGATTTTTTTAATGTTCCATAGACGTAATTAACTGTAATACACACGATAGGTCGCTTACTTTCAAATAGCATTAAATTTTAGCCGACATTCGCTGCAAAAATTCCTTCATTCTTCGCTTGTACTCTCGTTCACCGTGGTAAAGTATACTCTCGACTCCCTAAGAAATTATTTTCTCGAACCTTTCGTTTCCATTTTCAAAATTGCGAGTAACATAAGACGGAGAAGTAACGTATTTCCGTTTTAAATAAAGTATAAATTTCGTGAATAAATTATGTTACAAAAATACCTCTTTTTTTCGTCTCTTCAAATTTTGAGTAAGTTTATTCAAATACATGTAAAAGAAGCCTCTTTTACTTTTAATATAAAAAAAAAAATTGCGTTGCATTGGTTTGATTCAAGTGAATTTTTGATAAAAATAAGTTAAACATTAATTTAAAAAAGTATAATGTAGACAGTTCCCGACTTTATTTAGAATCAAATGATTTTTTCTCTTTTTAGTTATTTATATTTATTAACTTGAGTTTTATTGTATGAAATGTAATAAAATCAGCGCATGCTACAAAACACAACCATTTTACAATTTTCAAGTAATTCATTTTTATTTGGCGGCTTTCGGCATTTCTACATGACGCGAATTCGTCAGAACTAAAACGAAAAATATCTGTATATTCACGGAATTGGGTGAATGATTGAGTGAGCGGAGTGATGTATCAAAATTATCGAACACTTCTACGATAGCTAGAATCTTAGTTTTTGTGTCATTCGATGTTTCTCAGCTTCAAAACAAAGAGGGAAATGCAAGAATATTTTAATTCGAATTGAAAGGGCTGACGGTACAAAGGAACAATAAAAAACTCAAAATCAATTTGCTCAGTTATAGAGCGCTTATACTGTAGCTAAAATCTTGGTTTTGGTGTCATTCGATCCATCTCAGCTTCCAGGTCAACAAAAACGACGCAAATGAATAATTAAAAATCGGCAGTAGCTCCAGTTTGATGGAATCGAAGTGGTTTTCCCATGAATAATATTTTATAAACTGAAACTCCAATAAAGTTCATCAAGTTTATTCTATTTTTCAGACCCATTTGTTTCGTTTGCAGGCTTTCAAAGCTCTACAAATTACTCGCTACTTACAGCTAGCAAGCATGTTTAGTTCCTCCCTCCCCACCACCACCACCGATTTCATATGGATACTCTGACTATAGACTTTGCGTCAAAATTTCAAATTGTTTTACTAACTTGCTTGGCGGTATATAAATTAAAATTATACAATATATCTACAGAGATTTTTAAATTCAAGTTTTCTATAAACTTGACAAGCGGCACAGAAATGTATTATTGAATTTGTACTTAATACGTATATTTTCATCCATTCTGTTCAAACCTCATCAATCATTAAACATATTTAAAATCCCCAAGTTTATTTTACCTTTTAATTAAAAAAAAAAAAAAATATCTCGTGATTGTGCAGCAATATTTCACCAAGGAGTAAGTAAGCACACTGAACAGTAATACTTATGACATTTTAAATATTGCAGCTTTTAGACCCATTGGAAATCGCGAGTTAAAAGATTGAAATATTGAAATTACATACTTTAAATCACTATACTTTAAAAACTAAGAGCTCAATCCAAAATCCAGTTACATATGCTTGTAGGGCTTTTAAAGAGCTGCATATTCTTGCTTATTGTTTATAGTTCTTCACTTTTAATTTTGAGATATAACCATTACAAATTGAAAAACGGAAATTTTTCAATCTTCTCCAAATTGATAAGGCTGTCACTCGAAAACTATTAGAGTTTTTTTAAATCGAATTATTGATCTTTAAACTGGATTTACACATACATATTTTTGTCGCTTACTATTTAGACCTCTATTTTATAATTTCAAGGATTAGTAAGTAAAATGAAAAAAGAAACTCATTTGGACACATACTTTTTTATGTTTCTTGGAAGAAAAGAGTTCAAAATATTAAAATATTGAAATTATTTTCATATATGCATAAACTAGACCCTATTTTCGGCAAAACAAGTAAAAATTGTTTACATTTTTATCTATTATGTTTGGAAATATTATCCTTCAAAGTGTTTGTATTTTTCGTAAACCACCGCTTTGCCACATCTAACCTACGGTATTATTCACATAAAAAATCGCAGATTCAAAATCATTTTTCAAAGTCATCGAGCACTTCAACTCGAGCTTAAATTTCGGTTTGGGTCGCATTCGATCCGTCTCAGATTCCGGATTAACTAAATAATCAGAAACTTAGAATTTGAGTGCCTCTAAAGAATGCAAACATTTTTCACTTGCTACCCAAATTTGTTAACACATATGTACCAAACTGACACATTTATCTGAAATTAAAATACTAAAATTCATTATTTTATAATAAAATACTGCAATTAAGTATTATAGTAATGTATCTGAAATAAAATATTATATTGTAACTTATCTGACCTAAAATATTATCACTTATCTGAAATAAAGAAGCTGACTGACGCCCTCTTACCTTTGCTAGTTGTTGTTGTTGAGACCCAGACCGTCCGACCTACCAGAAAGGTGTAAGGCAACTGCTTGGACGGCCGGGAAGTGCCACCCTATTTAAACCGGAACCCAGTGGGGGAGGCATCCACAGGGACCGTACCCTCCTTCCCCTACCACCAACCTCTCGGAAGGACTTACGGACCCACATGTTTAACGCGCCCCTTTACCTTTGCTAGTGTGACTGCTCTGTCTTTTTATCCATAAGAAGATAGTTGCTTTTTTGCCTTAAAAACCAGTTGTTCCTTTTAATCAAATGTTCATTCTGTTAATAACGAAATATTTTTTATATTAGTTCTATTTAGACAACAGTTTGAGCGAATTTTTTATAGATGTATTTTCATAACTAAGTTTATAAATTTAATCTTACAAGTGAATTTCTTTTAACACTTGTGTTTTCTTTTAACACTTTTAACAAAAAGTGTTTATGACTTTGTTCATTCTGTTTGTCTGTCTGTCTGTCAGTACGATAACTGCCGTAAAAGTGACTTTATCGAAATGAAATTTTAGTATGTTGTTCAGACGGTCTGTGGGACATATAGGAATATAAATGAATAATATCACCCAATTAGTTTTGGATTGAAGCCGGGTTGAAAAAATGAAATACATTAAACCCTATGGGACCTAATTTTTCAAACATTTTTTAAGCCGATTTAAAATTCTCAAATTGCTTCGAAAGTTTTAGGAAATATTCAAATTATCCCATAAAATGTATAAAAAACTATTTCAGCAAAATATATTCAGTAGTTTTTTAAATAAAAATAAAAATAATAATTACACCCTTTATACGAAGAGGTCACGTGACCATTATATGAAGAGATCACATGACCCACTTCAAAATAAAATATGGCATCTTGTGTCAAAATCATGATTTTTAAAGTTCTTTTTAATTTATATTTAGTGTTGCATCCGTCTTAAAATCGCTTTATTTTTTATTTTTGCCGTGAAACTATATACTGACCCAATGCAATTACAATATTTTTGCGTTTAAATGATCATCAAACTTTGATTATTTCTACAACGAAGCCTAATTTTTACTTATGTACGATGTAAACACCAAAGGATGTAGGTGAATTGTATAAGAATTGCTGCATTTCTTTAACGCAAAGTTAATTAGCTCATGGAGTCTGCAATATAGCTGATATGAATGATTCAATGATTTTACAAAAAGAAGCATTTTTCGCACAATTTTTTCGATGAAGTTTTAAGCATAGAGTTAAATTACTTGTACCGCCATGGTTTTAAGTTTTTAAATAAAATAAATTATTATAGTATTGTGATGAATGAAATGAATGGTAAAAAGTTAATGAATGAAATTCTGCTTTTATGCAGAGAGCCAGGTGATTTCTATTTCCATGACGTCATTTGAATAAAGTTCATTTGCTTTCGATGAAGTTTTCAAATATAATAAATTTTTGTAGTATTATGATAATTTTAAAAATGTTACCGAGGAATGTATTGCATTTTAGAGATGTTTAAACCAGGCAATTTAAATTTCAATGCCGTCATTTGAATAAAGTTCATTTTTATCGATGACGTTTTAAGTTTTCAAATATAATAAATTAATATAGTATTGTGATAATTTTAAAAATATTACCAATGAATATAACGCATTTTAGAGATATGTAAATAAAATTGAATTGAAGTTGGGAAGTGTTTCATAATCAATGCTTTATGCATGATTGATCTTTCTTGTTTAAAGATGAAGTATTTCTATTTACGACACACTTGCATCTAAAATAAAATATTTGAGTCTTACCACACACTCTTTTGGACATAAAAAATAACTCTCGGATGTTTTTGTCTCACACTCGTGTTTTTGAAACAACTTTACGATCACAAACATAGGCTTAATCCCGGTAACAGCCCCATATTTCCAATTTGAATTCCAATCCCTTTATAGCCTCTAGCGCGTGCTCAAAACAAAGGATAACCATAAAGTTTAAGCGGGAGAACACATTTATATGAGTCGTTGACCCTCTATAAAATACTTTTTTACGGACGAAACCCTTATTGTTTCGGAAATGTGTCCTAAATTAACGTGGATAATTAGATCAAGATGTATATCAGTGGGATGGAACATAATAAAAGTAACTCAACATATATTTTGCAACACAATAATTATGTCTTTTTTTTAATTAATATGCATTTTTCTGATTAGTATCTACCGATTATTTCTTAATTAGTTATGATTTTCTCAAGCAAAAAAAAAATGTTAAGACTACACTGAAAAAGATTTCCTTGAGATTATTTCTTTATTGACAAAAAAAAGTTTGGAAAAATTAGCTGTTTTCTTTTACAAAGTAAACAGATCTAAGATTCAAGAAAACAATTAACAAAATTTCAAGAGTGAAAAAAAGATATTATACATATGAGATACTTCCCACAAGTTGCAAAGATCACTTGTGCCCGAACGGTCATTGGTGGACTCGGAAATTTGCTAAAAGTTGCCAAGTTGGCGATAATCCCCCAAATAGGGCAACACTGACTCAAACCTTCAAAGTATGGAGTCCCCACTTTCATGCAGTTACAATTGTTGCCTGTAGAAGTGTTTTCTCCTGGTATAGAGTTAATATGAGGCAAAAGCATTTTATGCATCTGTAAGAGTACATACAAAAATTTCCGCATTAGTACTGAATCCATGTCAAACAATAACGCCCGGTAAAAGTAGGTTTCGTGTGCATAAAAAATAGCTTCAAAATAATCCAGTACAAGGGCTAAAAGCCTCAACCCAAGAGCGTTTTTCTGTTAAATACATGTAATGAGAAAATTTCCTACTTGCAACCGGATAGCTGTATTTCTGATTTCAACAGAGAAGATGTGTGCATATTTTTTATACATATATAACAAAGTATTTGACAGGTTGTATAAAATAAAAATTGTAATCATACTCCCAATATATGGATTACATCTTTGGACCTGATTCGTGTTTTACTGCTGGCTACAATGACTTCAAATCTGCTCGTTTGAGATTAATTTAGCAATCCATAAATTTGTTACAATAACAATTCCAACGTGATTAAAGTTTACAACTTATTTGGGAGTTGAAGAGAAATTCAGTGTGAGTTTTGTCAAACATTAGCCTGCAGCGATCAGTTTTGCATAACATGATTACATCATTCCTAACATCCCAGTTGTAGATAGTCAAGAGTTATCTGAAGTTTAGATATAGCCAATGAACGTTCAAACAACCCGGACACAGATTGTAAAAACAATCGGGATTCGATTCTTTTACAAATCGAACATTTCGGCAATAGAATGGCATGGCAGCATTGATTTACAAAATATATTGGACGAATCTTAACACATAGTCAACTTATTCACTCAAAGCATCAATGTATATAAATCCAACGAAGTAAATTTGAAGATTGCGCAGTTCGATTTCGGTTTTGCAGGAAGTTCTCTATACTATGTAAAGTATTTTCTCTATATCAATGTCCTAAAACTTCCCAAGTGTACTTACAGACACGGCCAAACTGCGGCTTGCGAGCCTCATGCGGTTATCTTATACTTTCATTGATGTTTGTGCGAATATTAAAGTGAATTGCCGATATAAAATATATCGATTTTTTTTTCAAAACTTACATAATAAAAGTACATGTTTGTCTTTGTGTGTGTCTCCTGTAGTAGAAAATATCAGCTTCTAACAGAAACGAAATTTAGTACCGGATTAGCTAAACTCCCGATTCAACAAAACTTGGCGAGATTTTTTTAAAATTCTGATGAACTGTTTAGTTAGTTTATGTTGAAGTACGATGTTGAGCGATTTTCACGCAAATCGGTTCCTTGACGATCGAAAATATTTTCAGAGTTTCCATCGTAAAATCATTGGAAAGATCGGAAAACGTACTTTCTAACGATTTTTGAACCAAATCCGTTGGACAATTTCTTCTTATTTATTTTTAAATGCATCGAAATATGTATGTTTTGGCTTGCTTTTTCTATTTCGCCGAATCCGAGAATGGAAAATTAGCATAATTATATAGTTTAATAAAAATATGTGTTTACATCTTCATTCTAATACACATACAACATCCGCATATACAAGTAATTTCTTGACTACCACAAGACTTGTCTTATAGCTATAAGCAAAAGGAAATTCGTGTTATTCCAAATTTCATCCCACAAGCAAATTAACTAAAACACAGAATTATTTTTAGTTTTTTCAACTGAAAATCAAATTATTTAAATATTATAACAAGAACATAAATAAAACCACCTATTCAAAAAAATATATTACAGCAATTTAATTTATAAATTTTCCATAAAGAGATTTATATTTAATAATCTTTCTGAACCAGTTCAGAAAAATTTCGTTGTTTGTCCTTTTATCCTTTCTCGATAAATCGGGGAATGAATATAATTTACAAAAGAAAGTTTATAATTTTTTTTGATCTGTTGTTAAAATCGTCTATTTTTTTCTATTACGTGATGAGAAACATCAAATAATTTTAACTAGATAAATATTTTTGTAAACTACAGCTTCTTTTCTTTAATTTAACCCACTTTCGAAACTATCACAACTTTTAATGACGGAACTTGGCGTAAATATTTATTCTTTGATCTAAACCAAAACCATTGATCGGTAGTACGGAGCATATTTCTAAGAGTTTTTAAAAGTTTTCAAATTGATCACGTTTGAGTTCTTACTTTATATGTTTTTATTGTTTTGATAATATTAATAATGCACCCCATTTTACTTAAATAAAATTAAAAAATTATTTTCACTTTCCCATACTATAGTGAACATAAAGTATTGTTTTCCTCCAATATTTTTTTACTTTAATAAATAATAAGTCTATCTTTAATATTCAAAGGAAATTACATGTTCCATGTATACCCACTTCTAAAAGATATCCTTATAGAAGGAGATGGGTAAACACGGCAATGATAGTAGCATCCAATAACATAAAAACAGTTACAGATAAAACAATAACAATAAATAATTACAACATAGCATCTAAAAAGATAAACATGGACAATAAAAAGGTAAAGATGACAATAGAAGCAGGTAAATAATTAGCCATAAATACGGAAAAAACTTAAGACCTTGTGTACCCATTTCCAACATTTTTGATTCCATGTCCATGTGTATGTGATACTTTCATAATATATGCTCATGATAGCACAATAATAGATTCTCTTACTCTTTTACATTTTTCGGAAAAATCTAGAACTAAATATAGAACTTTTAGTAATTCTCATGACTAGTATAAGAATGATCCTAATTTTAATATTTTTATGGCATTATTTTCATATGGGAAAACAATCGCAATTCCTGGAACAACAGAAAAACTGACACTAGTTTTTTAATTCCCTTTGTTTTGGTGGTTATTATAGTGTAATATGGGATAAAACTTATGTCAAAGAATTATCTGAATTCAGTCACAGTACTGAAAAAAGTTTTATCGAAATCGGTCTCGTAGTTCAGGATATTTAGCTTAGAAAGTTCTTTTCGAACTTTCTCTTATATATACCAGGTATTTAAAAATGTGATCAACGGGATTTATTTTAAACCGTTAGTTATATACACATAGTTCCAACCGAAAAAGTGATTTAATTAAGAGGTTATGCAATAGTAATTTAAATGATGTGCAATATTTTGTAAAAAATTAAATTTTTATACACCGTTTTATCTCCGGCCGTCCAAATGGTTGCTCGTGTCCTCTGGATGAGTCGGACGGTCTGGGTCTTCTACACCGTTTTATCTACCGTAAAAAGTTTAATTACAAAACTGGTACCCATACCGTATATCGTAAATTTGACAAAAGATTACAATGTAATGTGACATAGTTATCATTGATTAAAAATCTCATTGAGAAATAAAGGGGCAACCCTAATTCGATTTTGGTTGCAAATCGTTCCTAAAACTTCTACTACTTATTCAAATGTATTTATTTTATGCAAATATTTCAGTAAAGCTATCACGTCGCCATTTAATCGATTCATATTTTGTATTTAAACATCCAAGCAACTCCACTGCACAAGATTTTAAATGATCGATTTACTAGTTCCGATTGCAACCGTTCTCCCATTCAAATACTAACCTTTTGCTTACGGGTGGGACTGTGTCCATCCCAAACTAAGAACCTCTCAAAAAGACAGGTATTTGACATACGCTATCCCAAACAGTTCGATCCCCCTTATGGACGCCAATACCAGCAAAGGAGGATCGAACTGTTTGAGATAAGGTATGTCAAATACCTGTCTTTTTGAGAGGTTCTTCGTTAGGGATGGACGCTGTCCCACCTGTAAGCAAAAGGTTAAAGAATACGCTTATTTTTCCATAGGTTTTGTTAAAGAAACATCTGACAGACTAACGAACTCGCAATTATTAGGGGTTTTTTTTCTCTACATTATTCAAGGATTAAAATAACTTTTAACCAGTATCATCTATTTATTCGTAATACTTTCAAATACAAACTGCTGAAGAAAAATAATTTTAAAACCCTTCTAAATAATTTTCATGAATACATTCAATTTGTGAACGGGCCCATGAATTCACGAATTACAATGATTACAAGCGTATTGAAAAGTCACAATAAAATGGTTACGTCAAGGAGTTTGACAATTTATTTTGTCTTAAACTGGCACTTTGTACATCTGAAGTTTTTTAGTTTGATTAATGAAAGTATGAGCAACATTTTTTGGATTTAAATTTTTTTTGCCAAAACGGCTGTATTTATATATCATGTATGTTTATGCAGGGAACAAGGACATTAGTTAGTTACCTGTATTACATATGTAATATATAACACAATAAAAATTTAATCTAAGAGTGTAGTTAAGGGATTATATATATATATATATATATATATATATATATATATATATATATATATATTTCAAAAGCAATGCGTATTATTTTATTGACTATTTCATAATTAAAGCCTTTATTGTGATTATAACTATATATTTACAGCCAACAGTTAAAAAAACTCCCACTGTTCACTTTTTTTTAAGCATTTGATAAAAAGAATATACTATCCATTATTTTATCTATCTTTATTAGTATAATATATTACATTATTTAAATTACTATTGTATAATTTTCTGTCTCATTTAAAGCCTCTTTTGCAATTGTAACTATATATTTACAACAAGCGGTTCAGAAAAACTTCCCCCGTTCACTTTTTTTAAGCATTTGATAAAAAAAAATACACTATTCATTAATTTATCTATTTTTGTTAGTAGAATATCTTACTTTAAATGCAATGAAAATATTTCCCCTTAGACTTGTCTTTCCCGACCTCTTGGGACCAATAGTGTCGTTCGGAATGCGCGTAAGCATTTCAGTAATGGCTGACACGTGGATATTAATGTCTTCTTAAATGAAGATAGGTCGGTCTCTGCGCTTTACTTTTACCCCATAAGGCAAGTATTGTATTCGTGTCGAAATCGATCTCATTTCGGCCACGTTGAAAATGCAGACATGTCTGAAGGCGTTAACTGGTGACTTCGAATAACCGCTTTTCAGCATTTTTCTCGGCCGGTCGATCTGCGCGTGCAGATTCGACGCAACTGATTAAAACTAAGTTTGGTACAAAGGTGGAAGGTTACACGAAGAGTAAAACAAACTTGGGAACACAAAGAGGAAAGCAGCCTAATTTCAATCCTTCTTCTTCTTCAACCCAGACTGTCCGATCTACCCTAAGGTGTACGGCATCTATTTGGACGGCCGGGAAGTGCCATCCAACTTTGACCGAAACCTAGTAGGGAAGGCATCCACAGGCACCGTAGCCTCCCACCGGCCACCCAAACTGCTGCTGTAAACCTTTGGGTCAGTCGGGTGGTTTGGGTTTTCGACCGTAGCCTCCTTCCTCTACCACCAACCTCTCGGAAGGAGTTACGGACCCACATGTTTAACGGGATCATACTTCGCGTGAACACGGCGACAGTTTGGGCAGAGGCGGGTATCGAACTCGGATCGTCCGAGTGCAATCCCTGCGCGTTAACCACTAAGCTCTCGTGCCCCTAATTTCAATCCTTATGAAATTTGATGCTGGAAATTATTGGAATTATCGGTGTCTATAAAGGCCATAATTGCTCGATTGATCATCCGTCAACGCCCGTGGATCGCGGTTTTGCGGCCATTGCCGTTCGTCGGCACGATGCAAACGATCATTCAGTACAAAACTCCTTAAATGATGTATTTTATCACTTTTCTGATAGAAGTGCTTGTGCTTACAAATCAGTAGCGATATCTACAGCATTATTTTAATTGTGCTTCCAACCATTAACTAAACTCTAAACGCTCAAGATTGCAGTAAAGAAACTTCTTCTCTATAACTGAGTGTTGCATAAATATACGAAAATGCGCAACTGATCGTTCACCACCACCTGTAGACCGTGGTTTTACGGTCAATACTGCTTTTCGGGGCAGTGCAGGCCATGGGATGACCATTGGGAACATAGCTCTTTAACAAGGATTTTAGAATGTCTCATTCATTTAAAAACCAGAAATAAAGTAGGGCAATATTTTAGCTCCACCTACCATTAACAAAAAACTATAAGCGCTCAAGAGTATAGCGAAACAACTCTTGTCCTATAAATGGGCAAAAGTTTTCAACTGATCCTCCATTACCACCCGTGATCCATGTTTTTGCGATGAGATTCAGTTGAGCAATATTTTGCTTTTATCAATAAAAGAAATATGCTAATGAAGAAAAATCCTGTCAAAACGTCTAATTTAAAAATTCCAGAAAAAGTATATTATTAGTTTGGGAAAATAAAAATAATGCTTACATATATAATGATGTTATTCTGTTTAATCAGCAGTTAAATGTTTAAAGGTTTATAAGCCCCGAATAAAATCATAAAACTGATATTTTATCTTTTACATAACTTTATTCACACGATTATATTAAATTGGTTTTACTTTTTTACTTATTCTCTGCTCATATTATTAAAAATATTTATTCATACACATCTCATAATACGATATCCGAAACCGTTTATCAGGGTAACTTCCTGGTATTGAATTTTTAAAAAGCTTTTAATTCTAACTGACTCTATAATCTGATAAATTATGAATTTAACTATGCTTCCTTTTAACGTCAAAATAGATTAAATTATTCACTTAAAAATGCATAAAGTGGACCCGAAACCGGAAACGTACTACTTGCTTCTGAATAATTTTATGCTACACAATAAAAAAAAAGGGGGTCTTTTACCAAGTTTCGTTGCATGGATAACTAGCAACGTATTCATCGGGTTTAAAAGATTTTTTTCCAAGTGGTGCACGCTGGCTTTACGGTAATAAAGAAATAAAACAGATTTGGAGTTCGCTAACCTTTTAAAGTTTGCAGCTGCTACTAGCATGCGGAAATAGGTTTGAAAATAAAGTTACTTAATTTTATCTTAAAACGGTAGTGTAAGTTAAAGGTAAGTGGCAAGAAAAATGTTATTAAACGCTTTTAAGTTTTGATTTATTTTTAAACGCACAAGAAAAGTTTCTCAGATGAGGAAATATATAAGAAAGGAAACAAAACTTCTTTAGCATCGTATTTACTTTCAATTTCAATTACTTAATTTTCATCAATAAAAAAGAGGTGAATACTTTCCTGTTTTGACCTTTTGCTTACGGGTGAGACAGCGTCCATCCCAAACATTACGTATAACTTTTTAAACATTACGTATAAAACAAGCATTTAATTGATATATTTGAGCATACGTAGTTTTGCAATTTTTACTGTTTTTTCGGGCCTTTTCGCAAAATGAGACATGTTATTTTTTTCCGAGCTGTACTAAAATCGAATCAGCACCAGGGTAACCCACAAGTGACTTATCTACGAAATTTTGTGAAATTTTGTCGGTTAGTTTTTTTTAGCTAGTGTGGGTACATACATTGCACAGACAGACAGACAAAAAGATAGACAGACAGAAACATACACACATGCACACAGACGTCATTCAAAAAATGGTTTTTACGGGTTCTAGAGTGCTTGAAACTTTCAGATCCGTCGAAAACTCGAGTTGCGATTTTCGACACGATTCTAATACTTTCCCTATACATTACATTATATTGTAGGAAAATTGAAAATAAATACTTTGATTTACATTAAGTTTGTACTTTTTAACTACAAAATGAATATGTCCACTCACATTATGCTGAAATAAACCTCACCGGAAATGTTAAATTTGTTTTAGAATTTTGGCAATTTCTGTATAAAATGCTCCAAGACACTAAATGGAAAATAATTTAATTTAAAACTGCAAATTTGAAGTCATTTCATTGAAGTAATCGTTCTATGAGTTATATTTTGCATTAAACCACAAATCAATACTGACTATTAATGAAGCAAAAATAAAATGAATTTCGCAATTCACATCAAATTTTCCTTATCTATTCCTGTTGTTTTAGATAGATTTGATAAAAGTTATTGTCTATTCAAATAAAAAAAAAATCTTGTCTGCACAAAAATAACCAAATGCAATCCATAGACAACATGTTCAGTTAAGTAAAATTTTTAATTTCACGCAACTTTGATTCTCAGAGAAATATATTGGCTAAAATTCTCATTTTTTGAAACAACTTATAATTTATGTTTTTTATGCTAGCAAAGTATAGAGGACATATGAAAACCGCTATACTCGTAATGTTTTATGTCTGGAGATATGGCTTATCAGATATAGTGGCCATTTCTTAAGTAAAGTATTTCCCGAATTAAGATATAGCTGCACTAAATTATATCCCAAGTAAAACAACATGAAGTACTTTAAAGTTCATTGACCGCTTGGGTTCTAAAAACTATTTTCAATTTGTTCTTAATTGCGTAATAAAAATAATTTAACACTGACGATAAGAAATGAAAAATAGCTCCCAGTTTTCGATACATTTATATATATAACGCTTCTTGACACCTATCCCTCGGTTATGGTTAAATTCATAAATACTGTTTCTACCCATAAGTATTTTCGGCTTCTATAAAAAAAGTATTATATCGTAACTTGTTATAAAACAAATTAGAAATTGTTGTACATAAAACTTTTTATTTACCTGTCCCGTGTCGTTTGGATTAAAGATGGGCATAACTCATATTAGAACAGACATTAGTTGAAAGTTGCTTTTGGGATTCTATAGGTACTTAATGTTTTGAATTTAATAATTTAAGTATAACGATTTTTAGTATCCATCCCTCGGTTATTGCATTTATAATACTGTATATAATGCTACAATAACTCTTTATAAGGTTGAAAAGTGTTTATGACTTTGTTCATTCTGTCTGTCTGTTCGTTCGCGACACACACACAGACTTGAATCGAAAAATGACTTTATCAAAATGACATTTTAGTATGTTGTTGAAACGGTCTGTGGGACATATGGTCATGTAAATGAATAATATAACCCAGATAGTTTTGGATTAAACCCGGGTTGAAAAAGTGAAATACATTGAACCCTATGGGACCTAATTCTTCAAGCATTTTTTAAGCTAAGTTAAAGTTCACAAATTGCTTCAAAAATTTTAGAAAATATATGAAATGTTAGAAAATAAATTATTATCCACAAAAAAAAAATAATATACAAAAAAAATTTCAGTAAAATATGTTCGTTAGTTTTTTAAATAAAAATTAAAACATTAATTACACCCATATAATATGAGGGGCGCGGTAGCCCATTGGTTAGCGCGCTGGAGTTGCACTCGGTAGGCCCGGGTTCGATTCCAGCCACTGCCAAAACTGCCGCCGTGTTCATGCGGAGTACGATCACGTTAAACATGTGGGTCCGAAAGTCCTTCCGAGAGGTTGGTGGTAGGGGAAGGAGGGTACGGTCCCTGTGGATGCCTTCCCCACTGGGTTCCGGTCTAAATTGGGTGGCACTTCCCGACCGTCCAAATAGTTACCTTACACCTTTCTGGTAGGTCGGACGGTCTGGGTTTCAACATCCCATATAATATGAAGAGATCACGTGACCCACTTGAAAATAAAATATGACATCCATCTTTTTCCCAGTCTAAAAATCGTGATTTTAAAGTCCTTTTAAATTTATATTTAGTGTTGCATCCATCCTAAAACCCCTTTATTTTTGCATATTTTCTGTACATCTATATTCTGTGCTAACACACATACAATATTTTTGCGTTTAAAGGATCACCAAATTTTGATTATTGACTTGATTTACAACGAAGCGTATTTTTAATGGATGCAAAATGTAAACAAGTGATTGTAAGATGCGTTGTACAAGAATTGCTGAATTTTTTCACGCAAAATTATTTAGCTCTGGAGTCTGGAGTAAAAGTGATATGAATGAAATTTTCATTGCTTTTACATAGAGAGCCAGCCTATTTGTATTTCGATGACGTCATTTGAATAAAGTTCATTTTTTTTTCGGGGAAGTTTTAAGTTTTCAAATATAATACATTATTTTAGTAATGTGATAATTTAAATTACTAGGGGGCTCTGCCCCTGCTCGCTCAGCTCGCGCAACCCCCTTCGGGAGGCTTAGCCTCCTACTCGCTGCGCTCGCAGAGCTCGCTTCATATCTATCTTTCTTAAAAATTTTACTTTCAAAAATATCTTTTCTATCCCTGTCTATTTTCCGCAGGAGAGAAAATCAGGGATTTTTCTTAGCCCAGGTTAATTCAAAAATTGAATTCCTTGATCATGAGCTCGCCCCGCGAGCTATTTCATGCCACACTAAAGTTTAAGTCGATAAACGGTTTATTTCCTCGTGTTACCCTGTTATTCCTCTATAAATGTGCCAAATTTCATATTTTTGTATGCTATAGTTTTTACGGTACGAGACAGAGAAATCGCTTAATGTGCCGATACGAAAAGAAAAGTTCACTTCAGAAGTACACAAAAAGTAAAATATCTCAAAAACTACATCAAAATTAAAAACAGGGGCTCCATCCTTCAAAAATTCATCCATGTAGGTACCTACCTGCAAAAATTCGTGGTCTTGCTATGGTTAGTCTATCCAGGACGCGAATTCGCAACTCAAATATTTTGTCTTTGACTTTGACGTTAAGTATTTCTTAAACTGCAATATATATCAAAAAACGGTTTATTTCAACGTATTTCCCAAAAATTCTTGTACAAGTATACTAAATTTCATATTTTTATATGCAATAGTTTTTGCGGTACGAAGTAAAGAATCTCGAGAAACGAGAAATTTCTCAAACCGCGGCGGCCTACTTTTTTTTAATATAGAAAGATAGGGAGATATCAGCGCTGAATGTATCGAAGTTTAGAGATGTTTAAATAAAATTGCATTACAGTTGGAAAGTGTTTTATAATCAATGCTTCATGCATGATTGATCTTTCTTGTTTTTATATCTGATGCATCTACTGCTGCTTTACTTTAGACGTCTATGAAGATTTAAAGCATAATTGTAACTCTCTAGAAAACTTTTTGTAACAGAAATCTATGTACATGGTTATTACTTTGAGTTCTTGTTGTAGTTTTTTTTTTTTTTTGGCATAAAGAGTCTACACATAAAATTTAGAATTTGTGTTATCGTGTCCACACACACACACGAATATCTTTCCAAAAGCATTCCAAGTGGATTTGCAAACCTTCTTCTATATGAAAGGAATCGTGTTCGCTTCAAATTTTGAGTTGAAATGCAACTTATGATTTATTGATCAACCCTATTAATCTGATTTATTTTATACGCTAACAACGTGTTTAACGTGGCTGTTATTGCATTGAAATCAATGTCATTAATCACAAGTTCCTCTAAAAATCCAAATTTAGGAGTTATTCAGACAACAGTCCCCACTGCTTCTAACTTGCAGCGTAAACTTGTTCGGGCGCCACTGTAAAGAACTCTTGGGAAGTCGAACCACATATTTTTAGCTTATCAGACGATGCTGGTATTCGCGGACTAATTAAAAAGCTATTTTTTTCTTTTTATTTTGAAACTGAACCGTATAAGCTGAACTAAATTGTATTTTAAGTAAACCGATATGTTGTCTTTCAAAATGTAATGTTCTCGTAAATTCACTCTTATTTTCTATAAAACAAATTCTTTCGACTAATGTGTTCCTCTCAATTTCGTAATAAATATGCTGGTGATTAGTATTTTCTGATTTCAATAAATTAATATACCTTTATCTCTGGAACGGAAATTTGACATCATTTTCCCCAGTATCACCACTTTTGAATGTTGGGGCTAAAGTTATGAACAATCTTTTTTTTTTCTTTGAGGATTCTATAGTCCTTTTTAAAACGCATTACACCTTTTTTAAAATGAATTATGGAAATGGTTGTAAACAAGACCTTTTCATGCGCTTGCCCTACGTCGATGTGATTAAGAGTGGGCACAAATCAAATTAGTCGAGTCATTAATGGAGGCGCGCTTTTCAACATTTTCTATTTACAATAACTTTGGAAAGTAATTAGTTGTTCAATGTTTGACGGAAGGGAATTAACGGTACCAATTTGTTATGTTTGATGTTATTCACTTACCACAGATTGCAATTATTTCAATCTATGGACGTTCAAAAACAAGCAAGATCACACTCATAAACCCGCCTATAGCAGTTGTTCTCAATGTAGGTTCGCGCTCTTATTGCACCGGTCTGAAAATGCTGTTATTTGCAAAGGGGACCTAGCAATATCACGTTAAATGCTTTATTTGTTTTTTGTTTTATAAAATAGTTATTGCTATAGAAGTAACCGTTAGTTGCGGGCATCGCTGCTAATTAATTATGCACGTTGATAAGTCAAACTAACCAGCTAATTGGTACATCTTCTGTAGCCCATACGATGTAATGTGGGACGGGCTGTACGTTCAGAGGTGACTGATTCAGATTATCTGTAATTTGATGAAGGGTTGTTCTTCTATTGAGCTGAGCAAGTCTGCCATCACTATGCTCAACTTGAGCAAAAAGTGGCTGCAGACGATCACACTCCGTATGTATCACGCCTCTGAGACGTGGTTTTTGGTTTGCTGGTTTACTCTATGTAAACTCTAATAACTACTGCCTCTTTGTTGTTGTTGAGACTCAGACCGTCCGACCTACCAGAAAGGTGTAAGGTAACTGTTTGGACGGCCGGGAAGTGCCACCCAATTTAGACCGGAACCCAGTGGGGAAGGCATCCACAGGGACCGTACCCTCCTTCCCCTACCACCAACCTCTCGGATGGACTTACGGACCCACATGTTTAACGTGATCGTACTCCGCATGAACACGACGGCAGTTGTGGCAGCGTGCAAATCCAGCGTGTAAACTACCGCTCCTCTGTTCCCGAAAGGTGTCAACATCACGCGGTGTTCCCAGGTGGTCACCCACCCAAGTACTATGCTGCTCGACTTCGGTGATCTTACGAGAACCGGTGTTTTCAGAACGGTAGAGCCGTTGGCTCAACTACTGCCTCGTGTAATCTGTAGCAAAATTATGTATGAGGGTATCTAATAAAAAGTATATATCAAATGCATGCCTATTATTAGGGTTTCCGCCATTGAACGTTATTGCATAGAAAAATAATAAATTCCCTGTATTTACCTGGAATACCCTGGATCCGGTTTACCCTGGATTTTCTACTGTTAAATACAAAAGTTAAATACATTACAAATAGACTCACAGCATGCTTACATGGATATTTTATTTCACAACTGTTC
This sequence comes from Amaurobius ferox, assembly GCA_951213105.1. Classification (NCBI taxonomy): domain Eukaryota; kingdom Metazoa; phylum Arthropoda; class Arachnida; order Araneae; family Amaurobiidae; genus Amaurobius; species Amaurobius ferox. The sequence continues at coordinate 149,448,722 of OX578134.1, read as the reverse complement.
TCTTTGAAAATAATGCTCTTTAAACATTGCTGTATTTTTAAAGCATTTTCATATTACGTTGTAAAATCAGGTATGAAATTGAATAAAGTTTCTGTCATGATGTCTTTTTTTGTGGAAATTCCTAAAAAAGCACTTAACTCAGGAAGTTCTTATCCGATCTGCAAAATTCAAGAAGTTTCAAGATCTCACCAGAAATATTGTTATTGACGATATTTCGTCAAATTCGCAACCAAGGTAACTTAATTTGTCGTCGAGGTCATGTGACTCGGACCTTAAAATTATATCACTAGTTTTCTGTTACTTATTCGTATAATGATGTCACTCCCGTTAGATACTTCCGCTTTATCCCTGCCACATTTCTTTCATGATTTACTTGGTACCTCGCGTCCTAAGATGTTTAACATAAAAATCCAGACATGTATAAATGAGTGGTTTGAAGAGAAATAAGCACTTGAACCCCATAATAAGCCACAGAATTTATTTAATTAGGCTGAACTTCAAATCGCTTAATGAAACCTGTTTTAATCTTTCCATTAAAATGATACATTAATATTTTAAAAATGATTGAAATTTCTACTTTTCAAATATTACAGCGAAACACCCGTTTGTCTCTCACGGCACTGCTTCTGAAAAGATCTGACCGTATAACCATAAAATGTGAAGGTAGTTATTAATTTCAGCATCAAACATTGCATAACTAATTAATTATCTAACTTTTAATACCCAGAAAATGTGAATCAATAAGTTAATTTAATTCAGGTTCTCCTTTAATCAGATCCACGTGGGACAGGCACATAAAAAGATCTTATTTAACTTCTTTTCTTATAATTTATTTTCACAAATAACGAAATTGTGCATTTTAATCGGTGTTAGAAAAAGTAGTTTTCGTAATTTCAACTGAATTATCAACAACAGAAGGAATGTGGTGTTACAAGTGTATTTAATAGAAAAGTATTGAAATTTATTAAAAATGGAACTGTTTTTATTCTTAATCAGCGTTTCATTATTTTTGCTGCGAAATTAAAAGAATTTTGCAAAAGGAAACCATAAATTTCAAACGGATACTGAATCTTTAAAGACTGTGAATTTAATTTATCAAAATACTAATATTTAAGCCTGTCATAGACAGGGAAATTAATACGCCAGAAATTAAGTTATAACTTTTTTCATCATCATCATCATCATTGGCTCAGCAGCCCATTGTGGACCTTTTAAGCGACTCTACTTGGAGCAATGCTCCACACAATCAATCCATCTCAATTTCGGTCACCTTTTTGATCTTTTCCCAAACGGTGTGAGCATAATTTCTTTGTGATTCTGTTGTTATTCCTTTCAAGCAAATGTCCTGCCCATTGCATTTTGTTAATTTTAATGTATTTGATTATGTCAATGTCTTTATATAATTTGTATAGTTCTGAATTGCACCTTCTTTTCAGAATATCATTTTCCTGAATTCCTCTAAAAAGACTTCACAGAAATTTTGACGCAGAGCATTTTCATCATGTACTGCGATAGTTCAGGTTTCTGAAGTATAAATTAAGGTAGGTCTTAAAAAGCACTTTATATAGTTGTAATTTTGTTCTTCCAATAAGGTGTGATCTGGTAACAAAATGTTATCCATGAAAACAGCGAGTTGTAGCTATGATTTGTTTTTGGATTTCTAAACCAATATTATTTATACAGTTTATTTGAGATTCTAGGTACTCGAGAAAATCAAATTTACACAAATCAGCATCAAATACAAGTGGTAAGATCCACTTTTGGTAAAAGCCATATGTACTTATAAAAATGTATGGAAGCACGCTAATTTAGCAAAAACTTTAAAGTGAAATAATGACGACAACAAAATTTCGTAAATTTAAAGGTGTTTAATACTAACACCATTTATGACGCACATAAAATTACAAATCCAGAATGCTTTCGGACGTCCCTACGTCCTTCATCATTGGCAATGTAAATTGTTTAAAATGTGACGAACATAAGTTCTTATACACAGCCCACAACCATGAGACAAGATTTGCATACAAATCTTGTCTCACTGTTATGGACTGTGTATGTGAGCTCATGTTCGCCACATTTTAAACAATTTACATTGCCAATGATGAAGGACCGTAGTGACGTCCTAAAGCGCTATGGATTTGTAATTTTGAATACGTCATAAATGATGTATTAAAGACCTTTTAATTTACCAAATTTAGTTGTACTTTATTATTTCATTTTAAAGCCATGCATTTAGTTTTGTCGCGGTTAATTTTCAAATGCATTTTATTAGCAGCGGTTTCTAATGCAAAACATACCTCTTTTACATACTATTTACCGGTTCTGGCTATAGCAGCAATGTCATTTTAACCAACAACAAATAAATGTGTTATTCACCCAAATCCGTTTTACCTACATCCAAATGCAGCCACTGTTGAATTTCTCCTCGTTAATTAAACGATGGCAGTTGCCAAACCATTGAAAAGCAGGTATATAATAATTAATTATTGATGAGGATTTTTTTTTAAAAACAGTTCAGGTTTATTGCTGAATACTACTTCCACGATAGATTTTTTTACTGATATTTTCTACTTCCCAGTTTTTTCAATAACATCGAAGTTTTATCGAATGAATTTATGTCAAAAAATGAATTTAAAAAAATCTCCTTTGGGAAATAAAATATATAATTCTCTTATGTCGATGACAAAGATTTCCTTTCTTTTTATTGTTTTGTAAGTTTTCAAGTGTAATAATAAATAACCAGAAATACTAACGTGATAATCACTCAGTTTTAAAATTGACTCAGCTAAAAAATGCATTATTACTTTCCTTATATACAAAATCTGATGTGGGCAGCGCATGACTTTCCTTATATAATGCAATGAATTTACTACTTTTACAGTAAAAAAAAATACGTTTTTCTTATAGTAGACACTAATATTCTTTCCAAGATATTGAATTTTCGACAATTGGTCGTCATTTTCATTGATTTAGCGTCATTTTTATCCATTTGGCGAGATTTTCTTTAATTTGGCAACATTTCAAAAAGTCGCCAGGTTGGCGATATTACGCCAAATTCGTCGCCAAAATCTCGCCAAGCGTTATGGACGAAGAAATAAGTTATTCGTACAGCAGATAAATGACTATTGACGTTCAAATACAAAAGTATTACTCAAAGTATCTTTTTTCATGAATGGAACGAGCTAGATCCACGAGAATGATGTCACCCAATTTATCGCATGGTATTACATATGAAAAGTGAACATGTTTCTCAAGGGAAATATTTTTTTTTATTTTATATGATTTTTGATAATTTTTGGAAAAATGTGCGATATCTCGAGAACGGTTGATGTTAGAGTTCTAAAATTTATTTCAATCGTTTTCTAATGAAAAATTACATAAGAAATGTCTATTTGCGTAACTTTATTAGTGGTTTTGATTTTTTGACGATTTTTTCAAAATTTCATTCGAAAATTTAGGGGAGTTCTGAACATTCGATTGCGTATAAAAACAACAGGCTTCCAGTGTTTATGGATTGTGATTTTTGTACCAAAGTTGGTTCGAATCGGCCCATTCGTTCGTCAGTTTTCGTCTCCACAGGCTCACTGACACACACACACACACATACTTTCACACACATACTTTCACACACACACACAAACATCACTTCAAAAATGTTTGATTCGTGATCAGGGATGCTTGAAACGTGCTCTCCCGTCGAAAACTCGAAATCGAATCTTCGACCCTGTCACAATACTTTCCTTATACATTATATATATAAGGAAAGTAATAATGTATAAGGAAAGTATTGGGACGGGGTAGAAAATTCGAATTCGAGTTTTCGACGGGAGAGCACGTTTCAAACATCCCTGATCACGAATCAAACATTTTTGAGGTGATGTCTGTGTGTGTGTGTGTGTGTGTGTGTGTGTGTGTCTGTGTATGTGTGTGTGTCAGTGAGTCCGTGGAGACGATAACTGACGAACCAATGGACCGATTCGAACGAAATTTGGTACAAAATTCACAATCCATAAACACTGGAAGTCTATTGTTTTTATACGCAATCGAATGTTCAGAACCCTCCTAAATTTTCAAGTGAAATTTAAAAAAAAACGTTAAAAAATTAAAACCACTAATAAAGTTACGCAAATAGACATTTATTATGTAATTTTTCATTAGAAAACGATTAGCATAAATTTTAGAACGCTAACATGAACCGTTCTCGAGATATTGCACATTTAAAAAAAAAATATCAAAAAGTCATATAAAATAAAAATAAAAATTCCTATTGAGAAACATGTTCACTTTTCATATGTAATACCATGCGATAAATTTGGTGACATCATTCTCGTGGATCTAGCTCGTTTCATTCATGAAAGAAGATACTTTGAGTAATACTTTTGTACTTGAACGCCAATAGTCATTTTTCTTCTGTAAGAATAACTTATTTCTTCGTCCATAACGCTTGGCGAGGTTTTGGCGACGATTTTGGCGGAATGTCGCCAACTTGGCGACTTTTTTAAATGTTGCTAAATTAACGAAAAACTCCCCAAATAGATAAAAATGACTCTAATCAATGAAGACTCATTGATGATGACGACATAGAAAATGACGACTCATTGACGAAAATTCAATATCTTGGAAAGAATACAAATAACTACTATAAAAATAATGTATTTTTTTACCGTAAAATTAATAAATTCATTGCATTATATAAGGAAAGTCACGTGCTGCCCACATCAGATTTTTTATGATCAAGCTTGAATGCGCTTAATTGGTTTTATTAAAATTTTCGTTTTGGATGTGAACTGCGAGTTGAATAAGAATATATATGATAACATAATATTTATTCTCTTATTAACTTCGAATATTCGCAAATATATGTTAGTTTAGATGTAAAAAGCTAATTTTATGCTTTAGTTGCTTAAATAGGAGTTTTAAATAAACAATGATCCGTTAAAATAACTTTGTTCTTTTATATTTTACTATTGTGCATTTGCTGTAATTAAATTAGGTTGAATTAAAATACTTTAGACAAAAATTTCGAATCAGAAATAGCATCGACTAATTATTGCTAAATATTATTTTTAGTTTTTCTTATTAATTATCTCTATATCTGGATTAAATAATGTAAAATGAAAATGTTTGTTTCGAGAAAATATTCGAATTAGATACAAATTTAAATTGAATAATAACTAATTGTTTCTCAACATCTGTATAAATAAAATTGAAAATCTGTCTGTCTGTCTGTCTGTGTGTTTGTCCCGTCATCACGGGAAAACAGCAGAAGAGAATTTGATGAAATTTTGTGGGTACCCTGAAAATAGTCCCACTTAAAATTTAGTCTATGTTTGGAGTTTTTACAATCAGTGGTTCTCGAGATATTAGTAAAAAACGAAATTTTCGTTTGTCTCATTATCACGGAAGAACGGCTGAACCGAATTTGATGAAATTTGGTGGATAGCCTTAAAATAGCCAGCCATAAATTTAGTCCAAGTTTTGAGTATCTAAGACCAGGGGTTGTCGAGATATTTTTAAGAAACGAAACTTTTTTCTAGGAGTTCTTCTCTCTGACTCCGTGGTTTATCCAAACGAAAAGCTAGAAATCGTTTGAAAGTGAATTAAAACGTTATCGCTGCGTTTGATGGGAGATTTTTTTTGAGCTAATTAGTCACTTTCTGAAAACATGAATTGTTTGAAACATGATTTAAATGTGAAATCTATCTCCATGGTTTATTTTCGGAAGCTTTTACTGAACAATGAAAAGTATAAAGACATCAAAATGGCTATTTAATTTCGCAGTTTATGCTGAAGATTCTATCTTATATCATGTTGCTCAGAAACGCAATTAAATTAAATCTGTCTGTTAATTTTAATTATTATTTTTTCGATTTGAATAATAAATAAATGGATATAAAAATATATTTTAGAAAAGAACGATTTGATTTTTCTTATAGCATTTTTAACTGGATAATATCAACTACGGTCTTCAGGTTTAAACGTTATTATTATTGATATTTTCGGGGATTATTGATTCAGGGATTATTGATATTTTCATGTTATTATGCAATTGTTTTATTATGTTAAAAATTGTTTAAACTCATATATTGTACGTTGTAAGAGTAATCTTCTACAAATACACGGATATATCTTCTAATCTACGAGAATATAAATAGTACAGGTATATTGACATATGTTTTTATATATATTGGAAACAATTACGACCTTCTGGTATAAAGAGTACGGGGATTATTGATATTTTCAATTTATTACGTCATCTCTTTTGTTTTGGCAAAGATTTTTGAGACTCATATTGTAATACGGGTAGTTTTCTACTAACACACTGGCATATTTTCTAAACTGCGACAATATAAGTAGTACGGGGTTGCATATGCTGATTCAATTCTTTTTTTTTGTGTGTAAATTTGCTTACAAAAGGGGCCAGGATGTTTTATTCTTCAGATCTGTCTGTGAAGATAATTTTGCATAGTGCGAGCAAATATATTTTTAAACTTCTCTTTAGGAGCAATATATTTAATATTTTAACAGAATTTGCACACGATTGCGCATTATAACTTTCTTTATATTATATACTCCTCACGAAGAACGGGTATGCTGCTAGTAAATCTATATAAATAAAATTGAAAATCTGTCTGTGTGTCTGTCTGTCTGTCTGTTTGTCTCATCATCACGAGAGAACGGCTGAACCAAATTTAGTGAAATTTTGTGGGTAGCCTTAAAATAGCCCCCTATAAATTTGGTCCAAGTTTTGGGTTTCTAAGACCAGAGGTTGTCGAGATATTAATGAAAAACGGAATTTTTTCCTAGGAGTTCTACTCTCTAACTCCGTGGTTTATCCAAACGGAGAGGATGAAAATCGTTTGTTCAACGTCAACGTGAATTAAAACTTTATTTCTGAGTTTAATGGAGGATTTTTGCTCAAATTAGTCAGTATCTGAAATCATGAATTGTTTGAAACATGGATTTAAATGGAAAATAAATCTATCCGCATGGTCGATTTTACACAAGTATTTACTCAACAATAAAAAGTATAAAATCTGTCTGTTAATTTTAAATATTATTTTTTCGATTTGAATAATAAATAAATGGATATAAAAATATATTTTAGAAAAGAGCGGTTTGATATTTCTTTTTATTATATTAATTGCGGACTGCGCACATCACTTTCATTTATTTTGACAAAGAGTTTTTAAGCTTTTATATTGTGTTTAGCTTATAAACCCATATATTGTGTTTACCAATAAATTCATTTATCCGATTGTTGAAACAGACAAAGAGTAGAACGCGCATATCTTCTAATGCAATTTTAGTGTTTGCATTTAGTATATACAAACGGGATCAGGATTCTTCAGATCTGCGAATTCAGAGCTACGAATTTGGCGGAATATCGCTAACTTGGCAACTTTTATTAAATTTTGCCAAATTGAAGGAAATGTCGACAAATTGATAAAAACGACGCAAATCAATGAAATTAAATTCGTTTTTTAGAACAGCGTACTGAAATGATGTTTCAGTAGCATTTGTTGGTCAGTCCATCCATCCTACTTAGTAACACATTTAGCGAATTTTTAAAATATCACAAATTGATAAAAATATTTGTAAATCTATAAAAATATCACAAAATTGAAAAAACTGCGCTTAATAAATGAAATTAATTGTGTTTTGTTAGTGGATAGTTTTATGATGATGTTTCGATAATTTGTCGCAAAATGGGACTATCAGTTTTATAGTCCCACTTGGCGATAAATTTGGCGATTTTTTAAATTATCGCTAAATTGATGAAAATGTCGCCAAACATTCCATGGAGATAGCATTATTCAGACGATATGATTTCCATCAATTAATTTGAAGCAAATGATAGCATGTCGTTTAGCAATTGGTGTAAATGCAATGTGTTATGCGGCATACGATTTTTATTAAATCTTTTCTAATTTGAATATAAAATAAATTAGATATGAATATAAAATAAATTTCATTGGCATTGCATTTTTGACTGGATAATATCAATTACGGTCTCCAGGTTACACATTATTATTATTGATATTTTCGGGGATTATTGATTCAGGGTTTATTGATATTTTCAAGTTATTATGTCATTGTTTTATTATGACAAAAATTGTTTAAACTCATATATTGTACGTTGTAGAGTAATCTTTTACAAATGCACAGGTATATCTTCTTATCTACGAGAAAATAAGTACAGGTATATTGGCATATATTTTGATCTATACTGGCATATATTAGAATCAATTACGATCTTCTGGTTTAAAAATTAAGGGAATATTGATATTTTCAATTTAGTACGCTATCTATTTTATTTTGGCAAAGATTTTTGAGACTCATATTGTAATACGGGTAATCTTCTACTAACATACAAGCATATTTTTTATCTGCGACAATATAAGTAATACGGGGATATATATATATATATATATATATATTCCCATATAATTTTAGTGCTTTCATTTTGGCATATATTGGAATCAATTACGGGTTTATAGATATTTTAAATTTATACATGTAGTCTACTAATACAGGTTATACCTTCTAATATTCGAGTATATAAGTAGTACGGGTCCCCTACAAATTTAGCGCTTTTTTGTATATATTGATTCAATTTCATATTTTTTGTATATTTGCTTTCAAAAGGGGCCAGCATGTTTTATTTTTCAGATCTGCCCGTGAAGATAATTTTGCATAGTGAGAATAGATATTCTTGAACTTCCTTTTAGGAGCAATAAATTTAATATTTTAACATAATTTGCACATGATTTTGAATTATAAGTTTCTTTATATTATATACTCCGTACAAAGAACGGGTATGCTGCTAGTATAAAATATAATCTGAACTTAGTAAGTTGAATAGGCTAATAATTGATGCAAATAAACTTAAAAATGATGTGCAAAATTATTTAAAAACTTATGTTAAGAATATTACCAGAAAAGTACAAATTCGAAAATACAGTCAAGCATATACATTTCACAAGGATGACGTTAGAGATAACTATGAAGAGACTTGAATTGCATAGAGTCGAGAACGAGTCCCCAAGCATAGGCTTAGCGACTTCTAAAAACCCTAGGCTTGGCGACTTCTTAAAATCCCTAAGCTCCAAAAAACCCAAGCATAGGTTTGGCGACCCCTAAACACAGTGAATTTTGCATTTGGTGGTATAACTGAATCTGTCTTTTTCCCCTAACAAACTAAACTTACTCGCTTCCGAATCAGATTAATACCGCCACATTCTCATTGTCTACGGACGAGTCGGACGGTCTGGGTCTTCAACATCCTCGTTGTTAGCTATTTATTAATACTTTTTTATCCACATGTATCCTTAAAATTGTTACCTCAAATATTGAAATATTGACATATTTAAGGAAAAGAAACCCGATTAGTTTTACTACTGGCTTATGGAAAGCAAATTAATCTAAACGTATGTTAAGTTTTAATTTGTTGTTTTAAAGATAGGAAACTGTGTTTGTGGATAAAATTTTTGTTTCGAGAAGTCAATATATTGGATTTTTGTGAACAATATATAGGATTTTTGTAATTTTTCTTTGAATTTTGTACTGCTTTTACTCTTTTACCTCATAATATTAACATCAAAAGATTATTTCTGAAGCTTGGGGTATGACATAATCGAAACTTTTAAAGTTGTGTGAAGAAAATATCTGATATGTGAATACATAAAATAATGTATCTGTTTCCAAAAATAGATTTTAACGGGTAAGTACAAAATAGAATTCACGTAACTTGCTTTCCCAGTATAAAAAATCTGATGTGGGCAGCACATGACTTTCCTAGCAGACTCATATTCACAGTCTCTTTATTTCTTCAATAATTCGTTAAATTGAGTTTAATTGCAAAAAATAACACCCAATATTATTTTATATCGCATTGAATTTGAACTTTTACTTCCATTTTTGTTTTTATTGGGTAACTCAACCTATTTTCAAAAGTGGCTGGCGAAAAAGGTAAAATTTCTCGAGAACGGCCAGTCCTAGAGTAATGGGTTTGGTCTTATGTCTTATTCTTTCATCGACAAAAATTACGTACAAAACAAGCATCCGTTTGATATATTTGTGCATACGTAATTTTTAATTTTAGATTTTGACGCATTTTGCAGGTTATTTCGCAGGAAAATGTAGGTTTCTATTTTCTGAATTGCATCAAAATCTAATCAGCACTAGGTTAACCCTCAAGTGACGTATCTACCAAATTTTGTGAAATTTGGTAGATTAGATTTTAAGCTAGAGTAGATATAGACATTTTTTGCTGGCCATTTCGCAAAAAAGGCAGGTTCCTTTTTTCGGAATTGTACCAAAATCTGATCAACGCAAGAGTAACTCACAAGTAACTTATCTACCAAATTTTGTAAAATTTGATTTATTAGTTTTTTAGCTAAAGTGGATACAAACAATTTTTGCAAACCATTTCGCGGAAAAGGAGGGTTCTTTTATTTCGAATGGTAGCAAAATCTAATCAACACCAAGGCCACACACATGTGATTTACCTACCAACCTTTATGAAATTTGGTCTATTAGTTTCCGAGTTAGAGTGGATACATATATTGCACACACAGACACATAGACACGCACACAGACAGGCACACACACAAACAAACGTCAAGCTAAAAATAGTGTTTTCGTATTCTAGAGGTGTTAAAACGTGTAGATCCGTCGAAAACTCGAGCTGCGATTTTCCACATGATTCCAATACTTTCCCTATATATTACCATGTATTGCAAGGAAAGTAAAAACTGATGTGAGCAGGATATGACTTTCTCTGCAGACTCATATTCACTTTCCTTTTATTTTTTCAATAATTCATTATATTGAGTTTAATGGCACAAAATAACAGTTATAATTATTTAAAATTACACTGAATGTGTAATTTTAATTCAATTTTCGTTCTCATTTGGTGACTTGCCTTATTTTCCAAGGTATCATAGCAAAAATGCGAAAAATCTAAAATATCTCGAGAACGGCTCGTCGTAGTGTTATGGGGTTGGTCTTACTCTTTTTACCATTAAATATTACGTATAAAACAAGCATTTAATTGATATATTTGAGCATACGTAGCTTTGCATTTTAAATTTTGACGATTTTTTGGGCCATTTCGCAAAAATAGACATGTAATTTTTTTCCGAATCGTACCAAAATCTAATCAGCACCAGGGTAACCTGCAAGTGACTTATCTACCAAATTTTGTAAAATGTGACCAATTTGTTTTTTAGTTGGAGTGGATACAGACATTTTTGAAGGGCCGTTTCGCCAAAAAAAAGCTGGTTCTTTATCCCGAATCGTATCAAAAACTAATCAGCACCAGGGTCATACACAAGTGACTTAACTACCAAATTCTATGAAATTCGGTCCATTAGTTTTTGAGTTAGAGTGGATACATACATTGCACAGACACACAGACAGACGTCATGCTAAAAATTGTTTTTTTCGTGTTTTAGAGGTCCCAAAACGTGTAGATCCGTCGAAAACTGAAGTTGCGATTTTCGGCATGATTCCAATACTTTCCCTATACATTACCATGTATTGCAGGGAAAGTGAAAAGCATTTTAAATGTTCACTTTGGCCAAATTAACAAGAAAGTAACAAGAAATATCAATCACGCATAAAGCATTGATTGTGAAACACTTTCCAACTTCAATGCAGTTTCATTTAAACATCTCTAAAATGCGATATATCCCTCGGTAATATTTTAAAAATTATCACAATACTACATTAATTTATTATATTTGAACACTTGAAACTTCATCGAAAAATATGAACTTCATTCAAATGACGGCATTGAAATGTAAATTGCCTGGTTTTAACATCTCTAAAATGCGATACATTTCTCGGTAATGTTTTCAAAATTATCATAATACAGTCGAACCTCGACATGTCGAATTTGAAGGGAGAAAAAAAAAATTCGAGATATCAAAAATTCGAGATATCGAAAATTTGAAAAAATTTAAGGAATTCATAAAAAATACTAGTCCTACACTTTACACATTTTTAAAAGAATCACTTACTTTATCTTGCAGACAGAGAATTGGGTATTACTCAAGAAAATGCTGACAACAAATAAAGCGAAGCTTGAAATGATTGGATACACATTTAATGTAATACTATGTGCGTACATACATTATTAAAATTTAATCTTGTATTTCTTTACTTTGCAAAATAGCCATCAATGTCAGTTTGGTTACAGTTACTGAATCCTTCAATATCTATCACATTTTCCAAATGAGCTAATTTTGTGGCGATAGTTTACTTTAAAACTCTGAATAATACCTTGGTCCAAAGGCTGCAACTTAGAAGTTGTGTTTGGTGGCATAAAATGAACTTTCGCGGATTTTAATTTCAGCACGCTATTGTGTGCTGCACAGTTGTCCAAGAAGAGAACAATATCGCGATTTTCACGGGACATTTTTCTGTCTAGTTCCTTCAAGCAATTAGTGAACATTTCGGCAGTCATCCAAGCCTTTTTGTTCGCAAAATAAGTCATTGGAAAAGATTTCATTCCTGAAAAACATCGGGGTTTAGCAGATTTAACTATCATAAGAGGTCTTTCAGAGAGTGCAAAACAGCACAGTAAGTCTTTCTTTGCTCCTTTTCTAGCCATGACATGCTTCGCCTTTAATGGTCATAGTTTTATCAGGCATGCACTTAAAAAATAGTCCTGTTTCATCTGCCTTAAATACATTTTTTCGATCGTATTTTTCCAAATGAAAAGTTGAAAATGGTAAGATGATCCAAATGGTAAGATGAAAAAATTCGTGATATCGAGAGTTTGATTAGAAAAATTTCGAGTTAAAGAGTTTGTTTTACATTAGTTTTATACCGTGCGTGAAGGGAGATGAAAAAAATTCGAGATATCGAAAATTTCGAGATACCGAGGTTCGGCATATCGAGGTTCACCTGTACTATAATAATTTATTATATTTGAAAACTTCATCGAAAACAATTGAAATGTATTCAAATGACGCCATCGAAATATAACACGCCTGGCTCTCTCTATAAAAGAGCATTTCATTAATAAACATTTTTCCATTCATTTCATTCATCACAATACTGTAATAATTTATTTTATTTAAAAATTAAAACCATGGAGATACAAGTAATTTAACTCTATGCTTAAACATTTATCGAAAAAATCCTCGTTCTCTTTGTAAAATATATGAATATTTCATTCATATCAGCTATATGCAGACTCCATGAGTTAAATAATTTTGCGTTAAAGCAATGCAACAATTCTTATACAACTCATTCTGCATATTTTGCTGTTTACATTTTCCATAAGTGAAAAATAGGCTTCGTTGTAGAAATAATCAAATTTGGATGATCATTTAAACTTAAATATATTGTAATTGCGTTGTTTCAGTATGTAGATGCACAGAATTTAAGCAAAAATAATGCGTTTTTAGGACGGACACAGCACTAAATATGAATTAGAAAGAGCTTTAAAAATCACGATTTTGACACAAGATGGATGCCATATTTTATTTTGAAGTGGATCACGTGATCTTTTCATATGAATGTCAAGTGATCGCTTCATATAAGAGGTGTAATTATTATTTTAAATTTTATTTACAAAACTACTGAATATATTTTGGTGAATTTTTTTTATATATTTTATGGGATAATTTGAATATTTCTTAAAATTTTCGAAGCAATTTGTGAATTTTAAATTTGCTCAAAAAAATGTTTGAAAAATTAGGTCCCATAGGGTTCAATGTATTTCATTTTTTCAACCCGGGTCAATCCAAAACTAATTGGGTGATATTATTCATTTATATTCCCATAGGTCTCACAGACTGTCAAAACAACATACTAAAATTTCATTTTGATTAAGTCATTTTTACGGCAGTTATCGTGCTGACAGGCAGACAGACAGACAGAATGACCAAAGTCATAAACAATTTTCAACTCTGTTGTAAAGTGTTAAAAATACATAGTAAAATGTAGGAACTGTATTGTGGCGTGATCATGTTTTCAAGTTTTCGGCACATTTGCATGTTTTACGCTTCGCTTTGAATTGAACATTTATGAGATGATCATTTACGGATCATTAATATAGGAGACTTCACTCTAAATATTATTATCGACTCTATGCCATTATTGATTTTCCGACGTTTAAAATGGAAAAATCACAATAAAATAATAAAAAAATAATAATCTATTACTATGAAAAAAAAATTAATCTTAGAACTATTGCTCTAAAGTGCGTGTGTCATTCGTCTTAAAATAAGAAACATTCGTATAAAATGATTATTTATTTAACATTATTGAACATACTGATTTTTTTATGAATTTCTCAAAAATGCATTCGAAAATTTTCTCCAATTCGACAATTCGATCCAGTATTCCTGGGTTGTAATAATCATACCAAATTTCATTCGAAACGCTCTATTCGTTTGGTCGAATTCATATTCACAGACTCACAAACACATACACTAACATACATACACACAGACATCGCTTTAAAAACGTTCGATTTGAGTTCATATATGCTTGAAACGTACTTTTTCGTCGAAAAGTTGAATTCATATTTTCACTCCACCACAATGCTATCCTTATATATTATTCTATGTATTTAGAAAAAGTAATAAGAATAAAAAAATCTGACGTGGACAGCACATTATTTTCCCTGAAGACTCAAATTCACATTTCTTTTGTTCTTTAATAATTTATTAGATTGAGTTTAATTGCACAAAATAACACTAAATTTGCATTTTTAATTCAATTTTTGTTTTTATTTGGTAATTGGTCATTTTTCCGATAGCGGCATAACAAAAATGTAAAAAATCTCAAATATCTTGAGAATGTCCTAAAGTATAATAGAGTGTGTTCCTTGTCAAAAATTGTTATTATTTGTCAAAAATTGCGTATAAAACAAGAATTTAATTAATACATTTCAGCATACGTAGTCTTTTTTTTTTTGACGATTTTTGCGGGCCATTTCATAAAAGAGGCAGATTGTTCTTTTCCGAATTGTACCAAAATCGAATCAGCACCAGAGTGTCCGACAAATAACTTATCTGCCATATATTGTGAAATTTGGTCAATTAGTATTTTAGCTAGGGTGGATACATGAAATATTTGCTGGCCATTTCGTGAAAAAAGGCACGTTGTTCTTTTCCGAATCGTACCAAAATCTAATCAGCACCAGATCATCCTACAAGTAACTTATCTACCAAATTTTGTGATATTTGGTCAATTAGTAATTTAGCTAATGTAGATACATGAAATTTTTACGGGCCATTTTGCAAAAAAAAAAGGAGTTCTGTTTTTACGAATCCTTCCAAAAACTAATCAGCACCAGGGTCTCATCCTAGTGACTTACATATCAAATTTTATGAAATTCAGTCCATTAGTTTTTGAGTTAGAGTAGATACATACATTACACAGACAGACAGACAGATAGTAAGACGCACAGACACACACAGGCACACAGACAGACACACAAACACACACACAAACACACAGACACACACACAGACGTCACGCTAAAAATAGTATTTTCGTATTCTGGAGGTCTCGAAATATGTAGATCCGTCGAAAACTCGAGTTGTGATTTTCGACATGATTCCAATACTTTCCCTTTATACTACCATGTATTGCAGGGAAAGTAAAAATAACTTCATGCAGGCATTAAGCATTTAAAAAAACAAAAAAAGATGCCAAAACTTGATTTCTGTTTTTCGTAGAAAACACTAAAACAACTGTGGTACATGAGCATTAAATATCTGGTGTGGGCAGTACATGACTTTCCATGTAGACTTATATCTACGTTCTCTTTATTTTAATTAAATTTAGTTCACTTTTAAATCAATTTTCGTTCTCATTTGGTAGCTGTACTTATTTTCAAAGGTGGCGTAGAGAAAATACGAAAAAACTAAAATATCACGAGTACGGCTAATCCTAGTGTAATGAGGTTTGCCTTATTCTTTTCTTCGTTATAAATTACGTATAAAACAAGCATTTAATGGATATATTTGAGCATATGTAGCTTTTTATTTCAAATATTGACGAGTTTTGCGGGCCATTTTGCAAAAAAAGGCAGGTTATTTTTTTGCGAATCATACCGAAATCTAATCAGTACCAGGGTGACCCACAAGCGACTTATCTACTGAATTTTGTGAAATTCGGTCCATTGATTGTTTAGGATACATGCAATTTTTGCTGACCATTTCGCAAAAAAAGGTGAGTTTTTTTTGTCCCGAATTGTACTAAAATCTAATCAGCACCAGGGTCACACCCAAGTGACGTACCTACCAAAGTGTATGAAATTCGGTCCATTAGGTTTTGGGTTAGATTGGATACATACATTGCACAGACACATACAGACAGACACAAAGACGTAATGCTAAAAATTGTTTTTACGTATTCTAGAGGTCTCGAAACGTGTAGATTCATCGAAAACTCGAGTTGCGATTTTCGGCATGATTCCAATACTTTTCCTATACATTACCATATATTGCAGGGAAAGTAAAAATCTGATGTGGGCAGCACATGACTTTCCCTGCCGACTCATGTTCATATTCTCTTCATTTCTTCTTTAATTGTTTAAACTGAATTTATTTGCAATAAATAACACTAAATTTGCATTTCTAATTCATTTTTTGTTTTTATTTGGTAAGTGGACCTTTTTACGAAATCGGCGTAACAAAAATGCAAGAAATATCAAGTATATTGAGAACGTTTAGTCCTAAAGAATAATGGAGTGTGTTATATACTTTTCCTCGTCAAAAATTGCATATAAAACAAGAATGTAATTGATACATTTGAGCAAACACTACTTAGTTTTTTTTTTAGGTTTTGGCGATTTTAGCCGGCCATTTCATAAAAAAGGCAGGTTGTTTTTTCCGAATCGTACCAAAAGTCTAATCAGCACCAGAGTATCCCACAAGTAACTTATTTACCAAATTTTGTGAAATTAGGTCAATAGTATTTTAGCTAAGGTAGATACATGAAATTTTTGCGGGCCATTTCTTAATAAAAGGCAAGTTGTTCTTTTCCGAATCGTACCAAAATCTAATCAGCAACAGAGTATCCTGCAAGTAACTTATCTACCAAATTTTGTGAAATTTGCTCTATTAGTATTTTAGCTAGAGTGGATACATGAAATTTTTACGGGTCATTCCGCAAAAAAGGCGGGTTCTGTCTTTAAGAATCCTACCAAAAACTAATCAGCACCAGGGTCTCACCTAAGTGACTTAGCTACCAAATTTTGTTGAAATCGGGTCAATTAGTTTTTTAGTTAGAGTGGATACAATATCTGCACAGACAGACAGACAGACAGACACACAGAGACAGAGACATACAGACACACACACACACACAGAGACGTTACGCTAAAATAGTTTTTTCTTACTCTAGAAGTCTCGAAATGTGTAGATCCGTAGAAAACTTGAGTTGCGATTTTCGATATGATTCCAATACTTTCCCTATACATTACCATGTATTGCAGGGAAAGTAAAAATTTGCATTTTTAATTCAATTTCTGTTTTTAGTTGGTAATTGGACATTTTTCTAAAAGTGGCATAACTAAATGCGAAAAATTTCAAATATCTCGAGAACGAATAGTCCTAGAGTAATATAGTTGTTTTAATTCTTTTCCTCATCAAAAATTACGTATAAAACAAGCATTTAATTAATATATTTGAACATACGTAGCTTTTTTTAGATTTTGGCGATTTTTGTAGGCCATTTCGTAAAAGTCAGGTTGTTCTTTTCCGAATAATACTAAAATCTAATCAGCACCAGAGTACACGTACAAATCTATCTACCAAATTTTGTGAAATTTGGTCAATTAGTATTTTAGCTAGAGTGGATACATGAAACTGTTACTGGTTATTTCGCAAAAAAAGGCTGGTGCTGTCACGAATTGTACCAAAAACTAATCAGTACCAGTGTCATATCCAAGTGACTTACTTACCAAATTTTATGAAATTCGGTTCACATAAGTTTTTGAGTTAGAGTAGATACATACATTTCACAGACAGACAGACACACACATAGACGTCACGCTAAAAATGGCTTTCTCGTATTCTAGAGGCCTCGAAACGTGTAGATACGTCGAAAACTCGAGTTGCGATTTTCGGTATGATTCTAATACTTTCCCTATACATTGCCATGTATTGCAGGGAAAGTAAAAATCTGATGTGAGCAGCACACGACTTTCGCTGCAGACATATATTTATGTTATCATTATTTTAATTTAATTTAATTCATTTTTAATTCAATTTTCTTTCTCATTTGGTAACTGGACTGATTTTCAAAAGTTGCGTAGCGAAAAGATGAGAAAACTGAAATATCTTGAGAACTGCTAGATCCAGTGTAATGATGTTGGCCTTCTTTTCATCGTTAAAAATTATGTATAAAGCAAGCATTTAATTGATATATTTGAGCATACGTGATATTTTAGTTTAGATTTTGACAATCTTTGCTGGCCATTTCGCAAAAAAAGGCAGGTTATGTTTTTCCGAATTATACCAAAATCTAATCAGCACCAGGGTACCCCACAAACAACTTATCAACCGATTTTTGTGAAATTCGGTTCCTTCGTTCTTCAGCTAGAGTTGATAAAGGCAATTTTTGCGGGCCATTTTACAAAAAAAGGCGGGTTCTTTTCTCCTGAATTGTACCCAAAACTAATCAGCACCAGAGTCGCTCACAAATGACTTACCTACCAAATTTTATGAAATCCGGTAAATTAGTTTTTTAGTTAGAATGGATACAAAATCTGCTCAGACAGACAGACAGACACAGAGAGACAGTCACACAGACAGTCAGACAGCACCACAGACCGTCACACTAAAAAGTAGTTTTTCGTATTCTAGAGGTCTCGAAACGTGTAGATCCGTCGAAAACTCGAGTTGCGATTTT
This sequence comes from Amaurobius ferox, assembly GCA_951213105.1. Taxonomy (NCBI): domain Eukaryota; kingdom Metazoa; phylum Arthropoda; class Arachnida; order Araneae; family Amaurobiidae; genus Amaurobius; species Amaurobius ferox. The sequence continues at coordinate 149,429,837 of OX578134.1, read as the reverse complement.
CGGCATGATTCCAATACTTTCCCTATACGTTACCATCTATTGCAGGGAAAGTAAAAATTTCATGTGGCCAGCACATGACTTTCCCTGCAGATTTATTTATATCCACGTGCTTTTTATTTTAATTAAATTTAATTCACTTTTCGTTCAATTTTTGTTCTCATTTGGTAACTGGAGTTATTTTCAAAGGTGGCGTGGAGTAAATATGAAAAAAGCTTAAATATCTCGAGAACGGCTACTCCTAGTGTAATAAGGTTGGCCTTATTCTTTTCATGACGAGTGGATTAATGGATATATTTGAGCATACGTAGTTTTTTATTTTAGATTTTGACGACTTTTGCTTGACAATTTGCAAAAACAGGGAGGTTGTTTTTTTCCGAATTGTACCAACATCTAATCAGCGCCAGGGTAACCCACAAGCGTCTTATCTACCTAATTTTGTGAAATTAAGTCCATTAGCTTTTCATCTGGAGTGGATACAGACTATTGGGAGCCATTTCGCAAAAAAAGGCGGGTTCTTTTATCCCAAATGGTACCCACACAAGTGCGACTTACCTACCGAATTTTATGAAATTCGGTCAATTAGTTTTTTAGTTAGAGTGGATACAAAATCTGCACAGACAGACAGACGGACAAATACACAGACAGACGGACAGACACACAAACAGGCAGACAAACACACAGACGTCACGCTAAAAATAGTTTTTTCGTATTCTAGAGGTCTCGAAACGTGTAGATCCGTCGAAAACTCGAGTTGTGATATTCGGTATGATTCTAATACTTTCCCTATACATTACCATGTATTGCAGGGAAAGTAAAATGGATCTGGTCATCTCTTGCAGTCCCGCAAGTTTCATATCGTTTTTTAATGCTGTCTAAGGGGTTGCCCATGAGTTGTGTGAGTAAAAAATTATTTTGCTCCCTGTCTGTAGCTCCGGAATGGCCCTTAGTGGAAGCTGGTGCAATGCGATTTGCCTATCTAGTTCACCCACCCATGCGTAGTATGATTTGTTTCTACTGACTAATTGCCACTGTATTCGCTGGATATCTTCATTTTGAAGAGAATCATCGATCGGCTGAGAGTGATTTTGTGCGCATTAACGTCCATGAGTACGAATTGGGGGCCTACATCAAGTGTACACAGACGAACTTAAGATTCCAGTATTTCACCCCTGTAGCTAACAGAACCTCTGCTGAATATGTGGAGTTCTGTATGTCCGTTCAGCATTATATCTGCCTATGCCAAGACTCCACCACACCTAAACATTTCCCCTTTCCTTGATGTTAAAGGGTTGGCAACGTATTTTCTTTGTTCTCCATATAGTGGTGCGAGGAAATCCTGTCTGCAAACTGAATGGGGTCTCATCAGTGAAGCATTGTCACACTGATGCAGAATTCAGTTTCGATGTTCCCGACTCCACTGTAAATATGAACATTCGCATGGGTGATTCAGAGACAAAATGTTGGACGTCTGGAATACAGACCAGTTTCCCTCAGCCTCCTATAAACAGTTTGCTTGGAAGCAGTTGCACTATATCGGCCACAGATCTCCAGAGAGTTACTTTGCAGACATCGTTCTGTGGAATCTTGCAGTTGAAGACGGACACCGGCAGTGATCAGGCGCTGCAACTCTTGGGCAACATTGTATTTGTTTTCGTCTGTAACATTTACAGTGTTTTGCAACCTTCTCCACTGTCTGGAAATAATACATTATCGCACATTAAATGCTTAGAAGACTTCTGGGTTTGTTCTAATTCAATCATTCCCACGATTCTACCGTTCTACCGCTGCAAAAATGGTCAACTTGACGTATGTATACCATAATCGGTTCATGCTTAAAATGATACGACTACATTTTGCGGGGATTGCAACAAACTGGAATAAGACGTGTCAGCTATTGACATCTGTATTTATGGAGTTGCGATATGCTCATCGTATTTGCACGTATACCTTTAACTGATGAAATCAGTATGTGCATAGAAATTTGTTCAGTTAGTGGATAGCGAATTTCTGCTATTCTGTCTGCGTTAACTCTTTTTGCACGTTTTATGAATTATGCTAAATCGTTGGGATACCACTGAATAGCATATCGTAGGGGAAGTAGAAAGCATGAAAATATTATCAAGTAATAATATTAACTAAACATTGTTATACATACGTGTATTTGAAAAGGAGGTACAGATGGAGTATAATCCCTTTTTCACTTTTGACGATTTTAGATGATATTCTGGTAATCTCTGCTATGATTTGGGGAACATACTTTTTGGCTGCCCTTTCCGCGTCTTTTGTCGTCTTTTGTCGCCCTTTCGTCACCAAGGAAGAAATCTCAATATTCCATTCTGGCAACGTTTTTCGAGACTTTTGTCGCCCTTTTGTCAACTTTTTGTCGTCTTTGTTGCCCTTTTGTAACCAACATAAAAGTCACCCTTTTGTTGCCAAAGTAAAAATCAGAAAATTTTGTGATTTTCAAATTGTACTCTATGAGCCACAGAACTCCTGTTCCGCAAACAGCAATTGCTACGTGCGACCTCCAACAACCAGCAGGGTCGGATTCTGTGATCTTCTTTACAGGGCTAGCGTAGCTAGTTAAGCCCGCTAAGCGGGCTTAGGTTCATGTTTGAATTGCTGCAGATCAACTGTTGTACAAATGACAACAAAAGGGCGATAAAAAACGACATAAGATCGACAAAAAAAGCTGAAAACTTTGCCAGAATGGAATGTTGCGATTTTTACTTTGGCGACAAAAGACACGGAAAAGGTTGTCATAAAGAAATGTTCTCCAAATCATAGCAGAAATTGCAAGAATATCAGCAAAAATCGCCAAAATTGAATAAGGATTATACTACATCTGTTTCAAAAGAGAATGACACTAATTTGAGAAAGCTGGCTTACTCATTATTGAGTCTACGTTTCTAATTAAATAATCAAAAATCTGATGTGGGCAGCACATGAATTTCACTACAGACTTATATCCACGTTCTTTTTATTTTAATTTAATTTAATTAACTTTTAATTCAATTTTAGTTCTCATTTGGTAACGGGATTTATGTTCAAAGAAAATACGAACAGATTAAAACGTCTCGAGAACGGCCCTAGTGTAATAATGGGGTTGGTGTTATTATTTTCATAGTTCAAAATTACGTATAAAACAAGCATTTAATGCATATATTTGAGCATACGTAGTTATTTATTTTAGATTTTGACAATTTTTGCGGGCCATTTTGCAAAAAAGGCAGGTTATTTTTTTCCGAATCATACCAAAATCTAATCAGCACCAGGGTGACCTACAAGCGACTTATCTACTGAATTTTGTAAAATTCGGTCCATTAGTTTTTAGCTAAAGTGGATACAGGCTTTGGCGGACCATTTCGCTAAAAAAAGCGGGTTCTTTTATCCCGAATTGTACCCAAAACTAATCAGCACCAGATTCACCCACAAGTAATTTACCTACAAAATTTTATGAAATTCGGTCAATTTGTTTTTAAGTTAGAGTGGACAGACCCACACACAGACGTCACGCAATAAATAGTTTTTCCGTATTCTAGAGCTCTCGAAACGCGTAGATCCGTGGAAAACTCGAGTTGCGATTTTCGGCATGATTCCAATACTTTCCCTATACATTACCATGTATTACAGGAAAGGAAAAAGCATGTTAAATGTACACTTTGGCCAAATTGTTTATCAGTTTGTCAGCTTTGTTTTATTATTAAGTGTAATGCATATGCAAAGCGAACATTGGAAAAACAACAAACGATAACTACTATTTCCCATCCATTATTTGAACCTATTTTACATATTCTCCAGTTCCATTGTATATTTTAATTTGAATCATCTATAGCCAGTGTATTGCCACATAAATAACTGCAAAACATTTTAATTTAACTTTAACGAGGCATTATACAGTCCCTTCAAATTCAATAAACTAAATACAAAATTATAATATAACGTTTAACTCAATAAACTGCATCTCGTGTATTCTTCAGTATCCTCATAAAATTCCCCATTCGTTATTTTCAAAGAATACTGTATTATAGACAGCCTATAACTTTTTTTTTTAAATATCCCATTATGAATTTTACTGCCGGCAGTTTTTCTCCCGCACTACGGAGTCATCGAAATTTACGTACCATAAAATATGTCACGGGCTTTTCTCTTTAAGTCCAAAAATGACAAGTGACAAGAAGAAACTAAATAAATTCGAATAGCTCAAGATACTACATAGACGAAAACATTTTGTGAAAGTTACATAAGTGGATTTATACATATTTAAACACTGTTAAAGTTATTGCACGCGTAATTTCGCTCAAAGGTGATTCCAAAGATATGGGTGTGATATTTTTTTGCACAATTTTTACTTTCCCTGCAATACATGGTAATGTATAGGGAAAGTATTGGAATCATGTCGAAAATTGCAACTCGAGTTTTCGACGGATCTACACGTTTCGAGACCTCTAGAATACGAAAAAACTATTTTTAGCGTGACGTCTGTGTGTCTGTCTGTGCAGATTTTGTATCCACTCTAGCTAAAAAACTAATAGACCGAATTTCATAAAATTTGGTAGGTATGCCATTTGTGGGAGAATTTGGTGTTGATTAGTTTTGGGTACGATTCGGGATAAAAGAACCCGCCTTTTTTTGCGAAATGACCCGCGAAAACTTGTATCCACTCTAGCTGAAAATCTAATGGACAGAATTTCACAAAATTTGGTAGATAAGTCGCTTATGGGTCACCCTGGTGCTGATTAGATTTTAGTATGATTCAGAAAAAAATAACCTGCCTTTTTTTGCAAAATGGCCCGCAAAATTCGACAAAATCTAAAATAAAAATCTACGTATGCTGAACTATATCCATTAAATACCTGTTTTATACGTAATTTTTAACAAAGAAAAGAATAAGATCAACCCCATTACACTAGGACAAGCCGTTCTCGAGATATTTCGTTTTTTCGTTTTTTCTCTACTCCACCTTTGAAGTCCAGTTACCAAATGAAAACGAAAATCTAATTAATAGTGAATTAAATTTAATTAAAATAAACATAATGTGTATATAAGTCTGCAGGGAAAGTCATGTGCTGCCGGCATCAGATTTTTACTTTCCCTGCAATACATGGTAGTATAAAGGGAAGGTATTGGAATCATGCCGAAAATCGCAGCTCGAGTTTTCGACGGATCTACACGTTTCGAGACCTCTAGAATACGAAAAAACTATTTTTAGCGCGACGTCTGTATTTGTTTCTGTCTGTCTGTGTGTCTGTCTGTCTGTGTCTGTGTGTCTGTCTGTCTGTGTCTGTGTGTCTGTCTGTGCAATGTATGTATCCACTCTAACTCAAAACCTAATGGACCGAATTTCATAAAATTTGGTAGGTAAATCAGAGTGACCCTGGTGCTGATTAGTTTTGGGTACAATTCGGAATAAACCAACACGCCTTTTCTTGCGAACTGGCCCTCAAAAATTACCTGTATCCACTGTAACTGAAAAACTAATTGATCAAATTTTACAAAATTTGGTACATAAGTCACTTGTAGGTTACTCTGGTGCTGATTAAATTTTAATACGATTCGGAAAAGAACAACCTGCCTTTTTTTACGAAATGGCCCGCAAAAATTGTATATTTTCACTCTAACTCAACTAATCGACTAAATTGCTTAAAATTTGGTAGATAAGTCACTTGTGGTCGACTCCGGTGCTAATTAGATTTTTGTACGATTCGGAAAAGAACATCCTGCCTTTTTTTACGAAATGGCCCGCAAAAATTTCATGTATTCACATTAGCTAAATTACTAATTGACCCAATTTTACAAAAAATGGTAGATAAGTTATTTGTGGGATACTCTGATGCTGATTAGATTTTGGTACAATTCGTAGAAGAACAACCTGCCTTTTTTTACAGAATGGCCCGTAAAAATCGCCAAAATCGAAAAAAAAAGACTATATACGCTCAAATATATGAAATGAATTTTTGTTTTCTACGCAATTTTTGACGAGGAAGAGAATATAACACACTCCATTATACTTTAGGACTAACCGTTCTCAAGATATTTGAGATTTCTTGCATTTTTGTTACGCCGATTTCGGGAAAATGTTCAATTACCAAATAAAACAAAAATTGAATTAAAAATGCAAATTTAGTGTTATTCAGTGAAATAAAACTCAATCTAACAAATTATTAAAGAAATAAAGAAAATATGAATTTGAGTCTGCAGGGAAAGTCATGTGCTGCCCGCATCAGATTTTTAATTTGCCTGCAATACATGGTAATGTATAGGGAAAGTATTGGAATCATGTCGATAATCACAACTGGAGTTTTCGCCGGATTTACACGTTTCGAGGCCTCTGGAATACGAAAAACCTATTTTTAGCGTGACGCCTGTGTGTGCGTGTGTTTGTCTGTGTATCTGTCTGTCTGTACAATTTATGTATTCAATCTAACTTAAAAACGAATAGATCGAATTTCATAAAATTTGGTAGGTAAGTCACTTGGGTGTGATCCTGGTGCTGATTAGTTTTTGGTACGATTTGGGGTAAAAGAACCCGCCATTTTTACGAAATGACCCGCAAATATTGCCTGTATCCCTTCTAGCTGAAAAACTAATGGATCAAATTTCGCAAAATTCAGTAGATAAGTCGCTTGTGGGTCACCCTAGTGCTGATTGAAATTTCGTACAATTAGGACAAAATAACCTGCCTTTCTTTTTGCAAAATGGCTCGCAAAAATCGTCAAAATCTAAAATAAAAACTACGTATACTTAAATATATCCATTAAATGCTTGTTTTATACGTAATTTTTAACGATGAAAAGAATAAGACCAACCGCATTACACTAGGATTAGCCGTCCTCGAGATATTTTAGTTTTTTCGTATTTTCTCTACGCTACCTTTGAAAATAAGTCCAGTTACCAAATGAGAACGAAAATGAAATTAAAAGTTAATGAAATTTAATTAAAATAAAGAGAACGTAAATATAAGTCTGCAAGGAAAATCATGTGCTGTCCACAATTAATTAACGTATAAGGAAAGTATTGGAATTATGTCGAAAATCACAGCTGGAGTTTTCGACGGATCTCCACGTTTCGAGACCTCTAGAATAAGAAAATACTATTTTTAGCGTGTCGTCTGTGTGTGTGTCTGTCGGTGCAATGTATGTATCCACTCTAACTCTAAAACTAATGGACCGAATTTCATAAAATTTGGTATATAAATCACTTGGGTGAGACTCTGGTGCTGATTGGTTTTTGGTAGGATTCGTAAAAACGGAACCCGCCTTTTTTTGCGAAATGAGCGGCCAAAATTTCTTGTATCCACTCTCGCTAAAGTACTAATTGACCAAATTTCACAAAATGTGGTAGATAAGTCACGTGTTTGATACTCTGGTGCTGATTATATTTTGATACGATTTGGAATAGAACAACATTCCTTTTTTTACAAATTGGTCCACAAAAATTTCATGTATCTTCTCTAGCTAAAATACTAATTGACCAAATGTCACAGAATTTGGTAGATAAGTTACTTGTGGGATACTCTGGTGCTGATTAGATTTTAGTACAATTCAAAAAAGAACAACCTGCTTTTTTTTACGAAATGGCCCACAAATTCGCCAAAATCTAAAAAAAAGAATGTCTACGTATGCTCAAATGTATCAATTAAATTCTTGTTGTATCCGCAATTTTTGACGAGAGAAAGAATATAGCACACTCCATACTTAAGGACTAACCGTTCTCAAAATATTTGAAATTTCTTACATTTTTGTTACTCCGATTTCAGAAAAAATTCCAATTACCAAATAAAACAAATATTGAATTAAAAATGCAAATTTAGTGTTATTTGGTGCAATTAAACTCATTCTAATGAATTTTTAAAGAAATAAAGGAAATATGAATTTGAGTCTACAGGGAAAGTCATGTGCTGCCCACATCAGATTTTCTATATTTGTATGTTTTTCGAGGAAAATGCTAAATTGTTCATACTTTTTCTAAAACGACCTGAGCAAAATATCACAAAGCGTTTAAAACTGCTAAAACAAAAAATAAAAAATTAATTGGAGTGTAACTCAACTCGACTTTCTCATACCAGAATCTATTTTTAAGTACTTTGTGATTTTTTTTTTATTATTATTTTATTTTATTTTTTAACACTTTACAACAAAGTTGAAAAGTGTTTATGACTTTGTTCATTCTGTCTGTCTGTCTGTCTGTCTGTCTGTCCGTTAGCACGATAACTGCCGTAAAAATGACTTTATCAAAATGAAATTTTAGTATGTTGTTCAGACGGTCTGTAGGACCTATGGGAATATAAATAAATAATATCACCCAATTAGTTTTTTATTGAACCCGGGTTGAAAAAATGAAATACATTGAACCCTATGGGACCTAATTTTTCAAACATTTTTTAAGTAAATTTAAAATTCACGAATTGCTTCGAAATTTTTAGAAAATATTCACATTATCCCATAGAATATATAAAAAAAATTCAGTAAAATATGTTAAGTAGTTTTTTAATTAAAAATTATTTAATATAGGGAAAAAAACAAATTCAATTAAATTCTGACTTTGGGATATCTTCCAGAAAGAAAAGAGAGATATATTATATAATAAATATCTCTCCATTTGTTTAAATGTTTTGCATATGGGAGTGGCTATTTGATGGCATTTTTAATGCACTTTCCTACGTCCTAGAGAGTTAAAATTTGGTACACAGCTTAAATTTGTTGAACATGTTATTCGACAAAAATTTGATGGATCTTTAAATATAGATCATACATTTTTTTCGAAATGGCCTGAAAATAATCCCCGTTCACTTCTATAAATCATTGTTGTAATATTGTTAAAAATTCTGATGTGGGCAGCACATGTCTTTCTCTGCAGACTCATATTCGTTCTTTTTATTTATTTTTTCTATGACGTCATTTGAAATAATTTCAGTTGTTTTCGATGAAGTTTTTAAATATAATAAATTATCGTAGTATTATTATAGTTTTAAAAATATTACCGTGGAATGTATCGCTTTTCAGATATATTTAAACCAGGCAATTTTTATTTCAATGCCGTCATTTGAATGAAGTTCATGTTTTTCAATGAAGGTTTAATTTTTCAAATATAATAAATTAATGTAGTATTATGATAAGTTTTAAAATATTACCGAGGAATGTATTGCATTTTCGACTGTTTTAAATAAAATTGCATTGAAGTTGGAAAGTGTTTCATAATCAATGCTTTAAGCATGATTGATCTTTCTTGTTTATTTTTGTTTTTGCAAATTTAGCAAGAAATTTTTTTTAAAATATGTATTGCTGATCCAAATGATCGCAATTTTAGGGTGTAATCCTTCATTTTAAAGACCTTGAAAAAACATTTTAATTGATACCAAGTTTGATAGTATACTCCAACGTGGAGGTAACTTATCCCCACCCTTCTCTTTCCAGAGGTAACTAATGACTTCCCGAGCACAGAAATTGTATCACTGCTATACTTTTCACTACAGCGGTTGAAACTGTTAAGTTTCTTGATCACTGATAAATAACCATTTTTATGCATAATTATGTCGAATTTTGCCTTATGATGCACTGTTAAGAAAATATAAAATTTCGAATCAGTTTCGAAATTTTCGTTCAAAATTAAAAAAATTCTATCTAGTTCTAGATGTTTCAAAAACAAAGTTGGATATAAAGTTTCGTGAAAATCCATTAATGGTAGCTACCGTCTGCATAAGAAATCAACCACAAATAGGCTGGCTGGACATCACTCAAAAATAGTCAGAAAGTTTTCAATACGCCCTAAAACATATATTAGCATCAAAGTCCGGAAATCAAAAATTTTCGTGAAAACAATACTTTCTCTATATTATATTATATTATACTAGAAAATAACTTAGTTAATATCAAGTTTTTTTTTATAACTACAGCATAAAATATAAATTTAGTATCAACTAGTTTATTATTGATTTATGTTTGTACTAGCAGGTGATTTAAACGTATCATGTTCTTTCTTTAGTGGTTTAGTAACTCAATATTCAGTTTTTCTATTCCCTTTGCTATCCGTTCTCTTACCGTCTTGTGTTTTTTCTATCCATTCTTCATTTTCTGCTATGCGTTTTTTTCCCCCGTGGTTTTTGCCGTTCATTCGTAATATGCTGTTACTCTTTTCTTATCTCCTTAGTTTTCTTTTTTTTTCATTTTTCCACGCGGTGATTGCAACTTCACTCCCACCATTGAGCCATTTGTGCCATTCTACAGAAGGAGTTTCCAGACTTGCTTGAATAAGTGAGGTTGCGCTTCTTGTCTGTTCTGAAAACAAAAATGTTTTTTCCTTCGGTTGACATCAACTCTGTATTGTATATGCTGTAGTTATATGAATATTTTATATTACTTAAGTATTTTTTTAACAAAATGTGTTACATGTGGAAAGCTCAGGCCGCCCGACTCGCCCGAGGGCATGGGCAGCAAAGTGAGCTGCCGGAATGTCATATCCTTTAAACATGTAGACACGGATAACTTATTTTGTTTCTTTTGTAATTAATTACTTTTAATTAATTACAAAAAGTATTTATAAAATCTAATTTTATAAAATCTAATTTTTTCTAATTGTAGAAAACACGGTGAAAGTTAATGCGAGATAGAAAAAGGTATACATATTTGATATCTTCGAGTAATTAATGGCAATTAGCAAAATCTGTACAAAACAAAGTCACACATGTAACGGTAGAATCGCGGCCAAACTACTGTCAAAATGAATATATGATAAAAGTATTTTGTTAATAAAGTGCGTAATCAGCGTATGTCCGGGGATTTTCGTAATGCAAGAGTTGTAGTCGGATAGATAAGAGGAAAATGTTTACACAACCTTATCTGTACCCTATAATATCAGAACACACCTAAAGCAAGGTACCCCAAACTAAATAGCTTCCTCGAAACTAAATAGCGTTCCCAAAACTAAATTGCGTTCCCAAAACTTCATGCCTCTCCCATTGCAGTTGAAATCATCTATGGTCCATTTTTAAGGGCCCATCTGTATGGAATAGCCGATTCCTGTAAAGGTAGCAAAAAAAGTTGCTATGTACCACAACTTTATGCCCCCGTCATATGACAACGTTATGTATAGTCTCACTATGTCAAAAAAATTATAAAAATAGAGCATTATCTAAATGTATTAGGCGAAAAAGAAATATTGAATTATGCGTGTTCTTTTAATACGTATAACGTTTGAAAAAGCCCCACCACAAAATTCCTTCTTTTGCATTTATTTATTTTCTCAAATCCAGACTCACATACCAAACAATTCTTTCCAATCCACAGTTATCGATAATTACGCCCCCCCCCCCTCCCATTAATCGGCGAGCTTCAATATCCCTTCGATATCGAAGAGTTCTTGTTTATTTTTCTGCCGATCCATAGCTGCGCAGTCCGTAAAGAAATCAATAGTGGACCACGCATCTTTTCTAGTGTTGCGAGGTTCCTGTGGTGCGCCCCTCCACGTGCTTTCTCCTATCAGCGCCCTTGGGGCCATTTGTTGAAGAGAGACGAGGGATGGGGGTTACCTGAGACTTTAGGAGATATACTGTTGCATCTGCTTGCTCTTCTTGATTGGGGGATTTACGGAATGATTTTGCTCCTTGACGTACTAGACGGATGGAACAGTGGAAACTGTATGCAATATTTATCCTTTTTTGTACTAGAAATATACACGATTGTTAAATTTAGATGAAAACGAATACATGACTGTCGTTTCATGCTTTAAGGTGTTAATTTGAATTTAGTGGCATACAGTAGTGTCGCCAGAAGAAAAAAATTGGGCGGGAAGGTGGGGTTGATAGCAAAATATATTGTTTCCCTTTCCTCCAACTATCATGTGTTTGGACTTTAATGGATTCTGATGGGTTCCTGGAGGATTTTATGATCTCCAAATCCCCCTTGGTGACGTCATTGATGGCTTAGAGCAGGAAGGAGCTCAGCCTTGTAATAGCAAAACGACATAGGTTGAGAAACATTATTCTGGGATAAAAGGGATTATTTTTTTTAATGGACCAATGCTATGGAAACATTTTCATTTTCATATCTGCTTTACTAATTTGGATATGCTTGCAACAAAAATTCCATAGCATTATCCCAATAAAAGAAAGCGAATCAGCCTTGTTAAAGCAAAACGACGTAGCCTCAAGATAAGGCATTCTTCCAACACAAGGAAGGCGCTCTACTAGGACCTCTCGGATAAAAACTACAAGCCGGATTTGCACACAACGTAAGTTTTTTAAAGCAGTGTATGCATTTTGGTATAAGTATGGTTGGTTTAACACTTTGGGAATATTTTGTTTTCAAAAAAGAATAAATATAATGGAAAATTTACCTCTAAAAGCAGGGGTTCCCAGACAGATCCGAAAATGGCAGACGAGATCTCTGGAAATGTGGATCTCCCAGTGGGCCGGGGCCGTTGGATTTGTTTATTCTTTTATTGACAATGTGTACGATGGGCCGAAGTTGAATGGATCGATCATGCTCTATTTTTGCTGGGCCGAATTCAGACCTCGTATTTCAGCCTGTTCCCAGAGTATACAACTCATAGGCAAAAAATTATCTCTGAATCACTTTTTCAGTGTAGCGAAAATAATCAGTTGACCGGTTTTGCATATATTAGCGCTCTTCAGAACCTCAATTAAGGACTGTGATCCATGAGGAATATCGATATGCACAAAACCGATTCACCTATGCCGATCTTCATAGACTTTGCAGAGTACGGCTGATGGGGGAGGGGGCAAGTGGATTTAACGCACTCCCCGCGTCCACACTGATAATCAATTTGAATATTTTAACAATAGGAATAAATTAAAACGAGAAAAATTAACTGGAGCGTAGCTCCACTCGACCTTCTCATGTCAGATTATATTTTTAAGTAACTCGCAATTTTCATTTTTTTTTAAATTTAATTTTATTTTACAAATTTTAGAACAAAATTTTGAAAATCTGATCCAAATGATCGCAATTATAGCGTGTTATCATTCAATTTAAAAGGTTTGTAAAAATCTATCGATTGATACTATGTTTGACAACCTAACCCCTGAACTGGTTTTTTATTCGAACTAGCTTTCTATTTATTTTGCGTTGAAACGCAATTTTTGAGCAATTGCAAATTGGTCCTATAGCGATAGAAAATAATATCACAAATTTCCATTTTGATAACATCGGAAAGAGATCGATGAACGATCTTTTCAACGAGTTTTAAGCCGAATGTGTGGGATAAATCTTTTATATTAAAATAATAATAATAATAAAAATACATCAAAATATGCAAAATTTGAACAATTTCATATTTAATTTTGTGCAGAACTTTTGTGGAGATTCACACCATTCGCATTTTAAGCACGAAGATGAAGGGATATCTTCGCATTAGAATTTCATTTCTTTTAATTACACTGTAAAGATTCTTGCTATCCGAATCTTGCTATCCGAATTCTTGCTATCTTGCTTGAATCTCCGAACTGGCAGTCGTCGCTCTATCGTTGAGCTATTGGGACGAAATTGCAAGCTCTTATCGTCGAAGTGGATTCTGAAACACTAATTCTGAGTTTCCTACAAGTTTTTAAAATGCGTCTATATATGTGCTTGAACATTCACCCCGGATCACCTCAAATGAGTTTCTCCCCCTGCTGATGACATTAGAAATGAGGATATGTCTAATGCTACGAGTTTCAGGTTTTTAATTTGCCTAATTTGAATTATTTTTACATCTAACTATTTTAATTTAAACTTGGCATTGTGTATTTGTAATATAATTTTCGAATGTTAACCTCCAAAAGCCCATTTTATTTTTTTGCCACCGTTAAAATAGGGATTCATTAGTATTCAGGTCACCTCTTGAAAACCTGAATGAATGAATTCAAGTAATCCCAACTTTAAACTTTCAGGCTACTCCGGTACCTTTTCTTGTAATAATATAATTTAAATATCAGATTGACAGGTTTTCTTGTTTTTATGGTTTCCTGGCGTGTAACTTAATTATGCCGCAGTTTGCTTTCGATAGTTTTCCTCAAAAATGACTTAACGGTTCTTTGGCGGTCTGGCCACGTCTGACTCGTTTAATAAAATCTACGTACCGGCATTTTCTCTAATGAAATGAATTCCTTAATTTTCAGGTTTAAATAAATTACGTAACAATCATATGCCCTGTTATCACAACGCAGTTGAATGTAGCGTTTAATAAAAATTACAGAATGAACATAACTCTTTATTTTGCATATAAGTAAAAGTCATGTAGCTAACGTACATTTTAAAGAAACTGTTTTTAATGTATTTTCATGAGTTTGCTTTACTCACTCCTATGTGTTGTTGTTGAGACCCAGACCGTCCGACCTACCAGAAAGGTGTAAGGTAACTATTTGGACGGCCGGGAAGTGCCACCCAATTTAGGCCGGAACCCAGTGGAGGAGGCATCCACAGGGACCGTACCCTCCTTCCCCTACCACCAACCTCTCGGAAGGACTTACAGACCCACATGTTTTAACGTGATCGTACTCCGCATGAACACGGCGGCACTTGTGGCAGCGTGCAAATTCACTCCTATGTGTGTAAAATTTCAGAAAATATTGAAGTTGTTGTTAAATGGTACAATTGCAAGAAACACAAGCACGCAATAATAAGTTCAGTAGGGAAGAGTCACTTCAGTCCTAGACGAAGACGAATAATTTACGACAGTGAGCTTGACTTTATCTCCCCAGGCTACGAGATTGTGAAAATTTAAAGCGAAATAGTTTTGCGAGACTATATGTACCAATAATATGTTAAAAAATATTTTTATGTAATAAATGATTTAGTTTGATCACACTACCTAATTGCGATAGATTTCACAGCAACCGGCAAGGTGCATTAAAAAAGTGCCGCAGCTAATTGAAATAGGTAAAACAAAACCATCAACCAAATACACTCCGACAACATTGGTTGGCTATGGGGAACCTTGTTGTGCGGCACAAAAATCCAATATGTACCATTATTTAAAATTTTTCTAATGTCGATTTATCGCAATTGAATATTGCTTTAACTTTTTGCTTACGGGTGGGACAGCGTCCATGGACGCCAATGTGCCCATGGACGCCAATACCTGCAAAGGGGGATCGAACTGTTTGTGATAGAATATGCCAAACACCTGTCTTTTTGAGAGGTTCTTCGTTTGGGACTGACGCTGTCCCAACACGTAAGCAAGAGGTTAAATGTAACAGATATCTAAATCTAACGAAATAAAAGATGGCTGTCTGTTTGTCTGTCAGTCGCGTGACGGAAAATCTAAGCAACCCTCAACTACAAAATTCGGTACAGTGACACTTCAGGTCAGGTCTCAAGACACTTCGAAGCAAATTTTTGCAAAATTCGAGTTACATTTTCATTTATCTTATGTTATAAAGCAATTTTGATCCATTTTCACGCAAATTTGTTTCCTAGCGATCAAAAATACTATCGCAGAATTTCCATTTTGACATCATCGGAAAGATCGATAAGCTTTTTACCAGCGAGATATTTAAACCAAATGCGCAGGAGTTTTTCTTCATATTTTATATTTTTAATTCATCGAAATGGGCGTATTTTATACAATTTCGTTTTTACATTTGTGCACGTTCGTTTTTACATTTGTGCACGTTCGTTTTTACTTTTGTGTGTTTGAAGATTTGTAAGATTCTGCCTTTTGGCGTCAAAATGTGTGAGGTCTAAAAACCTTTCGATTATTATTTCCCTCAGTTTGCATTATAATTTATGTTTACTTAAACTAACAAGTCTAACCGGTTCGAGTGATAGACCAATCACGCCGAGCTAATCAGCATTTTCTGCGTTCCTAAGGTAGCGGAGGAATATGTTTCGGATCATGAGAGTTTCAGTGGCTTCTTGAGTAGTGGCTGCGTGAGTAGAGGGCTCTTGAGTAGAGTGTTGAGTAGTGGGTTCTTGGAATGAAAGAAGGGTTCTTGAGAAAAGTTTTTCTTTGTTCGTTTCATTCGCAAACAACTAAAATTTTCCAACATATTATTTTAAATACTGGGGTCTGGTGTGTCCTTTGTTGCGGATTTCATTGGGATCCGGACACTAATATCCTTGATTTGAGGCTGAAGAAGACATGACGAATTCACAAAAACGGGAAAATCAAATATGAAAGTGGGACTGAGATAAATGTTTATAGGGAGACCTACAGTTTGAATGGGCGAGCCCTGCTCCATCCTTTGTTGACTGATGCTCTTCAGCCCACGGATGTCGCTTCACGAGCTCTTTTACCCCGCCAGCAAAGTGTAAATATATAAATTTCAGTTACATATTTGCAACAATAAACATTTAACATGAACGATAGCCAACGATAACGAGCTTTCAAACGATAGATTCAGTATTAACGCTCTAATAATATATGTATTTTTAATTATTAAAGTGACTTAAATATTACTTCTTTTGAAAACAATGAAAAGTTAGAGTCTGAAAATAATGAAAGAAAATAAGAATTCATTTAAAAATTGTATAACAAATATAGCTTTAATTCGACTGTAACTACTTGTAAGAGACGACATACGGCACAGTATTCTAAACAGTCATTCCAAATTGCAAATCATTTAATGGCATAAGTCCCGCTATAGCCTTGACAGAAAATTTTTAAAGAATTTTTCCAGCGACTGCGGTGGCTGTAGCTAGCATCATTTTAATATTGAGAGAAACGGGATTAAAGGGTGTTTTTTCCCCGACAATTCCCAATTTAAATCTCACGAATTATAGAGAATGAATATCTTTGTAAAATTCAGTTTGGAAATTGTTTGTCCATATGTGTTTGAATTGTAGAATATTTTCTACTTAGCCACATAACTCGGTCCATTAAAATAGTTCCCTCTCGCTGTAGCTGACGGTATAACGGGAACGAAACAGGTTCAGCAATGCTGCTAGTTGCACTATGTGTGAATTAATCTAAGTTTGGGGCATTTCCAATCGTTTTATAACAATAGCAAAATTAAATTTTACTATAAGGAACAAACGCACCTAAATGGAGAATTCGTAACTCTGTTTTTAGGAAACGTCTTAATTACAGAAATATTTAAAGAATTTCCTCCATTCTCCTTTCTCCTCTTCCAGAAATTTACAAATGTCACTCAAATAAATCCCTGGACAGCAAAGACCATGGCTCAACGTATTTCTTTGTTAGCGTTTTTGTTTTCTGTGCGTCATTCGGGGCTCAGAAAATGAATTACGAGCTGAGTGACAAATATTTCCTCGGCTGACAGAATTGAAAAAAGTACGATTTTTGTAAGTCAATGTACTTTCCGCGATTTGTATCGGGGATTCTGTGAATTCAGCAGGTTTATATGGCATGATGCGCGGGTTAGAAAGCTATTTTTATGGTGCGGTAGGCAGGAATAATGTAAAACTGAAAATACGTTGTTGGAATTGTCTACATCCTGATTTTGTAATACCGTCGTGCCAGATTCTCCACGCGACTTTTTTTTTTATAGAAAAAGCAATACCGTTCAGATATACATACGTCACAATTACTTATTATGGCACGTGTATATCTGATAAGTTCAATATTGATATTGAACATATTCGAAGTATCTAAAATGTCTAACGAGTTTCGGGCTTTCCAGACGCTCCTAAAGCTACCTGTTGACCTAATCTGAATATTTGCACACTTGCAGTATCGACCACGGAACAGAATCGAATTGAGCCAGATTTTTTATTTCCTCCGGGGAGGGAGAGAAAATTGGGGGGTTTACAAAAAATATTTCCCGACCCTCCACTATCTCCTTAGTAACCAAGGAGGCATATATTTGTACTTTTATATTATCAACCACGAGATGGAATCGAGCAGAGCCTGCTTTTCGATTCTTTGTCCCCCGTTGGCGGAAAAAATGAGGAAGGGGTTTGAAATGTCATCAAATTAAAAAAAAAATTGGAAATGCAATTTTCCTGCCTTTTCAGTGGTAGTAAACTACTACTTCTCAAAAGGAACCTTTTTGCTGTCACGATCGCCGAAATTAGATGGCTCTGTAAATTCTCTAATTTGAGGCTCTTTTTAAGAAATTGAATTAAAATAGCTTCGTCAAGAGCAGCAAATACTTCAAAATTAATCGTAAAGACCGGTTTCGAACGCAAAGGACACCCTCTTATTTTGATTCTATTCTTTAGCGGTAGTTTGAGCTTTATGTATCTGTTTAATAGCTTATTATATACAAGTACTGATTAATCGAAGCAGGTTCTATATGTCTTCATTGTAATATGACAATTTAAAAATCAAATGAAAAATAAAGAACTTTCTTATTGAACGGAACGTAAGAAAACTAAAAATCAGATATAAGTAACACATAACTTCGCATACTTTACAGACCAACTCTACAAATATAGGTCATTTTACGTATTTCGCTATTTATGAACATGGAAAAGATATTTGATCAATTTATCTCATAAATTAGTACACTGCACTTGTATTAAAGAATAATCAATTTATCAACCTTGCCATCCAGTTTACCTTTCATTTGACTATTCGTAGTATTTTTAATCGACGACTCAAATCGTCAAAGATATTTTAATTTCCATTGTTACACGAGTAGTTAGTTTTTTTTTCTTTTTTTCCAATGGCCAGGCACTAGACTCTACGTCGACTTACGTCGTTTTGTCCCCGAAATCGTGAACCATTTTGCCGTCCTAGGACGTTGCCCCAGGCGCACCAGAGGGGGCGGAACACACTGCGCCCACAACACACAACATCCATGTCTTACGTGGGACTCGAACCCACAACGTGGCGGCCGATCGATTGCTGGAAACGCTCGCCTTGACCTTTCGGCCACCACGTCGACTTAAATGAGCCAACAGCACACGGTGTTCCCAGGTGGTCACCTACCCAAGTACTATCCGCTCCCGATTCTGCTTAATTTCGGTGATCTAAGGGGAACCGGTGTTTTCAGCATGGTAGAGCCGTTGGCTCCTTGAGTAGGTAGGTATAAGGGGATAAATATTTTATCGAAATGTTACCTTTGACTCGGTTTTATTGTCTCAAGAGTTAAGTATATGGATTGATCTTGTAATCCAGGACATTTATTTAGATGAGTTCTTTTTTGTAAATTTTTATATCTTGAATACATCACCTCAAAAAAACATTTTTTGTAAACCGCACACTTTGGCCAGCAAGTTTTAATGATGCGTATGTGTAGTTCAGGAGAAATTGCATTTAGAATTTTTTTTCGAATAATCTGACCTTTAACTGTTATATATATATAAGGGAAGTTCTTATCTTTGTCCACCTGTCCCACAATTTATCAAACAGAGACAAGTTTTGACGCAATATCGCCATTTTGGCAACTTTTCTAAAGTGTGCTCAAATAATTGGAAAAAAGAGCGCACATAGTGCGAGCTTGTGGACGCGAGGGAATTTCTTGCATTAGTATTACTATTCACCTATAATGGGCCGGATATCCTCTTATATAGAATGGTGCTTATTGTAGAAAAAATAAACAATCTCAGTTCTGATTTTTAATTATATATATCTGGAACATTCCTCCGTTGTTTTCCAAAGTTCTCTTCTTGGAAAAATCCACCCATATCACTCAAATAAATCCCAAGATAGTCATCGCTCACTTTTCCATATTTTGTTCGGAATTTTATTTTTCCCTCGGCTTGTAGAAAACAACTTACGAGCTAAGTGACAAATATCCTTCAGCTACGAGAAGCGAAAAAGTGAGAATTTTGTAAGTCAATGCACTTTCTGCTATTGGTATCAGAAGTCCGAATGAGAGAGTGTTTTCAGCGTGGTGCATTAAGAGGAGATAAAATGTTTAAGCAGTAGAAAATGTACCCGGCGTGAAAATGCAGACCATTGATTAAAATTACGCGAAAACATACAGCAAGCGCATTTTAGAAAACTAAACAGTGTTTTTGCTATAGATCACTTAGAATAAGAAATAGAAAACTTACTGCACTGGTGTAATATGCCCTAAATAAACATTCGAGGTGCATGCAATCCAGACACTTGGTATTCGTTTGCTCAAGCTAGAAGGTGTACTCATTACAGCTAAGGTCTAGCGTAATTAGAAGCTGAAGATTCAAATTCATCCAACTAATACATTTTATGTTGCTTTCAGAGCACATCGCATCGAAAAAACAAAACAGCGCTATGATTAATTCAAAATATATAAAATACAAAAAAATTCTTTTACAAGAAAAGTAAAATTAAGAAAATGAAATGCTATCTCAGCGAGTTTTCATCAGAATGTTACCAATTTTAATGCGGTACTCAGACGTATAATATAATACCAAATAAAAAATATAATACCAAATAAAAAAATATAATACCAAATAAAAAATATAATACTAAATCTTTTAAATTCGCAAAGTTAGAAAATCGATAAACTAAATCCAGTTGGATTAGAAACAACCGTTCTTTCGTCTCGACAAAACGTCTGCAATTTATTCAAAATACTTGCTTTCGAATCTTTTGCATTCAGAAATCGTCTGCTCGAAATGAAACTAATTCTGAAGTCGAATCATCGATGGATATCTTTTTTCTTTAGATATCGTAAATTTTAAACTAATTCGAATTTTAATAAAAATCTCGCCGAGTCCTATCGTTCGTGGACCCGAATTTGGCAGATATTCGAAACTTCAATTTTCCGCTACAAACGACATAGAAATAAATATATCATTTATTATGTACGATTTTTTTTAATTACTACCCTTTCTCTGAAGAAAGTTCTACGATTCTTTCATGATAAACCACTGAAAGGAAAGGAAAAGAAAAGACTTGTTGTTCCCTTTACGATTCGTTTCTTTTAAGAGTATTTTTCTGTGTGCGATTCGGGGCTTATAAAATGAGTTACAGGTTAAGCAACAAATAGTCCTTAGGTCCAGAGAAGAAGAAAAATCGAATTGTCCGCAAGTCTGTGTTATTTGTGACATTAGTGCAAGAAATACGTAAACTGGCAAGCCATAAAATGAATATTTTTTATGCCAGGTATAAGGGAATTTACATTCTAACTAATAATTCCTTTGTTATTTACCTTTAGATTTAAAAACAAATTCAAATAGATTAAATACATAGCTGGTTTTATTTCATAGACTAGAACGAATTACCAGGGGATGCCCGGATTCTAAATAAGCTTTAACTACGTACAAACTTATCCTCTAGAATCGTGGGTGTATACGTAGGATACAAGAACGAGTCCAAGTTCATTGATAACTTACGTTTATTCACAAGCACAAAGTAAACAGGAACAGTACACAGACGAACAACACTTAAATATGTACTTCACTAATTTCACAAAATAACTGACAATAATCTCAAAATGTTGATAAAAGTAATTTTATAAGAGAGCAGCTAACATTCTCGAAACATTGGCATGTAGCTCGTAAATGCTCGTAAAAGCTCGTATCTAATGTAGCTCGTAATGTTATCAACTCGTCAACTGAATTGCAAAGGAGGGTTGAGTTTGAGTCGTTTTATAGCCGCTGTAGAAATTTCTGGAAATCTCTTCATATCTCCTAGATTAATTGTTATTTCGCGGAGTTTCTCAAAGTTTCCGGAAATCGTCAAATGTCGCCAATTTGGCGATAAATCGCCAAATCTGGATACCCTTCTTCTAACTGGAAAATCCTGGCGACTATGTGCCCACGTCATCCTCACATCATGCTGACGTCATGGACTGTGTTTTCTTCGCTTGGCCTTCGAGACAGACGAAAGAGAAGGCGCCAATGAAAGAATATTGCGCGTACTATCATATACTATTGCGCGTACTATTATATACTATTTATTCTTATAATTTGTTCTTATAATATTGTGCTTCGCAACTATTTATTCTTATTCTTGCGCGTTCGCCACTTATTATTATTATTCTGGCAAGACAATGACAGACATAAAATGAATACTTTTTATGCCGGGTATAAGGAAATTTATATTCTAACAAATATTTTATTTCTCTGTTATTTACCTTTAGATTTAAAAAAAATATATAAATTCAAATGGATTACATAGCTGATTTTAATTTTTGGACGAACTACCCGACGATACCCGGGTTCTAAATAAGTGTTAACTACGTATAAATAATTATATAAGCACCCGCTAGTTAAATAATACATTTGAACACGATTTAAATGGCTTCTATCTGAAAATTACCGGAATCAAATCGTACGCGCTCTCCGCAAAAATAAAAAATGTGGGAATCACAATTGACCGTATATTCAACACACAGCTTGTGAAAAGGAGAAAGGCTGACCATTCCTGTACAGGTGATACGGTGATTCCGCGGAATTCTCTCCTTCTCAGCACACCCCACAATATGCACTCTCCTAGAGCTCCTATACTACAAGCTGACTTATCAAGCATATTGAAAGCCCAGTAAGGTTTCTTCAAATACATGGGTTACCATATTTGGCGGTTTAACATGTGCTCCAAATATTGATTCTTACAGATATTGGATAATGTTAACAAATTTACAACTGTGTTATGTTTTTATAAATATGAATTAGATTGGAGTAACATTTGTAATTACGCGACACTTATTAACAAGAATCAAAAATATGATTCTCACTCTATAAGCAAATTAACAAATAGATAGACATTTTTGTTTCTTATTATTTTTTTTGCAAAATGAGATCTTATTAAAATTTATGAAATACTTTGATGCATATTTCTATTTTACATCTCTTACAGTTCTAACATTATATAGAATAAAATATGGCCTTATTATGAGCTCAGAAAGACCTTGAATTATTTGAAATACCTGTACTAAATAAAAAAAGTTGTTTTTGAAATATATATTTATGGTGATACATAGTAGTGTGTGCATTACCCGGGGTGGGGGAGCACTTTAAAATAAAAATGTGTATTTAATTTTAAAGGTACTAAAATTTTAAAGAGGGGCAATTTGTTATAAACCTGTGGATCTATAGATTAGATTAATACAGCATTTAAAATCTTAATAATAAGAAGAAATTATACAAATCTATATTGTAAATGATATATTTTTTATGCCTAGTACAAAAGAGTTGAAGTACTTTAAAAGATAATATTGAGGAAATCCTCTAAACATAGCGCCAATGTTTACATCAAATGAGTAGCGTCCCATCATTGTCTTGGCGATGAAAATATCAGTGCCATTCCAAAGTAAATTCGAGTCATTCAGACATAGTTTCTATCAGTTTAGTAAAAAAATCCTATTTTATCATTCATTATCTTTTATAACAAATACATTTCGATTTATGTACCATTTTAGTTTATGTTTACATAATTATCATAATATGGTAAGATTTTTACTTTGCGACAGTTTGTTAACAGTAGGATTCAACAATTTTATGATTCATTATACTCGGAAAATGCAATAAAGTGTATAAAACTTGAAAGATATTGGTGTAACATGAATAAATCTTTAATATATATATAATTTGAAGCAATACTTTTAAGTTTGGAAGAGAGAATAACACATTCAGGACTACAAACAACGTTTACTAAGATAAGACTACAACAAATAAAAGTCAATAATACTACATACTACAGTTACCAAAATTATAAAATGAGTGTTTAAAATAAATATTTTATATAAAAATAGAAGTTTCACTTACAATATTGTAAAATTTAGCTTTCACAAGTATGGTCCTGCAGTGGGTATCCAATGATTCTGTCGACTATTTATAAGCTATTTTTTTATTCCCTCTTCATTTCTGGGCAAGCGAAATTACCTAAAACTTTTTCTAGTATGTTTAGAGAAGTTTGGTGCAGAACACTCACCAAAAGTTACTTCAATAGTACTTCTTAAAGTGAAAATACGAATAGAGCTAATGCTAATGGATTATGCTTTCGACCTGGATGGGCTTCAATATGCTTGACGAGTCAGCTCGTATACAGAGGAGCCTTACACTCTCCTATGACGAAATAAGTGGTTACTTACTCCGTACATTTCGACCTCTGATGGCTTCCGAAAGCCTGCATGATTCGTTCAAAATATCAAAGAAATGCCCCGGATAAAAAAAATTATAATTAATCAACGGATGGATTTCTGAAATTATTTTTCATCTAGCGTAGTCTATAATACTTTAAGCAAGTGCTGAAAAATAATGAATGATACATGGCAAGTCCATTTCTGTATATCGTAACATAAAAATTAAAGAGGTTTAAAATGCACGAAAATTATATTGATATTTTAGGTCTTTAAGTCTTTTAAGAATCGTTTTGTGTGAATACCGCCCCTAGATAGTTGTAAATTATTCTCATAGAAAATATTACTAACTTTAAAATTATATACATTAAAAAAATAGCTTCGAGATGTTTCGGGCTTGTCCTCTACCAAATTTTGTAGCTATAAATCGTTTGAATTATTATTTATTATTTAGGATAGAAGATTATTACGAAAACATTGTCTTTACATTAAACGCAAACATTGTTTTTATATTACGCAAACATTGTTTTTACATTACGTAAACGTTGTTTTTACATGATATATTGTACATGATGTATAATATATCATGCACATATACTCCAGGCACGTGCCGTGATTCTAATCCAATAGACTAAATATAAATCTTCAAAATATAAAAATAAGAAGAGCAGACTAGTGCTAAGACCTGATTTCTTTTTTTTTTCGATTTATCTCTCCAATCAATGTTCGCAGATGCTTGAGTTCTCACGGAAGGAAACTTTTACGCGATATATGTATATATATATATATATAAAAGATTTATCAGTTCTTCATTTTATACTATACACATGACTGTGCATTTTTGAAGGTCGTTTATTACACTTCTTTATTTTGTGGATATGAGAAAAATGTCCAATTTCGAAAATGTAAAATATCACATTCATTTTTTATGTATTCACTTTCTACGCATATCTAATTAATTCTTTTCTGCTATATTTGAAGCAGTCGTTAAAAATTCAATAAATTGGAATTAGGTCTACATTTTAAAATTTATTATCAAAATGTTATAAAAAATCTTATGAGCAACACATCACTTTCGTTACAAACTCAAATTCATATTTTCAAATTTTTATATACTCAAATTTAAATTTTTATTTTATCGCACATTAATCAGAATAACAGATGAGATGTATATTTGCTTGGCTTGAAATCGAGAAAATTTGCTATTATTAAATAATTTTCTTTTTCACTTGGCGGTTTCTTCTTCTTCAATGGCCTGACAGCCCAGGATGGGCCCTTGCCTTCCGCAGTATAGAACTCCAGGCTCCCCTATCCCTGGCCAAAGACCTCCAGTTCAAAACCTTTAAAATTTTAAAGTCCTTTTCCACACAGTCGAGCCATCTGAGTTTAGGTCTTCCTCTTTTACGGGTGCCGAATGGTCTGGCAGAGAAGATCTTTTTTGTTGTACGGCTTTCGGCCATCCTGCACAGGTGACCCACCCATTTGATTCTCTGAATCATGATGTAATTGACTATATCTGGTTCTTTAAAAGACTTTAAAGCTCTGAGTTAGTTCTTCTTCTCCAGATGTTGTTACAATTTAAGCCACCAAAAATACCTCTCAAGATTTTTCTCTCAAAAACAGAAATGATGTCTTTAACTTTTTCTGTCATTGACCAAGTCTCAGCAGAGTAGGTAAGAATGGGTCTGATTAAACTTTTGTATATTATAATCTTCGTTTTTCTGCTGATGAAGTCAGACTTTAAGTACCTTTTAAGGCCGAAAAAACATCGGTTAGCAGCTGTAACTCTACCACGAATTTCGGGCATAATGTCATTGAGAGTATTAACTTCAGATCCTAAATATCTGAAGTTGCTTACAGTTTCAAACTTGTAAACCCCAATTTCGAAATAAGGACAGTCATAATTACCACAGGGCATATACTTAGTTTTATTTTGATTAATAGTTAGATGCATTTTACTGGCTGCGGCCTCTAAGGATGTGAAGGCTTCCTTAAGTAACTCGGGAGTGCGTGCTACAATGTCAATGTCGTCAGCAAACGCAAAAATCTGGACAGACTTGTTAAAGACTGTTCCACGGGTATTGATGTTAGAGTCTTTCACAATTTTTTGGAGTGCAATATTGAAAAGCAAGCAGGCCAGTGCATTGCCTTGTCTGAGCCCATTTGAAACAGTAATAGGCTCGGAGAGATTATTCTGAATTCTTACCCTAAGCTTTGTTTCGGTAAGAGTAATATTAGCCAAATTTATAAGTTTATCGGGTATTAGAAATTCTCTCATAGCTTCAATTAATAGTTTTCTGTTTACTGAATCATAGGCAGTCTTGAAATCAACGAAGAGATGGTAAGTTGCTATGCCATATTCATTAGCTTTTTCCAACACTTGCCTAATGTTAAAAATCTGTTCAATAGTAGATCTATCTCTGCGGAAACCACATTGGTAGTCTCCCACAATACTTGGCGGTTTGGCTTGCCAAAATTCCAAAGCACTGAAATATCTTGAGAACGGTTTAGCTTTATGGAATTGGTTTTATTTGTTTTAATATAAACATTCTATAATAGTAAAAGAGATCTATCTGTCTGTTTGTTTTTCTTTTCGTCTGTTTTACGACGTAACGGAAAATCTAAACTATCCATAGCTACGAAACTCGGTACAGTGATAATTCCAGTCAAATCAATTCCAGTCAATTTTTTTTATTCGAATTAGTTTTTCTAATTCCTTATTATTGGAGCACAATTTTAAGCGATTTTTGCATAAATCGGCTCATTATTAATCGAATTGTCAAAGAGTTTCCACCTTAGTATTGTCAAATAATTCACTGAATACTGCTGGAAAGAATGAATAACGCTCTTTTCAACGAGCTTTGAACTGAATACATAAAAAATACCTTCACATTAAAAAACATTTTTTTTTTCTCGAAAATATTTTGAAGCAGGCGCATTTTAAACAATTTCATTTTTATTTTCTTGCATCGGGGAATTACAGATTACAGGATTCTAATTTTGGGCCTGTATAGAGTGTTAGCATTTTAATATTTTATTTTAATTATTCTGCTTTTAGACTTATTATGAATTTTTAAACAGATTTATAAAACTTGTAATTTTCCATTCGAAGGAATTTTCTGGCTTGCTTGATATCTGCTCCTCTGAAGAACAGTGGTGTATTTATAAAGTCTTCTTTGAATTACGTTGTACAATTGGCATTTTTGCGTAGGGGGGAGAAACGAATTGTGGAAAGAATTTTGTTCAAAGCAGATGTTTCGGAAATGGAGCGGTGGCATCTGTATCTGTATTATTTACTTAGCGACGTACTGGAGGACGCCACGATTTGCCTTACACATTACTATGTACTGGTGGAAAATTAAGAAGTTGCTGTTTCATATCGCCAAAAATGGGGTATAATTTCAAATAAGTACCCACTTTCTACGTTATTTTGTATAATAAGAAATTTATGCATTATGGAATATAATATAAGAAATTTATGCATTATATAATATAAGAAATTTATATATTATAAGAAATTTATGCATTACGGCTCTGTAGTGAATGCCGAGTGCTGTTCATATAAGATTTTTCACCATTTTAGTTACGTGAGGGGGTGTTATAATGAGAATCAGTTTTCTCGTGCTTTTCAGGTAAAATTAAAATACTGGCATTGATGTTAATGTCTAGATAAAATGGAAATATTTAATGACTGAACAAAATTGCATTCTCTGAATTCCAGTTGTTCAACCAGTCGTTGTTAGAAGACAAAATCTTTCGACAATGTATTAAATATTCTGAAGAAGAAAGTCCTAATTTCCTTTCTGTTCCGAGATTATCTCGCTAATGGGGTCTCTCGTACAAAATGTCGGCCATTCGCACCGAGAATTAATTAACGTTGTTGTCTGATATGTGGTAAGAGGGCAACTTTAATGCTTACTCGGGCGTGTCCACCTGTTTTAGTAGAACAATTCTCCATTTATTCTTTGAAGTGAAAGAAAATTTAGTTTTTAATGGTTACTTTCCCTAGACATTTTGTATAAAGAAAAGAAAACTTCAAATATTTGAGCTCAAATGTTCGCTGGATTTTCACGTTTTGAGTATACCTGAACTGGAATCGAACGTTTGATAAGGTGATGTCTGTATATACGAGTCTTTAGATACGATTATTAGAACTTTTTCAGAGATTTGAGTGGAATTTTATACGATTACATTTCCATTACAGATAACAGCATCCATGGATAAGTTTTGCGGTTTTTGATCTCTTCGCCCGCCCTTGCATGTACAGGAATAGCCGACACTTGTCAATAAAATAACTTCCTATGTGCCACAGTTTTGAGAACGTATGTGAAAATCCACAAACTCTATTCTGCCATGCAAGAGGATCAAATATCAAATTTTTACTTTCTTATACTATGTATAGAGGAAGTATTGCTTTCAAGAAAATTTTTGAATTCGAGATTTTGATGCCAATATATATTTCAAGACACGTTTTGACTATTTTTGGAATACTGTATGGAATGCTGAATTTTTGGAGACCGTTTGTCTATCTGTATGTCTGTTCTCGAATTCTTTTATACACAATAGCGGCTACAAATATTAATGGATTTTCACGAAACTTTATATTCTGCTTTATTATAAAAAAAACTAGAACTAGATAGAATTTTTTTTAATTCGAGCAAACATATCGAAATTTATTCGAAATTTTATATTTTTTCAACATGGCAGCATAGAACAAATTGCACATAGTCATGCATAAAAGGGTTTATTTATGGTTCAGTGATTGCGAAACTTAATAGTACAATCATTGTTGTAAAAAACAGCTGAGATACAATTTTTGTGTTCGTGACGTCATTATCTCCTCTTGGGGGGCAAGTTACCCCCCCCCCCCGGAGGTACATTGTCAAATATGATATCAATCGAAAGATTTTTTTTCAAGTACGTTAAAGTGAAGGGTAACGCTCTATAATTGTAATCATTTGACCCATTTTTTTTTATTTTATATGATTTTTTGATAATTTTTTTGAAAAATGTGTAATATCTCGAGAACGGTTCATGCTAGCGTTCTAAAACTTATGTCAATCGTTTTCTAATGAAATATTACATAAGAAATGACTATTTTCGTAACATTTTTAATTAACGTTTTAATTTTTTGATGATTATTTCAAAATTTCACTCGAAAATTTAGGGCGGTTCTGAACATTCGATTGCGTATAAAAACAATAAACTTCCAATATTCATGTAATATAATTTTTGTACCAAATTTCGTTCTAATCGGTCCATTTGTTCGTCAGTTATTGTCTCTACAGACCCACTGACACACACACACACTTTCACACACACTCACACACACTTTCACACACAGACACACACACACACACACACTTTCACACACATACATACACAGAGAGAGAGAGACATTATCTTTTAAACGTCTGATTCGTGTTCAGGGATGCTTGAAACGTGCTCTTCCGTCGAAAACTCGAATTCGAATTTTCGACCCCGTCACAATACTTTCCTTATACATTATATGTATATCAGGAACGTAAAAAGTGTCTAAAGTTTTAAATCTACTTCATTTGGTCCCTACCTGGAGATATTTTTAGAAGTCACATGACTGTTTCAATACTTTTTAATATTACTAAATTTAAGAAATATATACAATATACAACTATTAATTTACATAATTGATTTAAAATGCATAAAAATTTCAGATTGAATAATAAGGGCCCTCTGATGCAGAGACCCTAACCTATAGTATGTTTCACATATCGGTAAATTCAATCTTAGTGAATTCATACACGCTTTTTTACGTAAAATTTCTTATTAAACAACTAATTATTTCATAAAATATAAAATATTTATTATTTTATGTATTTATTTTTCGAAAGATTGTAGCATTAAAATGTATATATTCTATTATTCTAATTTATATTGCAATCTAACCAGGAACATCATAACGCATAAAGCAGTTGAGTGATTCCTCTCATGTAATCATCCGACAATGAATTCATCCGACATCACTGTGAAATCAACTTTTTCGCTCTCTTTTCAGCGCGAAATATGTAAATGTGTATTTTGCTTGAACCCCGTCACGATAATCACCCCCAAAATATACGACTTTTCGCCGGAAAGTGATAACATACGTATTTCTCTTTGCTGCAGATAAACTAAAAATATTTAATTAAAAGATATGCTCGCCTTTTCTCGATCCAAGTTGGCACATAAAAGGCCCTTAAAGGCAACGAAATTCTCCAAGAGTGAATAGGAAACTTTTTCTTTTCCTTTATGGAATGAGTATGTCTTTCGTGCAAAGGTCATTCACACGTTTAAGTAATTAGACTGCCGTCTAATATGTAGTAGGAGGCCAAACTTTTGTGCTCCTGAAATGTGTTCTATTATTTTTTCGACAATTCTCTTCCATTCTTTCATCCGAAAACAGATCTGCTTTTATATTGTTACTTTTTCTAGAAACATTTTATATGAAAAAGGCAAACTTCGAAATTCGAATTGGAGTGTTCAATGGATTTACACGTTTTGAGCTGGCTTGTAGTCCAATCAAACGTATTAGGGGAGATGGGTATATGTGTGTTTATGAATTTGTAGACATGATATCTAATAAAGTATTTAGAAAATTCAATGAAATTTTATACCTTTTATTACCTTTTGTAAATACGGGAGTGATTTTGAGCAAGATCGAATATTTGAATTGCTCCGATTTCTTTTTAGTATTTTTTTAATTATTGTCATTTTAAACATTTAATCTAGGATCATCCCCCTAGTATCCATCTCCCTGTCCCTAAACCTGATGGCTCACTAGCGGATCTAGAGCGTTTTCGATTTTTCTTCCTAGTGCGATAGGATCGTTTGAATTTTGGTGGAATTTTATAATAATGTAAGGAGCCGAATCTGAGTACTAATAACGAAATACATTTTTAAATTTTCTGGTTATACAACAAACGGCTGTTTAATATATAAACAAATTAAATAATTTCAATTAAACAAACAGTTAGCATGCGAAACGCTCTAACAATCTTGATCAAGAAAAATAAATTTCTGTAATTAGTTAGATTAATTGTTTATAAGAATCAACAATAAGGCGTATAATTGTTAACTGTGATAAAAATTACATTCTAATCTAATATTTCATGACAGCAAAAGTTGTAAAATGTTTTGTTTGTAAGAATCGAAGAAAAGCTGATGTAGGCAGCACATGACTTTCCTTACATAATGCTATGAATTTACTACTTTTACAGTAAAAAAATAGCTTATTCTTATAGTAGATACTTATATTCTTTCCAAGATATTGAAGTTTCGTCAATTAGTCGTCATTTTCATTGATTTAGCGTCATTTTTATCCATTTGGCGAGATTTTCGTTAATTTGGCAACATCTAAAAAGTCGCCAAGTTGGCGACATTCCGCCAAATTCATCGCCAAAATCTCGCCAAGCGTTATGGACGGAGAAATAAGTTATTCTTATAGCAGATAAATGACTATTGGCGTTCAAATACAAAAGTATTACTTAAAGTATCTTTTTTGATGAATGGAACGGACTATATTCACGAGAATGATGTCACCCAATTTATCGCATGGTATTACAAATGAAAAGTGAACATGTTTCTCAATAGGAAATATTTTTATTTTATTTTATATAACTTTTTGATAATTTTTTTGAAAAATGTGCAATATCTCGAGAACGGTTTATGTTAGCGTTCTAAAATTTATGTCAATCGTTTTCTAATGAAAAATTACATAAGAAATGTCTATTTGCGTAACTTTATTTAGCATTTTCTATGTCGTCATCATCAATGAGTCTTCATTGATTTGGCGTCATTTTTATCCATTTGACGAGATTTTCGTTAATTTGGCAACATTTCAAAAAGTCGCCAAGTTGGCGACATTCCGCCAAATTCTTTGCCAAAATTTCGCCAAGCATTATACACTAAGAAATAAGTTATTCTTACAGCAGATAAATGACTATTGGCGTTCAAATACAAAAGTATTACTCAAAGTACCTTTTCTCATGAATGGAACGAGTTAGATCCATGAGAATGATATCACCAAATTTATTGCATGATATTACATATGAAAAGTAAGCATGTTTTTCAACAGTTAATATTTTTTTTTTAATTTATGGGATTTTTTGATAAATGTATTTGAAAAATGTGCAATATCTCGAGAACAGTTCATGCTAGCGTTCTAAAGTTTATATCAATCGTTTTCTAAAGAAAAATTAAATAAACAATGTGTATTTGCGGAACTTTATTAAAGGTTTTGATTTTTGGATGATTTTTTCAAAATTTCACTTGAAAATGTAGGGGAATTCTGAACATTCGATTGTGTTTAAAAACAATAGGCTTCCAGTATTCATAGATTGTAATTTGTGTACCAAATTTCATTCAAATCGCTCCATTCGTTCGTGAGATATCGTCTCCACAGATTCACTGACACACACTTTCACACACACATCCGCATTTTCACACACACACACACACATTTTCACACACACACACACTCTTTCACACACACACGCACACACAGACATCACCTCAAAAATGTTCGATTCGTGATCAGGGATGCTGGAAACGTGCTCTCCCGTCGAAAACTCGTATTCGAATTTTCGACCCCGTCACAATACTTCCCTTATACATTATTGTGTGTAAGGAAAGTAATAAGTCATATCATTGTTCTCGGCCATTTTTGTGGCGTTTCTACCAACAACCAATCACAGAGAAGTTGGATATCAGCTCAACTGATTAAATGTATACCCATACTTGCAATGCAAACTTTTAATAATTAAAATTTAATTAACGAAGGCTTAAACCAAATTCTAAGCTCATCATGCTCATCAATGGGTTCACATTAGTCCAATGTAAAATTTCAGAACTGCTCATTTTACTGTCTGCTCGCAATAGAGTGTTAATTGTTGCATGTGATATTTTTACTTTCCTTATATACAATAATGTAAAGTATTGTGACGGGGGTCGAAAATTTGAATTCGAGTTTTCGACGGGAGAGTACGTTTCAAGCATCCCTGATCACGAATCGAATATTTTTGAGGGGATGTCTGTGCGTGTGAGTCTGTGGAGACTATAACTGACGAACGAATAGACCGATTCGAAAGAAATTTCGTACAAAAATTACAATCCGTGAATACTGGAATCCTATTTTATTTCTATACGCAATCGAATGTTCAGAACCCCGCCTAAATTTTCGAGTGAAATTTTGAAAAAAATCAAAAAATCAAAACCTCTAGTAAAGTTACACAAATAGACATTTCTTATGTAATTTTTCATTAGAAAACGATTGACATAAATTTTAGAACGCTAGCATGAATTTTTCTCTCACATTTTTCAAAAAAATCATATAAAATAAAATCATATAAAATATATAAAATAAAAAAAATCATATAAAATAATCAAAAAATCATATAAAATAAAAAAAATGTATTTCCTATTGAGAAATATGTTCACTTTTCATATGTAATATCATGCGATAAATTGGGTGATATCGTTCTCGTGGATCTAGCTCATTCCGTTCATGAAAAAAGATACTTTGAGTAATACTTTTGTATTTGAACGCCAATAGTCATTTTTCTGCTGTTAGAATAACTTATTTCTCCGTCCATAACGCTTGGCGAGATTTTAGCGATTAATTTGGTGGAATGTCGCCAACTTGGCGACTTTTTGAAATGTTGCCAAATTAGCGAAAATCTCGCCAAATGGATAAAAATGACGCTAAATCAATGAAAATGACTACTAATTGAGTAAAATCCAATATCTTGGAAAGAATATAAATATCTGCTATAAGAATAATCTATTTTATTTTACTGTTAAAGTAGTAAATTCATTGCATTATATAAGGAATGGCATGTGCTGCCCACATCAGATTTTTTAAATTTTATCACATAAAAATATATTTCGGAAACATTTTGTTTTTATACGTAATTGAATGTTCAGAACCTCCCTAAATTTTCGAATAAAATTTTGAAAAATCGTCAAAAAATAAAAACCAGTAATAAAGTTACGCAAATAGACATTTCTTATGTAATTTTTCATTAGAAAACGATTGACATAAATTTTAGAACGCTAGCATGAATTTTTCTCTCACATTTTTCAAAAAAATCATATAAAATAAAATCATATAAAATATATAAAATAAAAAAAATCATATAAAATAATCAAAAAATCATATAAAATAAAAAAAATGTATTTCCTATTGAGAAATATGTTCACTTTTCATATGTAATATCATGCGATAAATTGGGTGACATCGTTCTCGTGGATCTAGCTCATTCCGTTCATGAAAAAAGATACTTTGAGTAATACTTTTGTATTTGAACGCCAATAGTCATTTTTCTGCTGTTAGAATAACTTATTTCTCCGTCCATAACGCTTGGCGAGATTTTAGCGACTAATTTGGTGGAATGTCGCCAACTTGGCGACTTTTTGAAATGTTGCCAAATTAGCGAAAATCTCGCCAAATGGATAAAAATGACGCTAAATCAATGAAAATGACTACTAATTGAGTAAAATCCAATATCTTGGAAAGAATATAAATATCTGCTATAAGAATAATCTATTTTATTTTACTGTTAAAGTAGTAAATTCATTGCATTATATAAGGAATGGCATGTGCTGCCCACATCAGATTTTTTAAATTTTATCACATAAAAATATATTTCGGAAACATTTTGATTCTACATTACAAAACTATTCTACACTACAAAACTTGTGAATATGTTGAAAATTTAATTTTGAATATTTTCGATCCTGTTAGAATACCTTCCTATGTAGATAAAACAGAAATATTTAATTATAATGCTCTAATGGCGTTTTCTATATATAAATTAGAAGACCATTATATAGAATTCTTCAAGGGTGAAGAAGAAAGGGATTTTATCTTTTCTGAAGTGATTATCTTGCTAATTCTGTCTTCTGTACTAAAGGTCGGTCGTTCACACCTTTAATTAAGATACTGTCTGATATGTGGTAGGAGGACAGATTTTATTCTTACTGTTTTACACACAAGGTCACATTCGCTTTTTTACAGTAACATGTGTTTGATACTTGGATTATTTTATTTGTAATCAAATACAAGACTTGATAATAAAAAAAAAGCCCGGACTAGAGCCATAAAACTACATTAATAAAAACTACAAAATATACACGACTTTCATCGGAATTGGTAGCAGTGTAGTTATATAAAATAACAAACTAAATAAATTTTATTCGTATAAATAACAGTAAACATTGCATGCAATCTATGTACATCAGTATGCCCCTTCCCAAATCACAAACAGAAATCCGTCACTAGCTGAGACTCTTCATTCTACGTCAACAGATACAATTTAAATATTAATTTCAGCAATCTCGGCAGAATTGGACCAATTTATATATTTTCAATTCTTTTGCAAACTACGCAATGTTTATATTTCCAATAAAGAAATGCTTGCTACTTAAATAATACAGATACAGATAACACATATTCCAAATCTCGATCACACACCAAGACGAACACATCCATTATGGACATGCACGAATGGCCAACACGATTTTCCCTGTCCTGTGGGCGTGATTCTTTCAGGAAAATCTCCGGAAAAGAGTCCGCTTGGAAAGACAAGGATTCAAAAATTTCAAGAGTTAGCTCGCTTAAAAAATTATAATTAATTAACGGATAGGATAAAGAAAATATTTTTTATTCTGGAGCAGTCTGTGATATTTTAAAAAGATGCTGTTAAATTATAAATGTTGGATTTCAAGTCATTTTTTATATCGCAATATAAAAATCGGGGCGGTTTAAAATGCAAGAAAAGTATATATTTTTACACGTATAGATTTCGTATAGATTTCGTTTACGTATAGATTTCGTTCAAAGTTTGTTTGAAAGAGAATTTTTTTATCCTTCCGACGGTCTCAAGATGGAAACTCTTTGATAATATTTCGGATCGCTAAGAAATAGATTTTTATGAATATCAATTAAAATAGTTGTACATCGGACTCAAACATAAAGTAACTAAAGAACTGATTTGAAATTTAAAAATAATGCCTGCGTTCACATATTTGGGTCCTGAAGTACATGTGTACCAAATTTCATGGCCATACGGTGCTTAGATTTCCCACTACATGCAACACGCACACACACACAGACACACGACATTTTTCTTTATTCTTCTAAATTAAAATAATCCCTTTGGAAGTAATCCTTTTCAGAAGGTACACACCGCTTCCACAGCCGTTACATTTAGAATCACTCCCGGAAAGCACCTTTGAGAATCGCTTTTAGATCATTTTCCGAATTTTCTGTAATTTCTTCAATCATTTAAAAAATGCGTCCTTCTAACCAGCTCTTCAGGATTGGAAAAAAAATTAACCCATGATAAAGTCAGGAAAGTCGGGGGAATAAAGTTGACTTGTTCTTCGTTTGACACTATCGAATTAGAAAAGCAGAATGAGCAGGTGCTTTATTATACTTAAACACCCACGGTCCATTTTCTCATATTTCTGAACGTATTTCAGGAAAACCACTATAAAATTCTAAATGACTATGATTCTAAATATCAAAATGACTTATCAAGACGAAATCAACGGCATAAAGGAAGACCACATTATATGACACTATAGTTTTCACCTGTGCTGCTTAGTATTAAGCTGCGCGTGCGTTGATCAGATAGGGTGAAAACATCGATTTCGAGAAGTAATAGCATATAGACAATAATAAAGGAATCAAAATAAAAATTTCTGATGTGGGCAGCACATGACTTTCCTTATATAATGCAATGAATTTACTACTTTTACAATTAAAAAATGTTATTCTTATAGTAGATATTCTTTCCAAGATATTGAATTTTCGTCAATGAGTCGTCATTGTCATTGATTTAGCGTCATTTTTATCCATGTGGCGAGATTTTCTTTAATTTGGCAACATTTTAAAAAGTCGCCAAGTTGGCGACATTCCACTAAATTCGTCGCCAAAATATCGCCAAACGTTATGGATGGAAAAATAAGTTATTCTTACAGCAGGTAAATGACTATTGGCATTCAAATACAAAAGTATTACTTAAAGTATCTTTTTTCATGAATGGAACGAGCTAGATCCACGAGAATGATGTCACCAAATTTATCGTATGGAATTTCATATGAAAAGTGAACATGTTTCTCAATAGGAAATATATATTTTTTTATTTTATATGATTTTTTTAATATTTTTTTGAAAAATGTGCAATATCTCGAGAACGGTTCATGTTAACGTTCTAAAATTTATGTCAACCGTTTTCTAATGAAAATTTACATAAGAAATGTCTATATGCGTAACTATATTAGAGGTTTTGATTTTTTCACGATTTTTTCAAAATTTTACTGGAAAATTTAGGGGGATTCTGAACATTCGATTGCTTATAAAAAAAATACACTTCCAGTGTTTACGAATTGCAATTTTTGTACCAAATTT
Organism: Amaurobius ferox; assembly: GCA_951213105.1. Lineage (NCBI taxonomy): Eukaryota > Metazoa > Arthropoda > Arachnida > Araneae > Amaurobiidae > Amaurobius > Amaurobius ferox. The sequence goes on along the minus strand of OX578134.1, from coordinate 149,392,551 downwards.
CGTTCGAATCGGTCCATTCGTTCGTCAGTTATTGTCTCCACGGGCTCACTGACACACACACACACACAGACAGCACTTTAAAAATGTTCGATTCGTGATCAGGGATGCTTGAAATGTACTCTCCCGTCGAAAACTCGAATTCGAAATTTCCACCCCCGTCACAATACTTTCCTTATACATTATTGTATATAAGGAAAGTAAAAATAGGTTATTCTTATAGTAGATATTTATATTCTTTCCAAGATATTAAATTTTCGTCAATAAGTCGTCATTTACATTGATTTAGCTTCATTTTTATCAATTTGGTGATATTTTCGTTAATTTGGCGACATGCCTCCAAATGCATCACAAAAATCTCGCCAAGCATTATGGACGAAAGAAATAAGTTATTCTTATAGCAGATAAATGACTATTGGCATTCAAATACAAAAGTATTACTCAAAGTATTTTTTCACATAAATGGAACGAGCTAAATCCACGATAACGATGTCACTAAATTTATCGCATGATATTACATATGAAAAGTATAAATGTTTCTTAACAGTTATTATTATTTTTTTCATTTATGTGATTTTTTGATAAATTTATTTGAAAAAATGTGCAATATCTCGAGAATAGTTCATGCTAGAGTTCTAAAGTTTATGTCAATCGTTTTTTTAGGAAGAATTACATAAGAATTGTCTATTTACGTAATTTTATTAAAGATTTTGATTTTTTGATGATTTTTTTTTAAATTTCACTCGAAAATTTAGGAGAGTTCTGAATATTCGATTGCGTTTAAAAAAAATCTGATGTGGGCAACACATGACTTTCCTTATATAATGAAAAGAATTTACCACTTTTACAGTAAAAAAATAGGTTTTTCTTATAGTAGATACTAATATTCTTTCCAAGATATTGAATTTTCGGCAATTAGTCGTCATTTTCATTGATTTAGCGTCATTTTTATCCATTTGGCGAGATTTTCGTTAATTTGGCAACATTTAAAAACTCGCCAAGTTGGCGACATTACGTCAAATTCATCGGCAAAATCTCGCCAAGGTTATGGACGAAGAAATAAGTTGTTCTTACAGGAGATAAATGACTATTGGCGTTCAGATACAAAAATACTACTCAAAGTATCTTTTTTCATGAATGGAACGAGCTAGATTCACGAGAATGATGTTACCCAATTTATCGCATGGTATTACATATGAAAAGTGAACATGTTTCCAAATAGGAATTTTTTTTTTCATTTTAAATGACTTTTTAATAATTTTTTGAAAAATGTGCAATATCTCGAGAACGGTTCATGTTAGCATTCAAAAATTTATGTCAATCGTTTTTTAATGAAAAATTACCATAAGAAATGTCTATTTGCGTAACTTTATTAGTGGTTTTGATTTTTTGACGATTTTTCCAGAATTTTATTCGAAAATTTTGGGGGGTTCTGAACTTTCGATTACATATAAAAACAATAGGCTTCCAGTGTTTACGGATTGTGATTTTTGTACCAAATTTGGTTCAAATCGGTCCATTCGTTCGTCAGTTATCGTCTCCACAGACTCACTAACGCACACACGCACACACACACACACACACACAGACATCACTTCAAAAATGTTTGATTCGTGATGAGGGATGCTTGAAACGTGCTCTCCCGTCGAAAACTCGATTTCGAATTTTCGACCCCCTCACAATACTTTCCTTATACATTATATGTATATAAGGAAAGTAATATAATTCTTTTGTTGACTTTCAAATGGTTTTACATGGTTATTGCGTTGTAAAACAATGAATCTTGTAAAACAACAATTTTATTTTGTTGCATTGCCTGCATAATATAATGTATATTACTTTCGTTACACAAAATAATATATACAAATCGTATACTGTGACGGAGTCGAAAATTTGAATATTTGACTTTCATAGATTATAGTACAATATTTATCAATATTTAACAAATATTTTATCGCAACCTAGTCGTAACATAAATGAGTTTTAAATTCGGATTGAGAAATGCGGCAGAAATGAACATTTTAAAATATTTTATCTGAACTCTCATTGAAATTAATAAATAAATTCTTAATTCTATTCACTACTATACTTTTGATTGAAAACTGATATTACTTTCCTTATATACATAATCCATAAGGAAAATATTGTGACGGGGTCGAAAATTCGAATTCGAGTTTTCGACGGGAGAGCACGTTTCAAGCATCCCTGATCACGAATCAAACATTTTTGAAGTGATGTCTCTGTGTTTGTGTGTGTGTGTGTGTGTCAATGTGTCTGTGGAGACGATAACCGACGAACGAACGGACCGATTCGAACCAAATTTGGTACAAAAATCACAATCCATAAACACTGGAAGCCTATTGTTTTTATACGCAATCGAATGTTCAGACCCCCCCCCCCCCTAAATTTTCGAATGAAATTTTGAAAAATCGTCAAAAAAATCAAAACCACTAATAAAGTTACGCAAATAGGCATTTCTTATGTAATTTTTCATTAGAAAACGATTGACATAAATTTTAGAACGCTAATATGAACCGTTCTCGAGATATTGTACATTTTTTTAAAAAATTATCAAAAAGTCATATAAAATAAAAAAAATACTTCCTATTGAGAAACATGTTCACTTTTCATATGTAATACCATGCGATAAATTGGGTAACATCATTCTCGTGAATCTAGCTCGTTCCATTCATGAAAAAAGATACTTTGAGTAATACTTTTGTATTTGAACGCCAATAGTCATTTATCTACTATAAGAATAACTTATTTCTCCGTCCATAATGCTTGGCGAGATTTTGTCGACGAATTTGGCGGAATGTCGCCAACTTGGCGACATTTTTAATTGTTGCCAAATTAACAAAAATCTCGCCAAATTGATAAAAATGAAGCTAAATCAATGAAAATGACGACTAATTGAAGAAAATTCAATATCTTGGAATGAATATAAGTATCTACTATAAGAATAACATTTTTTTAACTGTAAAAGTAGTAAATTCATTGCATTATATAAGGAAAGCCATGTGTTGCCCACATCAGATTTCTTTTATTTGTTTTGGACTTTTCATATCCATATCTTGATTAGATTTTGTTAACAAAGGCAAAATATTATGCAGTTTAAGATATTTATTCATTCCTACTCATTAAAAATTAATTTGATTATAAAGATCTGAAAGAGGATAAAGTGAAAAATTTGAATAAATTAACCTATAAAATGCTGAAATCAACATTTGACAATTTGTGAAAAGGGATGGCGAATTATTAACGAGTACTTCTTTTTCCCTTGAGTACCGTTATACTTCATTCGCACTAGGAATTTGAATTTTGATCAAGCCTGAGAAACAAGATCAGCGGATAGATGGATACATCGGAAGGATCAGGATCGAGTTCGATTCTCTTCTGCAAAGCAAATAGAAAATTTGAATCCATGATAAAATATCAGCATCACAACAAGATATTGAGATGTTGATGTTTCAGCCTGAATCAAAATTTCCGATTCTTTTCTTCGAACTTAACTTTTCTTTAAATTTCCAAAGTTGAGTGTTAATATCTGAAAATTCATTCAACATCAGTATCACCGTTTTAAAATAACGAAATACTTCCACTACACAATGACACTACAGCCCTTGAAGGGCACTGGACTTCCGCAGAAGAGCCCTCCATTCCGATATTTCGTCTGTGTTTCTTCTCCAGCCCCCTTAGGTTTTCTTCCACATCGTCCAGTCACCTTGGTCTTTCAGCTCTTCTACTTGGAGGCTTGGAATTACATCGTTTCTTTACACATCTACTGTCATCCATTCTCTACACATGTAACAGCCATCTAATTTTCATAGTTTTAATCACAGTTACAATGTTATGCTGTTCAAATAACTCCCTCAGTTCCCACAACTCCTCTAGGCAATATACCAGCTTTTATTACCACAAACAACGATGTTATCGACAATGAAACGTTTTGATGTAACGTTTGAAGTAACTCTGGGCGAACGGCGCAAGCGATAAGCACATACTCTCCATTCGAAGAGTATGTGCATATAACGCATGTGTCGTATACGTTTAAAATTTAAATATTTTATATATTCGTTTTTACCAGAAATGCTTACCGATATACCTGAAAGATATTGGTGTAACATGAATAAATCTTTAATATATATATAATTTGAAGCAATACTTTTAAGTTTGGAAGAGAGAATAACACATTCAGGACTACAAACAACGTTTACTAAGATAAGACTACAACAAATAAAAGTCAATAATACTACATACTACAGTTACCAAAATTATAAAATGAGTGTTTAAAATAAATATTTTATATAAAAATAGAAGTTTCACTTACAATATTGTAAAATTTAGCTTTCACAAGTATGGTCCTGCAGTGGGTATCCAATGATTCTGTCGACTATTTATAAGCTATTTTTTTATTCCCTCTTCATTTCTGGGCAAGCGAAATTACCTAAAACTTTTTCTAGTATGTTTAGAGAAGTTTGGTGCAGAACACTCACCAAAAGTTACTTCAATAGTACTTCTTAAAGTGAAAATACGAATAGAGCTAATGCTAATGGATTATGCTTTCGACCTGGATGGGCTTCAATATGCTTGACGAGTCAGCTCGTATACAGAGGAGCCTTACACTCTCCTATGACGAAATAAGTGGTTACTTACTCCGTACATTTCGACCTCTGATGGCTTCCGAAAGCCTGCATGATTCGTTCAAAATATCAAAGAAATGCCCCGGATAAAAAAAATTATAATTAATCAACGGATGGATTTCTGAAATTATTTTTCATCTAGCGTAGTCTATAATACTTTAAGCAAGTGCTGAAAAATAATGAATGATACATGGCAAGTCCATTTCTGTATATCGTAACATAAAAATTAAAGAGATTTAAAATGCACGAAAATTATATTGATATTTTAGGTCTTTAAGTCTTTTAAGAATCGTTTTGTGTGAATACCGCCCCTAGATAGTTGTAAATTATTCTCATAGAAAATATTACTAACTTTAAAATTATATACATTAAAAAAATAGCTTCGAGATGTTTCGGGCTTGTCCTCTACCAAATTTTGTAGCTATAAATCGTTTGAATTATTATTTATTATTTAGGATAGAAGATTATTACGAAAACATTGTCTTTACATTAAACGCAAACATTGTTTTTATATTACGCAAACATTGTTTTTACATTACGTAAACGTTGTTTTTACATGATATATTGTACATGATGTATAATATATCATGCACATATACTCCAGGCACGTGCCGTGATTCTAATCCAATAGACTAAATATAAATCTTCAAAATATAAAAATAAGAAGAGCAGACTAGTGCTAAGACCTGATTTCTTTTTTTTTTCGATTTATCTCTCCAATCAATGTTCGCAGATGCTTGAGTTCTCACGGAAGGAAACTTTTACGCGATATATGTATATATATATATATATAAAAGATTTATCAGTTCTTCATTTTATACTATACACATGACTGTGCATTTTTGAAGGTCGTTTATTACACTTCTTTATTTTGTGGATATGAGAAAAATGTCCAATTTCGAAAATGTAAAATATCACATTCATTTTTTATGTATTCACTTTCTACGCATATCTAATTAATTCTTTTCTGCTATATTTGAAGCAGTCGTTAAAAATTCAATAAATTGGAATTAGGTCTACATTTTAAAATTTATTATCAAAATGTTATAAAAAATCTTATGAGCAACACATCACTTTCGTTACAAACTCAAATTCATATTTTCAAATTTTTATATACTCAAATTTAAATTTTTATTTTATCGCACATTAATCAGAATAACAGATGAGATGTATATTTGCTTGGCTTGAAATCGAGAAAATTTGCTATTATTAAATAATTTTCTTTTTCACTTGGCGGTTTCTTCTTCTTCAATGGCCTGACAGCCCAGGATGGGCCCTTGCCTTCCGCAGTATAGAACTCCAGGCTCCCCTATCCCTGGCCAAAGACCTCCAGTTCAAAACCTTTAAAATTTTAAAGTCCTTTTCCACACAGTCGAGCCATCTGAGTTTAGGTCTTCCTCTTTTACGGGTGCCGAATGGTCTGGCAGAGAAGATCTTTTTTGTTGTACGGCTTTCGGCCATCCTGCACAGGTGACCCACCCATTTGATTCTCTGAATCATGATGTAATTGACTATATCTGGTTCAGACTTTAAGTACCTTTTAAGGCCGAAAAAACATCGGTTAGCAGCTGTAACTCTACCACGAATTTCGGGCATAATGTCATTGAGAGTATTAACTTCAGATCCTAAATATCTGAAGTTGCTTACAGTTTCAAACTTGTAAACCCCAATTTCGAAATAAGGACAGTCATAATTACCACAGGGCATATACTTAGTTTTATTTTGATTAATAGTTAGATGCATTTTACTGGCTGCGGCCTCTAAGGATGTGAAGGCTTCCTTAAGTAACTCGGGAGTGCGTGCTACAATGTCAATGTCGTCAGCAAACGCAAAAATCTGGACAGACTTGTTAAAGACTGTTCCACGGGTATTGATGTTAGAGTCTTTCACAATTTTTTGGAGTGCAATATTGAAAAGCAAGCAGGCCAGTGCATTGCCTTGTCTGAGCCCATTTGAAACAGTAATAGGCTCGGAGAGATTATTCTGAATTCTTACCCTAAGCTTTGTTTCGGTAAGAGTAATATTAGCCAAATTTATAAGTTTATCGGGTATTAGAAATTCTCTCATAGCTTCAATTAATAGTTTTCTGTTTACTGAATCATAGGCAGTCTTGAAATCAACGAAGAGATGGTAAGTTGCTATGCCATATTCATTAGCTTTTTCCAACACTTGCCTAATGTTAAAAATCTGTTCAATAGTAGATCTATCTCTGCGGAAACCACATTGGTAGTCTCCCACAATACTTGGCGGTTTGGCTTGCCAAAATTCCAAAGCACTGAAATATCTTGAGAACGGTTTAGCTTTATGGAATTGGTTTTATTTGTTTTAATATAAACATTCTATAATAGTAAAAGAGATCTATCTGTCTGTTTGTTTTTCTTTTCGTCTGTTTTACGACGTAACGGAAAATCTAAACTATCCATAGCTACGAAACTCGGTACAGTGATAATTCCAGTCAAATCAATTCCAGTCAATTTTTTTTATTCGAATTAGTTTTTCTAATTCCTTATTATTGGAGCACAATTTTAAGCGATTTTTGCATAAATCGGCTCATTATTAATCGAATTGTCAAAGAGTTTCCACCTTAGTATTGTCAAATAATTCACTGAATACTGCTGGAAAGAATGAATAACGCTCTTTTCAACGAGCTTTGAACTGAATACATAAAAAATACCTTCACATTAAAAAACATTTTTTTTTTCTCGAAAATATTTTGAAGCAGGCGCATTTTAAACAATTTCATTTTTATTTTCTTGCATCGGGGAATTACAGATTACAGGATTCTAATTTTGGGCCTGTATAGAGTGTTAGCATTTTAATATTTTATTTTAATTATTCTGCTTTTAGACTTATTATGAATTTTTAAACAGATTTATAAAACTTGTAATTTTCCATTCGAAGGAATTTTCTGGCTTGCTTGATATCTGCTCCTCTGAAGAACAGTGGTGTATTTATAAAGTCTTCTTTGAATTACGTTGTACAATTGGCATTTTTGCGTAGGGGGGAGAAACGAATTGTGGAAAGAATTTTGTTCAAAGCAGATGTTTCGGAAATGGAGCGGTGGCATCTGTATCTGTATTATTTACTTAGCGACGTACTGGAGGACGCCACGATTTGCCTTACACATTACTATGTACTGGTGGAAAATTAAGAAGTTGCTGTTTCATATCGCCAAAAATGGGGTATAATTTCAAATAAGTACCCACTTTCTACGTTATTTTGTATAATAAGAAATTTATGCATTATGGAATATAATATAAGAAATTTATGCATTATATAATATAAGAAATTTATATATTATAAGAAATTTATGCATTACGGCTCTGTAGTGAATGCCGAGTGCTGTTCATATAAGATTTTTCACCATTTTAGTTACGTGAGGGGGTGTTATAATGAGAATCAGTTTTCTCGTGCTTTTCAGGTAAAATTAAAATACTGGCATTGATGTTAATGTCTAGATAAAATGGAAATATTTAATGACTGAACAAAATTGCATTCTCTGAATTCCAGTTGTTCAACCAGTCGTTGTTAGAAGACAAAATCTTTCGACAATGTATTAAATATTCTGAAGAAGAAAGTCCTAATTTCCTTTCTGTTCCGAGATTATCTCGCTAATGGGGTCTCTCGTACAAAATGTCGGCCATTCGCACCGAGAATTAATTAACGTTGTTGTCTGATATGTGGTAAGAGGGCAACTTTAATGCTTACTCGGGCGTGTCCACCTGTTTTAGTAGAACAATTCTCCATTTATTCTTTGAAGTGAAAGAAAATTTAGTTTTTAATGGTTACTTTCCCTAGACATTTTGTATAAAGAAAAGAAAACTTCAAATATTTGAGCTCAAATGTTCGCTGGATTTTCACGTTTTGAGTATACCTGAACTGGAATCGAACGTTTGATAAGGTGATGTCTGTATATACGAGTCTTTAGATACGATTATTAGAACTTTTTCAGAGATTTGAGTGGAATTTTATACGATTACATTTCCATTACAGATAACAGCATCCATGGATAAGTTTTGCGGTTTTTGATCTCTTCGCCCGCCCTTGCATGTACAGGAATAGCCGACACTTGTCAATAAAATAACTTCCTATGTGCCACAGTTTTGAGAACGTATGTGAAAATCCACAAACTCTATTCTGCCATGCAAGAGGATCAAATATCAAATTTTTACTTTCTTATACTATGTATAGAGGAAGTATTGCTTTCAAGAAAATTTTTGAATTCGAGATTTTGATGCCAATATATATTTCAAGACACGTTTTGACTATTTTTGGAATACTGTATGGAATGCTGAATTTTTGGAGACCGTTTGTCTATCTGTATGTCTGTTCTCGAATTCTTTTATACACAATAGCGGCTACAAATATTAATGGATTTTCACGAAACTTTATATTCTGCTTTATTATAAAAAAAACTAGAACTAGATAGAATTTTTTTTAATTCGAGCAAACATATCGAAATTTATTCGAAATTTTATATTTTTTCAACATGGCAGCATAGAACAAATTGCACATAGTCATGCATAAAAGGGTTTATTTATGGTTCAGTGATTGCGAAACTTAATAGTACAATCATTGTTGTAAAAAACAGCTGAGATACAATTTTTGTGTTCGTGACGTCATTATCTCCTCTTGGGGGGCAAGTTACCCCCCCCCCCCGGAGGTACATTGTCAAATATGATATCAATCGAAAGATTTTTTTTCAAGTACGTTAAAGTGAAGGGTAACGCTCTATAATTGTAATCATTTGACCCATTTTTTTTTATTTTATATGATTTTTTGATAATTTTTTTGAAAAATGTGTAATATCTCGAGAACGGTTCATGCTAGCGTTCTAAAACTTATGTCAATCGTTTTCTAATGAAATATTACATAAGAAATGACTATTTTCGTAACATTTTTAATTAACGTTTTAATTTTTTGATGATTATTTCAAAATTTCACTCGAAAATTTAGGGCGGTTCTGAACATTCGATTGCGTATAAAAACAATAAACTTCCAATATTCATGTAATATAATTTTTGTACCAAATTTCGTTCTAATCGGTCCATTTGTTCGTCAGTTATTGTCTCTACAGACCCACTGACACACACACACACTTTCACACACACTCACACACACTTTCACACACAGACACACACACACACACACACTTTCACACACATACATACACAGAGAGAGAGAGACATTATCTTTTAAACGTCTGATTCGTGTTCAGGGATGCTTGAAACGTGCTCTTCCGTCGAAAACTCGAATTCGAATTTTCGACCCCGTCACAATACTTTCCTTATACATTATATGTATATCAGGAACGTAAAAAGTGTCTAAAGTTTTAAATCTACTTCATTTGGTCCCTACCTGGAGATATTTTTAGAAGTCACATGACTGTTTCAATACTTTTTAATATTACTAAATTTAAGAAATATATACAATATACAACTATTAATTTACATAATTGATTTAAAATGCATAAAAATTTCAGATTGAATAATAAGGGCCCTCTGATGCAGAGACCCTAACCTATAGTATGTTTCACATATCGGTAAATTCAATCTTAGTGAATTCATACACGCTTTTTTACGTAAAATTTCTTATTAAACAACTAATTATTTCATAAAATATAAAATATTTATTATTTTATGTATTTATTTTTCGAAAGATTGTAGCATTAAAATGTATATATTCTATTATTCTAATTTATATTGCAATCTAACCAGGAACATCATAACGCATAAAGCAGTTGAGTGATTCCTCTCATGTAATCATCCGACAATGAATTCATCCGACATCACTGTGAAATCAACTTTTTCGCTCTCTTTTCAGCGCGAAATATGTAAATGTGTATTTTGCTTGAACCCCGTCACGATAATCACCCCCAAAATATACGACTTTTCGCCGGAAAGTGATAACATACGTATTTCTCTTTGCTGCAGATAAACTAAAAATATTTAATTAAAAGATATGCTCGCCTTTTCTCGATCCAAGTTGGCACATAAAAGGCCCTTAAAGGCAACGAAATTCTCCAAGAGTGAATAGGAAACTTTTTCTTTTCCTTTATGGAATGAGTATGTCTTTCGTGCAAAGGTCATTCACACGTTTAAGTAATTAGACTGCCGTCTAATATGTAGTAGGAGGCCAAACTTTTGTGCTCCTGAAATGTGTTCTATTATTTTTTCGACAATTCTCTTCCATTCTTTCATCCGAAAACAGATCTGCTTTTATATTGTTACTTTTTCTAGAAACATTTTATATGAAAAAGGCAAACTTCGAAATTCGAATTGGAGTGTTCAATGGATTTACACGTTTTGAGCTGGCTTGTAGTCCAATCAAACGTATTAGGGGAGATGGGTATATGTGTGTTTATGAATTTGTAGACATGATATCTAATAAAGTATTTAGAAAATTCAATGAAATTTTATACCTTTTATTACCTTTTGTAAATACGGGAGTGATTTTGAGCAAGATCGAATATTTGAATTGCTCCGATTTCTTTTTAGTATTTTTTTAATTATTGTCATTTTAAACATTTAATCTAGGATCATCCCCCTAGTATCCATCTCCCTGTCCCTAAACCTGATGGCTCACTAGCGGATCTAGAGCGTTTTCGATTTTTCTTCCTAGTGCGATAGGATCGTTTGAATTTTGGTGGAATTTTATAATAATGTAAGGAGCCGAATCTGAGTACTAATAACGAAATACATTTTTAAATTTTCTGGTTATACAACAAACGGCTGTTTAATATATAAACAAATTAAATAATTTCAATTAAACAAACAGTTAGCATGCGAAACGCTCTAACAATCTTGATCAAGAAAAATAAATTTCTGTAATTAGTTAGATTAATTGTTTATAAGAATCAACAATAAGGCGTATAATTGTTAACTGTGATAAAAATTACATTCTAATCTAATATTTCATGACAGCAAAAGTTGTAAAATGTTTTGTTTGTAAGAATCGAAGAAAAGCTGATGTAGGCAGCACATGACTTTCCTTACATAATGCTATGAATTTACTACTTTTACAGTAAAAAAATAGCTTATTCTTATAGTAGATACTTATATTCTTTCCAAGATATTGAAGTTTCGTCAATTAGTCGTCATTTTCATTGATTTAGCGTCATTTTTATCCATTTGGCGAGATTTTCGTTAATTTGGCAACATCTAAAAAGTCGCCAAGTTGGCGACATTCCGCCAAATTCATCGCCAAAATCTCGCCAAGCGTTATGGACGGAGAAATAAGTTATTCTTATAGCAGATAAATGACTATTGGCGTTCAAATACAAAAGTATTACTTAAAGTATCTTTTTTGATGAATGGAACGGACTATATTCACGAGAATGATGTCACCCAATTTATCGCATGGTATTACAAATGAAAAGTGAACATGTTTCTCAATAGGAAATATTTTTATTTTATTTTATATAACTTTTTGATAATTTTTTTGAAAAATGTGCAATATCTCGAGAACGGTTTATGTTAGCGTTCTAAAATTTATGTCAATCGTTTTCTAATGAAAAATTACATAAGAAATGTCTATTTGCGTAACTTTATTTAGCATTTTCTATGTCGTCATCATCAATGAGTCTTCATTGATTTGGCGTCATTTTTATCCATTTGACGAGATTTTCGTTAATTTGGCAACATTTCAAAAAGTCGCCAAGTTGGCGACATTCCGCCAAATTCTTTGCCAAAATTTCGCCAAGCATTATACACTAAGAAATAAGTTATTCTTACAGCAGATAAATGACTATTGGCGTTCAAATACAAAAGTATTACTCAAAGTACCTTTTCTCATGAATGGAACGAGTTAGATCCATGAGAATGATATCACCAAATTTATTGCATGATATTACATATGAAAAGTAAGCATGTTTTTCAACAGTTAATATTTTTTTTTTAATTTATGGGATTTTTTGATAAATGTATTTGAAAAATGTGCAATATCTCGAGAACAGTTCATGCTAGCGTTCTAAAGTTTATATCAATCGTTTTCTAAAGAAAAATTAAATAAACAATGTGTATTTGCGGAACTTTATTAAAGGTTTTGATTTTTGGATGATTTTTTCAAAATTTCACTTGAAAATGTAGGGGAATTCTGAACATTCGATTGTGTTTAAAAACAATAGGCTTCCAGTATTCATAGATTGTAATTTGTGTACCAAATTTCATTCAAATCGCTCCATTCGTTCGTGAGATATCGTCTCCACAGATTCACTGACACACACTTTCACACACACATCCGCATTTTCACACACACACACACACATTTTCACACACACACACACTCTTTCACACACACACGCACACACAGACATCACCTCAAAAATGTTCGATTCGTGATCAGGGATGCTGGAAACGTGCTCTCCCGTCGAAAACTCGTATTCGAATTTTCGACCCCGTCACAATACTTCCCTTATACATTATTGTGTGTAAGGAAAGTAATAAGTCATATCATTGTTCTCGGCCATTTTTGTGGCGTTTCTACCAACAACCAATCACAGAGAAGTTGGATATCAGCTCAACTGATTAAATGTATACCCATACTTGCAATGCAAACTTTTAATAATTAAAATTTAATTAACGAAGGCTTAAACCAAATTCTAAGCTCATCATGCTCATCAATGGGTTCACATTAGTCCAATGTAAAATTTCAGAACTGCTCATTTTACTGTCTGCTCGCAATAGAGTGTTAATTGTTGCATGTGATATTTTTACTTTCCTTATATACAATAATGTAAAGTATTGTGACGGGGGTCGAAAATTTGAATTCGAGTTTTCGACGGGAGAGTACGTTTCAAGCATCCCTGATCACGAATCGAATATTTTTGAGGGGATGTCTGTGCGTGTGAGTCTGTGGAGACTATAACTGACGAACGAATAGACCGATTCGAAAGAAATTTCGTACAAAAATTACAATCCGTGAATACTGGAATCCTATTTTATTTCTATACGCAATCGAATGTTCAGAACCCCGCCTAAATTTTCGAGTGAAATTTTGAAAAAAATCAAAAAATCAAAACCTCTAGTAAAGTTACACAAATAGACATTTCTTATGTAATTTTTCATTAGAAAACGATTGACATAAATTTTAGAACGCTAGCATGAATTTTTCTCTCACATTTTTCAAAAAAATCATATAAAATAAAATCATATAAAATATATAAAATAAAAAAAATCATATAAAATAATCAAAAAATCATATAAAATAAAAAAAATGTATTTCCTATTGAGAAATATGTTCACTTTTCATATGTAATATCATGCGATAAATTGGGTGATATCGTTCTCGTGGATCTAGCTCATTCCGTTCATGAAAAAAGATACTTTGAGTAATACTTTTGTATTTGAACGCCAATAGTCATTTTTCTGCTGTTAGAATAACTTATTTCTCCGTCCATAACGCTTGGCGAGATTTTAGCGACTAATTTGGTGGAATGTCGCCAACTTGGCGACTTTTTGAAATGTTGCCAAATTAGCGAAAATCTCGCCAAATGGATAAAAATGACGCTAAATCAATGAAAATGACTACTAATTGAGTAAAATCCAATATCTTGGAAAGAATATAAATATCTGCTATAAGAATAATCTATTTTATTTTACTGTTAAAGTAGTAAATTCATTGCATTATATAAGGAATGGCATGTGCTGCCCACATCAGATTTTTTAAATTTTATCACATAAAAATATATTTCGGAAACATTTTGTTTTTATACGTAATTGAATGTTCAGAACCTCCCTAAATTTTCGAATAAAATTTTGAAAAATCGTCAAAAAATAAAAACCAGTAATAAAGTTACGCAAATAGACATTTCTTATGTAATTTTTCATTAGAAAACGATTGACATAAATTTTAGAACGCTAGCATGAATTTTTCTCTCACATTTTTCAAAAAAATCATATAAAATAAAATCATATAAAATATATAAAATAAAAAAAATCATATAAAATAATCAAAAAATCATATAAAATAAAAAAAATGTATTTCCTATTGAGAAATATGTTCACTTTTCATATGTAATATCATGCGATAAATTGGGTGACATCGTTCTCGTGGATCTAGCTCATTCCGTTCATGAAAAAAGATACTTTGAGTAATACTTTTGTATTTGAACGCCAATAGTCATTTTTCTGCTGTTAGAATAACTTATTTCTCCGTCCATAACGCTTGGCGAGATTTTAGCGACTAATTTGGTGGAATGTCGCCAACTTGGCGACTTTTTGAAATGTTGCCAAATTAGCGAAAATCTCGCCAAATGGATAAAAATGACGCTAAATCAATGAAAATGACTACTAATTGAGTAAAATCCAATATCTTGGAAAGAATATAAATATCTGCTATAAGAATAATCTATTTTATTTTACTGTTAAAGTAGTAAATTCATTGCATTATATAAGGAATGGCATGTGCTGCCCACATCAGATTTTTTAAATTTTATCACATAAAAATATATTTCGGAAACATTTTGATTCTACATTACAAAACTATTCTACACTACAAAACTTGTGAATATGTTGAAAATTTAATTTTGAATATTTTCGATCCTGTTAGAATACCTTCCTATGTAGATAAAACAGAAATATTTAATTATAATGCTCTAATGGCGTTTTCTATATATAAATTAGAAGACCATTATATAGAATTCTTCAAGGGTGAAGAAGAAAGGGATTTTATCTTTTCTGAAGTGATTATCTTGCTAATTCTGTCTTCTGTACTAAAGGTCGGTCGTTCACACCTTTAATTAAGATACTGTCTGATATGTGGTAGGAGGACAGATTTTATTCTTACTGTTTTACACACAAGGTCACATTCGCTTTTTTACAGTAACATGTGTTTGATACTTGGATTATTTTATTTGTAATCAAATACAAGACTTGATAATAAAAAAAAAGCCCGGACTAGAGCCATAAAACTACATTAATAAAAACTACAAAATATACACGACTTTCATCGGAATTGGTAGCAGTGTAGTTATATAAAATAACAAACTAAATAAATTTTATTCGTATAAATAACAGTAAACATTGCATGCAATCTATGTACATCAGTATGCCCCTTCCCAAATCACAAACAGAAATCCGTCACTAGCTGAGACTCTTCATTCTACGTCAACAGATACAATTTAAATATTAATTTCAGCAATCTCGGCAGAATTGGACCAATTTATATATTTTCAATTCTTTTGCAAACTACGCAATGTTTATATTTCCAATAAAGAAATGCTTGCTACTTAAATAATACAGATACAGATAACACATATTCCAAATCTCGATCACACACCAAGACGAACACATCCATTATGGACATGCACGAATGGCCAACACGATTTTCCCTGTCCTGTGGGCGTGATTCTTTCAGGAAAATCTCCGGAAAAGAGTCCGCTTGGAAAGACAAGGATTCAAAAATTTCAAGAGTTAGCTCGCTTAAAAAATTATAATTAATTAACGGATAGGATAAAGAAAATATTTTTTATTCTGGAGCAGTCTGTGATATTTTAAAAAGATGCTGTTAAATTATAAATGTTGGATTTCAAGTCATTTTTTATATCGCAATATAAAAATCGGGGCGGTTTAAAATGCAAGAAAAGTATATATTTTTACACGTATAGATTTCGTATAGATTTCGTTTACGTATAGATTTCGTTCAAAGTTTGTTTGAAAGAGAATTTTTTTATCCTTCCGACGGTCTCAAGATGGAAACTCTTTGATAATATTTCGGATCGCTAAGAAATAGATTTTTATGAATATCAATTAAAATAGTTGTACATCGGACTCAAACATAAAGTAACTAAAGAACTGATTTGAAATTTAAAAATAATGCCTGCGTTCACATATTTGGGTCCTGAAGTACATGTGTACCAAATTTCATGGCCATACGGTGCTTAGATTTCCCACTACATGCAACACGCACACACACACAGACACACGACATTTTTCTTTATTCTTCTAAATTAAAATAATCCCTTTGGAAGTAATCCTTTTCAGAAGGTACACACCGCTTCCACAGCCGTTACATTTAGAATCACTCCCGGAAAGCACCTTTGAGAATCGCTTTTAGATCATTTTCCGAATTTTCTGTAATTTCTTCAATCATTTAAAAAATGCGTCCTTCTAACCAGCTCTTCAGGATTGGAAAAAAAATTAACCCATGATAAAGTCAGGAAAGTCGGGGGAATAAAGTTGACTTGTTCTTCGTTTGACACTATCGAATTAGAAAAGCAGAATGAGCAGGTGCTTTATTATACTTAAACACCCACGGTCCATTTTCTCATATTTCTGAACGTATTTCAGGAAAACCACTATAAAATTCTAAATGACTATGATTCTAAATATCAAAATGACTTATCAAGACGAAATCAACGGCATAAAGGAAGACCACATTATATGACACTATAGTTTTCACCTGTGCTGCTTAGTATTAAGCTGCGCGTGCGTTGATCAGATAGGGTGAAAACATCGATTTCGAGAAGTAATAGCATATAGACAATAATAAAGGAATCAAAATAAAAATTTCTGATGTGGGCAGCACATGACTTTCCTTATATAATGCAATGAATTTACTACTTTTACAATTAAAAAATGTTATTCTTATAGTAGATATTCTTTCCAAGATATTGAATTTTCGTCAATGAGTCGTCATTGTCATTGATTTAGCGTCATTTTTATCCATGTGGCGAGATTTTCTTTAATTTGGCAACATTTTAAAAAGTCGCCAAGTTGGCGACATTCCACTAAATTCGTCGCCAAAATATCGCCAAACGTTATGGATGGAAAAATAAGTTATTCTTACAGCAGGTAAATGACTATTGGCATTCAAATACAAAAGTATTACTTAAAGTATCTTTTTTCATGAATGGAACGAGCTAGATCCACGAGAATGATGTCACCAAATTTATCGTATGGAATTTCATATGAAAAGTGAACATGTTTCTCAATAGGAAATATATATTTTTTTATTTTATATGATTTTTTTAATATTTTTTTGAAAAATGTGCAATATCTCGAGAACGGTTCATGTTAACGTTCTAAAATTTATGTCAACCGTTTTCTAATGAAAATTTACATAAGAAATGTCTATATGCGTAACTATATTAGAGGTTTTGATTTTTTCACGATTTTTTCAAAATTTTACTGGAAAATTTAGGGGGATTCTGAACATTCGATTGCTTATAAAAAAAATACACTTCCAGTGTTTACGAATTGCAATTTTTGTACCAAATTTCGTTCGAATCGGTCCATTCGTTCGTCAGTTATTGTCTCCACGGGCTCACTGACACACACACACACACAGACAGCACTTTAAAAATGTTCGATTCGTGATCAGGGATGCTTGAAATGTACTCTCCCGTCGAAAACTCGAATTCGAAATTTCCACCCCCGTCACAATACTTTCCTTATACATTATTGTATATAAGGAAAGTAAAAATAGGTTATTCTTATAGTAGATATTTATATTCTTTCCAAGATATTAAATTTTCGTCAATAAGTCGTCATTTACATTGATTTAGCTTCATTTTTATCAATTTGGTGATATTTTCGTTAATTTGGCGACATGCCTCCAAATGCATCACAAAAATCTCGCCAAGCATTATGGACGAAAGAAATAAGTTATTCTTATAGCAGATAAATGACTATTGGCATTCAAATACAAAAGTATTACTCAAAGTATTTTTTCACATAAATGGAACGAGCTAAATCCACGATAACGATGTCACTAAATTTATCGCATGATATTACATATGAAAAGTATAAATGTTTCTTAACAGTTATTATTATTTTTTTCATTTATGTGATTTTTTGATAAATTTATTTGAAAAAATGTGCAATATCTCGAGAATAGTTCATGCTAGAGTTCTAAAGTTTATGTCAATCGTTTTTTTAGGAAGAATTACATAAGAATTGTCTATTTACGTAATTTTATTAAAGATTTTGATTTTTTGATGATTTTTTTTTAAATTTCACTCGAAAATTTAGGAGAGTTCTGAATATTCGATTGCGTTTAAAAAAAATCTGATGTGGGCAACACATGACTTTCCTTATATAATGAAAAGAATTTACCACTTTTACAGTAAAAAAATAGGTTTTTCTTATAGTAGATACTAATATTCTTTCCAAGATATTGAATTTTCGGCAATTAGTCGTCATTTTCATTGATTTAGCGTCATTTTTATCCATTTGGCGAGATTTTCGTTAATTTGGCAACATTTAAAAACTCGCCAAGTTGGCGACATTACGCCAAATTCATCGGCAAAATCTCGCCAAGGTTATGGACGAAGAAATAAGTTGTTCTTACAGGAGATAAATGACTATTGGCGTTCAGATACAAAAATACTACTCAAAGTATCTTTTTTCATGAATGGAACGAGCTAGATTCACGAGAATGATGTTACCCAATTTATCGCATGGTATTACATATGAAAAGTGAACATGTTTCCAAATAGGAATTTTTTTTTTCATTTTAAATGACTTTTTAATAATTTTTTTGAAAAATGTGCAATATCTCGAGAACGGTTCATGTTAGCATTCAAAAATTTATGTCAATCGTTTTTTAATGAAAAATTACCATAAGAAATGTCTATTTGCGTAACTTTATTAGTGGTTTTGATTTTTTGACGATTTTTCCAGAATTTTATTCGAAAATTTTGGGGGGTTCTGAACTTTCGATTACATATAAAAACAATAGGCTTCCAGTGTTTACGGATTGTGATTTTTGTACCAAATTTGGTTCAAATCGGTCCATTCGTTCGTCAGTTATCGTCTCCACAGACTCACTAACGCACACACGCACACACACACACACACACACAGACATCACTTCAAAAATGTTTGATTCGTGATGAGGGATGCTTGAAACGTGCTCTCCCGTCGAAAACTCGATTTCGAATTTTCGACCCCCTCACAATACTTTCCTTATACATTATATGTATATAAGGAAAGTAATATAATTCTTTTGTTGACTTTCAAATGGTTTTACATGGTTATTGCGTTGTAAAACAATGAATCTTGTAAAACAACAATTTTATTTTGTTGCATTGCCTGCATAATATAATGTATATTACTTTCGTTACACAAAATAATATATACAAATCGTATACTGTGACGGAGTCGAAAATTTGAATATTTGACTTTCATAGATTATAGTACAATATTTATCAATATTTAACAAATATTTTATCGCAACCTAGTCGTAACATAAATGAGTTTTAAATTCGGATTGAGAAATGCGGCAGAAATGAACATTTTAAAATATTTTATCTGAACTCTCATTGAAATTAATAAATAAATTCTTAATTCTATTCACTACTATACTTTTGATTGAAAACTGATATTACTTTCCTTATATACATAATCCATAAGGAAAATATTGTGACGGGGTCGAAAATTCGAATTCGAGTTTTCGACGGGAGAGCACGTTTCAAGCATCCCTGATCACGAATCAAACATTTTTGAAGTGATGTCTCTGTGTTTGTGTGTGTGTGTGTGTGTCAATGTGTCTGTGGAGACGATAACCGACGAACGAACGGACCGATTCGAACCAAATTTGGTACAAAAATCACAATCCATAAACACTGGAAGCCTATTGTTTTTATACGCAATCGAATGTTCAGACCCCCCCCCCCCCCTAAATTTTCGAATGAAATTTTGAAAAAATCGTCAAAAAATCAAAACCACTAATAAAGTTACGCAAATAGGCATTTCTTATGTAATTTTTCATTAGAAAACGATTGACATAAATTTTAGAACGCTAATATGAACCGTTCTCGAGATATTGTACATTTTTTTAAAAAATTATCAAAAAGTCATATAAAATAAAAAAAATACTTCCTATTGAGAAACATGTTCACTTTTCATATGTAATACCATGCGATAAATTGGGTAACATCATTCTCGTGAATCTAGCTCGTTCCATTCATGAAAAAAGATACTTTGAGTAATACTTTTGTATTTGAACGCCAATAGTCATTTATCTACTATAAGAATAACTTATTTCTCCGTCCATAATGCTTGGCGAGATTTTGTCGACGAATTTGGCGGAATGTCGCCAACTTGGCGACATTTTTAATTGTTGCCAAATTAACAAAAATCTCGCCAAATTGATAAAAATGAAGCTAAATCAATGAAAATGACGACTAATTGAAGAAAATTCAATATCTTGGAATGAATATAAGTATCTACTATAAGAATAACATTTTTTTAACTGTAAAAGTAGTAAATTCATTGCATTATATAAGGAAAGCCATGTGTTGCCCACATCAGATTTCTTTTATTTGTTTTGGACTTTTCATATCCATATCTTGATTAGATTTTGTTAACAAAGGCAAAATATTATGCAGTTTAAGATATTTATTCATTCCTACTCATTAAAAATTAATTTGATTATAAAGATCTGAAAGAGGATAAAGTGAAAAATTTGAATAAATTAACCTATAAAATGCTGAAATCAACATTTGACAATTTGTGAAAAGGGATGGCGAATTATTAACGAGTACTTCTTTTTCCCTTGAGTACCGTTATACTTCATTCGCACTAGGAATTTGAATTTTGATCAAGCCTGAGAAACAAGATCAGCGGATAGATGGATACATCGGAAGGATCAGGATCGAGTTCGATTCTCTTCTGCAAAGCAAATAGAAAATTTGAATCCATGATAAAATATCAGCATCACAACAAGATATTGAGATGTTGATGTTTCAGCCTGAATCAAAATTTCCGATTCTTTTCTTCGAACTTAACTTTTCTTTAAATTTCCAAAGTTGAGTGTTAATATCTGAAAATTCATTCAACATCAGTATCACCGTTTTAAAATAACGAAATACTTCCACTACACAATGACACTACAGCCCTTGAAGGGCACTGGACTTCCGCAGAAGAGCCCTCCATTCCGATATTTCGTCTGTGTTTCTTCTCCAGCCCCCTTAGGTTTTCTTCCACATCGTCCAGTCACCTTGGTCTTTCAGCTCTTCTACTTGGAGGCTTGGAATTACATCGTTTCTTTACACATCTACTGTCATCCATTCTCTACACATGTAACAGCCATCTAATTTTCATAGTTTTAATCACAGTTACAATGTTATGCTGTTCAAATAACTCCCTCAGTTCCCACAACTCCTCTAGGCAATATACCAGCTTTTATTACCACAAACAACGATGTTATCGACAATGAAACGTTTTGATGTAACGTTTGAAGTAACTCTGGGCGAACGGCGCAAGCGATAAGCACATACTCTCCATTCGAAGAGTATGTGCATATAACGCATGTGTCGTATACGTTTAAAATTTAAATATTTTATATATTCGTTTTTACCAGAAATGCTTACCGGTATTGAAATCCCCTGTATTTACAGATGTTAAAAGCCCAGTCCATTTCTGTTAAATCTACGAAAGTGACCATAAAGCATTTAAAAGGCCCAATTCCATTCTCTCGAAAAAGAGAGTGATAATATTCAAGAATAATAATATCTAATCTAATAATTATATATTGTTACGAATATATAAAATGCCTTCACCGGAGGATCTTTTGAGAACCAGAAGAGAAAAATACCTATACAAGCAGACATTACTATTACTTTACATGAGGGTTTCCATATTTGAATACTCGGATTGGAATTTCCATATTAGCGATTTAATGCCAACTTGGCAACTTGTGCCGATAGTTGAATTCATTTTTGCATCCTGAGAGTACACCCACGATTCCAGAGGATACGTTTCAATATTATTAATTTTTATTACTTTCTTATATATAAAGTATATTGTATAAGGAAAGTATTGTGATGGGGTCGAAAATTCGAATCCGAGTTTTCGACGGGAGAGCACGTTTCAAGCATCCCTGAACAAGAATCAAACTTTTTCGAGGCGATGTTTGTGTGTGTGGAAAGTATGTGTGTGTGTGGAAAGTATGTGTGTGTGTGAAAATATGTGTGTGCGTCTGTGAAAGTATGTGTGTGTGTGAAAATATGTGTGTCCGTCTGTGAAAGTATGTGTGTGTGTGTGTGTGTGAGTGAAAGGGTGTGTGTGTGTGTGTGTGAAAGTATGTGTGTGTGTGAGTGAAAGTGTGTGTGTGTGTCAGTGAGTCTGTGGAGACGATATCTGATGATGAACAAATGGAGCGATTTGAACGAAATTTGGTACAAAAATTGCAATTCTTGAATACTGGAAGCTCATTGTTTTTAAACGCAATCGAATGCTTAGAGCCCTTCTAAATTGTCGAGTGAAATTTTGAAAAAATCATTAAAAAATCAAAATCTTTAATAAAGTTATGCAAATAGTCATTATTTCTTATGTAATTTTTCCTTAGAAAACGATTGCCGTAAACTTTAGAACACTAGCAGGAACCGTTTTCAAGATATTACACATTTTAAAAAAAAAATATCAAAAAATCATAATATAAATAAGAAAATAAGAATGCACTATAAGAATAACCCATATTTCCGTCCGTAACATTTAGCAAAATTTTAGGTTGGCAATTTGGTTGGGAAAATTTGTCGGAATATCTCCAAATTATTGACTTTTTAAATGTTCCCAAATAGACGAAAATGTCACCCAATTGATAAAAATTCGCGAAATTGATAAAACCGACGCTAAATTAATGAAATGACGACTAATTGAGTTCAATATCTTGGAAATGACATAAGGATTGACTATAGGAATAACTCATTTCACCGTCCATCCGCTGTTAATGATTGTCGAGAAATTTAGGGGAAAGTCGCAAACTTGGCGCTTTTTTAAATGTTGCCAAAGTGAATGCGAAGTAATGATTCGCAAATTCTGATTTCCGCCGTATGACGAGCGTACCATCTAGTATATAAGAAATGATCTTCTCTGCATTTATCTGTAACATTTGGCGATACATTTGGCGAACTTGGCAAATAATCTAGCGAGATATCGCCATCTTAGCGAGATTTCACCCCAGATTGACGAAAATATCGTCAAAGTTAATGAAAATGACGCCAAATTGATGAATTAATTATCGCATTGATAATTGCTCAATCTAAATTAGCAATTATCAATATTGATAATTGCTAATTTAGAGTTGTGTGAAATATAAGTTACCTGGATACTTTGAAATAGTATTGCATGTTGTCATCCGGAAAATCGCCAAATGTATAATTCAACGCAAAAATACAGTATCGTGGATCTTATACATTATTTTTTGACTGCAAAAGGAGTAAATTCATTATTGCATTATACACTCACGGAAAATGAAAGTTGCGCACCAAGAAGAAAACATGGTATAAACGTGAAATGCTGTGAATAGCTAGAGGACGGGCTGGTATAGAAATGATCCCAGTCTGGTGTGATTGCGCATGACCGTACACCCGTGAGTGGCGCTGCAAGCAAGAGCCAGCGGCCTTATAAATCGGTGTGTAGTCGATGCCCCATCAGTGCGAGGAACTTTGGCCGACGCAAGCACAAGTACGGACTGAAAAGAATGGTGGATAGACGCCAGAAACGTCGATATACGCAACTGATGGACTTCGAGAGAGGCCCGATCATCTGGCTGAAATACCACAGGGTGGTCAGCGCGCCGGATAGCCCGTCACGTGGATCGTTCGGACAATACCGTCCGACGGTGTTAGGAGCACTGGTCACGGGACGCCATCCAAATACGGAGGACTGGCTCTAGACGGACCAGGCATACCACGAGTAGAGAGGATCGAATGATCGTGCGGCAAGCACGTATAGAGTCCATGGCGACCCGATTCGCGATACAGGCACACGTAGCAGCTCATGTGTGCCCACGAGCCGTATCTAGATGTTTGAAGGAAGCGAATCTGCGATTTCAGCGTCCCTTACGTGTGCTGCCGGGGAACATCGGCGGCTCCGGTTGCAGTGGTGCCGAACCAGAGCAACGTAGAACGCCACAGATTGGCGATGTGTGGTGTTTAGCAATGGGTTCCGATTTGTTTCGGGGGCCGATGATCAGCATGTTCGGGTGTGGAGGTCCCCTGCACAACACCACAATCCCAACCTCGTTATCAAGCGCCACACCTGCCCCACTGCAGGCATCATGGGCTGGGGAGCCACAGCCGATCCGCCCTAGTATTGGTATCAGGAACATTGATGGGCCAACGGTACTTGGATGAGATTCTACGGCCCCATGTGCTCCCATTCGATGCTGGGATTCCAGGTGCGCAATTCCAGCAGGTTAATGCCCAGCCGCACACAGCTCGGGTCGTCCAGGCCTGCCTGAGTCATGTCCAGACACTTCCATGGCCTACCCTGCTTCCCAGACCTATTCCCTATCGAGCATGTGTTTGACCAGTTGAAACGCCAGCTGCCTCGTTGCCGCAATCTTTGGGATTTGGAACGTAACATCCAACATATGTGGACTCGTCTGCCGCAAGACAACATCAGGTGTCTGTTCGACACCATTCCGGACCGTATTGCTGCTTGTATTGCAGCACAAGGCGGTGCAACGCGCTATTGAGGATGACCGGACTGTGTTCCACAGTTCCCTCAGTACGTGTTCTGCTGCTCTGTTTTTGTGATTTATGTATATCCTTCATCTGTATCCCTCAATCAATCAAATTTCAGGTCCATCCTATGCTTTCTTCTTGGTGCGCAACTTTCATTGTCTGTGAGTGTATAAGGAAAGTCATGTGTTGCCTACATCAGATTTTTATTCATATATATATTATGAGTAAATGGAAATAAAATTGACATCCCAAAAATAAATTATATTCGTAGTTCAGCTTTACTGATGAATAATGAGATTATGTTATATAATATTTAACCATTATCACAATCAAATTATTTGAAATGTCGATTGGACGTGACAAGTTAACTTATTACTTATTTTTCAATTACTTTGTTTGGCACGTCCTTAAAATTCTGTAGTATCGAATGTAAAATATCGGGAAAACAACCTCCCGTCTAGTTAAAAGCGAAAGTTTGGGTCTCTCAGAAGTAATGCAACCAAATAGTCGATACAATTCGAAACGCTAACAGGACGAAATATTCGATATCGGTTTCTTGAGGAATCATTTATATAGAAATATTTCGAAACATCCCTTTCGTGTGTAAGACGAGGATGAAGATGTTAGAATAAATATTCGCATCATTTATATATTTTTAAGTGGCAGGTTTCGGTTATTTTCACAGCGCAAATAATAAATCAGAAGTGTTTTTCGAGACTGCGTAGCGAAAGGGCGTGCGGTCATAATCTGTGAATTGAAGTTTTCTCTTTGAGAGATCAAATACCCACTGACATGCACGATAAAATACAGAAATGGAAAGGAATCTATTGGAAAGTAAAACTGTTTATTTCATTATTTTCTTAATCTATAAAGCTAGATGTGCTGCTAAAGCTGTCATATAACATAATGCAAATATTTATACATAGAATTCCTTACCATCGTCTTTCTGCTGCCGTATCGACTTTTGGAACGATATCTCAATTTCCTGCATTTTAGAGCCATTTTATCGAAAGATTTTCTGTGTTCTTGCTTTGTTTTCGTAGATTAACATAGAAAAAGTTTGTTTGAATCTTCGCCTTCCAGGATGATGGTTGACGCCAGTTGTGTCTAGAAATTGGCATTTGCTGCGGCTTGACGTTTGATACGTCATGATGCAGGCATCGTTTAGCCAATGAGGGCTTGATTGAGGGGTGACATATGGACTGTTAAGATAACGCTCGTGGCATTTGACCCTGAATTGATGTGAAGTGTAGACGGTGGAAAGGTCACGGTGTTTTTTCAACGATGGGTGGCAGAGTTCGCGTGGAATGATAAAACAAGAAAGATCAATCATGCTTAAAGCATTGATTATGAAACACTTTCCAACTTCAATGCAATTTTATTTAAAAAAGTCGAAAATGCAATACATTCCTCGGTAATATTTTAAAACTTATCACAATACTACATTGATTTATTATATTTGAAAATTTAAACCTTCATTGAAAAAAATGAACTTCATTCAAATGACGGCATTGAAATATAAATTGCGTGGTTTAAATATCTCTAAAATGCAATACATTCCACGGTAATATTTTTAAATCTATCATAATACTACGATAATTTATTATATTTGAAAACTTCATCGAAAACAACTGAAATTAATTCAAATGACGTCATAGAAAAAATAACACGCCTGGATCTCTCTATAAAAGCAGGATTTCATTCATAACTTTCTCCATTTCATTCATCACAATACTATAATAATTTATTTTATTTAAAAATTAAGACCATGGAGCTACAATTCATAAACTTTATGCTTAAAACTTCTTTGAAAAAAATCGTCCTTCTGTTTATAAAATCAATTAATATTTCATTCATATCAGCCATGCAGACTCCATGGACTGAATTATTTCGTGTTAAAGAAATACAGTAATTCTAATACAACTCATTCTACATATTTTGCTGTTTACATTTTACATAGGTGAAAAATAGGCTTAGTTGTAGAAATAATCAAATTTGAATGAGAATTTAAACTCAAATATATTGTCATTGTGTTGTTTTAGTATGTAGGACAGTCATAATTACCACAGGGCATATACTTAGTTTTATTTTGATTAATAGTTAGATGCATTTTACTGGCTGCGGCCTCTAAGGATGTGAAGGCTTCCTTAAGTAACTCGGGAGTGCGTGCTACAATGTCAATGTCGTCAGCAAACGCAAAAATCTGGACAGACTTGTTAAAGATTGTTCCACGGGTATTGATGTTAGAGTCTTTCACAATTTTTTGGAGTGCAATATTGAAAAGCAAGCAGGCCAGTGCATCGCCTTGTCTGAGCCCATTTGAAACAGTAATAGGCTCGGAGAGATTATTCTGAATTCTTACCCTAAGCTTTGTTTCGGTAAGAGTAATATTAGCCAAATTTATAAGTTTATCGGGTATTAGAAATTCTCTCATAGCTTCAATTAATAGTTTTCTGTTTACTGAATCATAGGCAGTCTTGAAATCAACGAAGAGATGGTAAGTTGCTATGCCATATTCATTAGCTTTTTCCAACACTTGCCTAATGTTAAAAATCTGTTCAATAGTAGATCTATCTCTGCGGAAACCACATTGGTAGTCTCCCACAATACTTGGCGGTTTGGCTTGCCAAAATTCCAAAGCACTGAAATATCTTGAGAACGGTTTAGCTTTATGGAATTGGTTTTATTTGTTTTAATATAAACATTCTATAATAATAAAAGAGATCTATCTGTCTGTTTGTTTTTCTTTTCGTCTGTTTTACGACGTAACGGAAAATCTAAACTATCCATAGCTACGAAACTCGGTACAGTGATAATTCCAGTCAAATCAATTCCAGTCAATTTTTTTTATTCGAATTAGTTTTTCTAATTCCTTATTATTGGAGCACAATTTTAAGCGATTTTTGCATAAATCGGCTCATTATTAATCGAATTGTCAAAGAGTTTCCACCTTAGTATTGTCAAATAATTCACTGAATACTGTTGGAAAGAATGAATAACGCTCTTTTCAACGAGCTTTGAACTGAATACATAAAAATACCTTCACATTAAAAAACATTTTTTTTTTCTCGAAAATATTTTGAAGCAGGCGCATTTTAAACAATTTCATTTTTATTTTCTTGCATCGGGGAATTACAGATTACAGGATTCTAATTTTGGGCCTGTATAGAGTGTTAGCATTTTAATATTTTATTTTAATTATTCTGCTTTTAGACTTATTATGAATTTTTAAAGAGATTTATAAAACTTGTAATTTTCCATTCGAAGGAATTTTCTGGCTTGCTTGATATCTGCTCCTCTGAAGAACAGTGGTGTATTTATAAAGTCTTCTTTGAATTACGTTGTACAATTGGCATTTTTGCGTAGGGGGGGAGAAACGAATTGTGGAAAGAATTTTGTTCAAAGCAGATGTTTCGGAAATTGAGCGGTGGCATCTGTATCTGTATTATTTACTTAGCGACGTACTGGAGGACGCCAAGATTTGCCTTACACATTACTATGTACTGGTGGAAAATTAAGAAGTTGCTGTTTCATATCGCCAAAAATGGGGTATAATTTCAAATAAGTACCCACTTTCTACGTTATTTTGTATAATAAGAAATTTATGCATTATGGAATATAATATAAGAAATTTATGCATTATATAATATAAGAAATTTATATATTATAAGAAATTTATGCATTACGGCTCTGTAGTGAATGCCGAGTGCTGTTCATATAAGATTTTTCACCATTTTAGTTACGTGAGGGGGTGTTATAATGAGAATCAGTTTTCTCGTGCTTTTCAGGTAAAATTAAAATACTGGCATTGATGTTAATGTCTAGATAAAATGGAAATATTTAATGACTGAACAAAATTGCATTCTCTGAATTCCAGTTGTTCAACCAGTCGTTGTTAGAAGACAAAATCTTTCGACAATGTATTAAATATTCTGAAGAAGAAAGTCCTAATTTCCTTTCTGTTCCGAGATTATCTCGCTAATGGGGTCTCTCGTACAAAATGTCGGCCATTCGCACCGAGAATTAATTAACGTTGTTGTCTGATATGTGGTAAGAGGGCAACTTTAATGCTTACTCGGGCGTGTCCACCTGTTTTAGTAGAACAATTCTCCATTTATTCTTTGAAGTGAAAGAAAATTTAGTTTTTAATGGTTACTTTCCCTAGACATTTTGTATAAAGAAAAGAAAACTTCAAATATTTGAGCTCAAATGTTCGCTGGATTTTCACGTTTTGAGTATACCTGAACTGGAATCGAACGTTTGATAAGGTGATGTCTGTGTATACGAGTATACAGACAGACAGACAGACAGACAGACAGACAGACAGACAGACAGAATGAACAAAGTCATAAACACTTTTCAACTTTGTTGTAAAGTGTTAAAAAATGAATATATTGAAAATCGGAACGTCGGATTTTGACCTTGATGAAGTGACAGTTATGGACAAACAGTAGAACTTCCTTGGAACCGTATGAAAATTAATAGCTACCTGCATGCCTGTAGGAGAAACCAAAAAAGTACCAAAGGATTTAGTGTGTTCCAGCATGATAATGCCGGTTTATATGTCTTTGGCCATCCAGGACCCGTCGAGTGTGCTAATAGCTGTTGGAGCTAGAACCGATGCGGTGTTTCAACTACCAGTGTACCGCCATCGCTATGTGTCTGAGTCCCTTAGGATTACTTAAGCAACGGAGTGCCATACCAAATCCATGGTGATAAAGATTAAGGCGTTCGGTTGTCAAACTTTGTAATCTCCCCATTCCTTCGATATTTTTCATGTGTTGCCGAGTACATCGTTGTATTTATTGTAAGTGCAATTTTATATTTAATGTGATCTGCATCAACAACAGATAATGTTAAATACCTTTGTTCAAAGTGAGACTTATAATATGCTAATAGCTTGATAATCTAGTTAATTTCTATTTGAATAAATATTTTGTTATTTAATTAACTTGTTCTGCTTTTCACAATTTGTTTATTTTATGTGTTGCTTCTTTCCCTTTAATATCAATCTACGGCTGACCAACCAATTCCTTGAATCGGCCAGGGAATGAGACCTGGCCACCATAACGCTATTAGGTAATATTTAAAATTCTATACCATTACTATTATTACCAACCCAAAACACGCGTTCCACTGCGGACATACGCTTGCCGCATCTCTACCGTTCAATACTATTAACTACTGTATGTCGCAGTAAATTAAAATTTATACGACATATTGAATGAATACGACATATATGAATTACCAGCACTTTTTAAATGAATGTGTTACTTTGAGACATACTGTAGCAACGAGACTCTTTTTGAATCCTTTTTATGTATTTATTTATTTTACAAGAACCACTTTCTAACAAGAAAAAGCTTCCTGAGATAGTTCAAGTGCAGATGGCCATTTAGGGAACATTCCAAGCAAAAACGCCAGATGTTGCCCACAGTTTCTTCAAATGACCAGTGCACATACTGAACAAAAGGAAAGTACATTCAGTTTCCTGAAGAAAATAGGAAGTGTTTCAACGACATCCAGAATGGCAATTAGAAACATCGATACTGTCAAAATACAAAAAATTAGCACTTTAAATACACGCCTACCCTCTTATGCTCTGCACAAGGTCAGAACATAACGTGGAAAGCAAGCACAGTTTACCCCAGTTTCAGACTGAAGGGCTCCAATTTTTTTTTTTCTTTTTGAAGAAAATGCCTGTGAAAGGTGGAGTGCGAGATTATGTGATCTACAGCTGTACAGAGGACCGATACGGGACTAGTAGGCGACCTTCTCACTCATGATTAAGGGGAAAACGCCTTAATAAATGAAAAAATAGACTGAAATGTAGCAATCAGTAGTGAAAAAGATCTGAAGTGCATCGGCCCTGCTGTCCGAGGTACCAAAAAAAGTTGATTTCTTCTTTTACGAATCACTCGCCAAAATGTATCCAGCGAAAGAAGTCGCATGTTTTGCGGACTCCGTAATGTGGAAATAAAGAATCTCAATTTGCAGTATAGATGTTGCTGATAACTTTTACGCAAGGCAGCCGGTCCCGTAGTTTAATTGGGATGCACGAGGTGCTTGCAAGGCATCAATAGGTATTATTGAAAGGATTCAGTTTCACGATAAATGGAAGACTATGGAAATCAGTGGTGACTGATATTAAGACAGTCCTCGGAACAAGCCATTCTTTCGAAATGGTATAGAAGCGCAGTGTCACAAGAATTAGTGCGCCTCTATGACTTTGGACATAAACTGTTCCACACAGGTCTTAAGTGCTGCCGAATATAGTGCCTTAGTGAACTGATTTAGTACCAGCGAAAAGAATCAAGTAGCGCTTGAGTTCCTATACTTTTATGATAAATATATATATATATATACGAGGGTTACAATGAAATTTTTGAGACAGGGGCAGACGATTGACTTGCTACTAAAATTTGCTAACACATTTGTACCCAACTGACACATTTATCTAAAATTAAAATGTTGGAATTCAGCATTTTATAATAAAATACTGAAATCAAGTATTATAGTAATTTATCTGAAAGAAAATATTATATTTTAACTTATCTGACGTAAAATATTATCACGTATCTGAAATTAAGAAGACAGCTGATAGACGTCCTCTTACCTTTGCTGGTGTGATTGCACTGTCTTTTTATCCTTAAGAAGACAGTTTTTTTTTGCCTCCAAAACCAGTTGTTCGTTTAAATCTAATGTATATTCTATTAACAACGAAGTATTTTTTTATTTTAGTTCAATTTAGACAATAGTTTGAACGAATTTTTTATAGAGGTAATTTCATAACTAAGTTTATAAATTTAATTTTACAAGTGCAATTATTTTTAAAGATGAAATATTTCTATTTACGACACACTTGCATCTAAAATAAAATATTTGAGTCTTGCCATACACTCTTTTGGACATAAAGAATAACTCCCGGGTGTTTTTGTCTCAAACTTGTGTTTTCTGAAACAACTTTACGGTCTCAAACATAGACTTAATCCCCAGTAACAGCCCCATATTTCCAATTTGAATCCCAGTCCCTTTATGGCCCCTAGCGCGTGCTCAAAACAAAGGATAACCATAAACTTTAAGCGAGTAAACATATTTATAGGAGTCGTTGACCCTCTATAAAATACTTTTTTATGGACGAAACCCTTATTGTTTCGAAATTTGTCCTTAAATAATGTGGATAATTTGATCAAGATGTAGATCAGTGGGTTGGAACATAATAAAAGTAAAGCAGCATATATTTTGCAACACAATAATTATCTCTTTTTTTTTAAATAATATGCATTTTTCTGATTAGTATCTACCGGTTATTTTTTAAGAAGAAATCCATTATGATTTTCTCAAAAAAAATAAATAAATAAATAAATGTCAAAAGCGAAACACAAAGATCTACCAGTCAAAGAAACTATATTCAACAAAGTTTTTAAAGTGAAAAAGATATATTATAAACGTGAGGCAAGCTGTAAAGTTCCTCGTGTCCGAACGGTTTTTTCTTCTAATGGATTCGGAAACTCGCCAAAAGTTGCTAATTTAGCGATATTTCGCCAAATATGGCAACTCTGGCCCGAAAAGTCAAAGTACGGCAGCCCTACTTTCACGCAGTTGCAATGGTCGCCTGTAAAAGTGTTTTTTCCCTACATGAAGTCAATATCAGACAAAAACATTTTATGCATTCGCAACAATACATACAAATTATATGAATTTTTGAGGAATTAAGACAATAATGAATTATAGAATTTTTATGAAATTTTCAACTAAATAATAAATTAAAATAATATGATAACTTTTGGAAAGACTATCTAGTCCACAAAAGTTAAAATGGTGTTGTATAAGTAATTAATTTGAAATTTAGCTAAGTGCTAAAAAAAATATTGATTGATTGGTTTCAAATATGGATATCTAAAAATATAATGAATTGAAATGAATTAACAGTTGCAATTTTATTTAATGATATATATATATATATATATATATATATATATATATATATATATATATATTTATATATCAACCAAGTGATAAAAATTAATTATAAAATTAAATGCCTATTTTGAATTTTAAGATTGTGTTTTTTTTATAACTACTACATGCATATTGTGTACAACTATGAGCACGAGGACCAGATGTCTGTGGTAATGCACTTTAGGTAATTTCAAATATTAACGGTGAGAGAAATGGCGTGTTCTTAAAAGATATTTCTAAATGCCGAGGTCAATTCTTTAATTGTACTTTTTCCTAATTGAGAAATTACTTTGGAATTTTAAGTTTTTAAGAATACAATACCCTGTTTGTCCCACTAAGCATGGAGCGCTTCCAAAACGGTATTTCCCCCACACTATATGACCCCTTAACAAAGCATAATTACTATACAATTACTATACGACCCTTTATAACCCGACCCAAGGGAATGTACCTGCGTACAAACTGTAAAACTCGTTATATTTTTAAACAAGAATTTTAAATTTATAATTGCCAATGCAAATTGAATGAGCAAATGTAATTTTCAGGGATATTGAATTATCGTTAACTTGGCAAGGTTTTCAAACATTTGCCAACACATTTGCTCATTTGCTTCCAACCGTGACAGACAAAGATAAGAGCTTTTCTTATATACAGGTAGTATATGAAGAGTGCAGGCTAAAAACTAGTAGAGACACCTCTAACTGAAATTTACCAGGCGAAAATAATAAACTTTGAAACACTGAAAAACATAAACTTTAGTATCTTTCACATTGAATATATATTTTAAATATTAGTTTATATTTCACCTGAAACTATACTAACATTAGGTTTTAAATTAATTATTTCATTATTCTCTTAGTACAGTCGGACCCTATTGACTTTCCTCTGTACTCGTTTTTTTTAACACTTTACAACAAAGTTGAAAAGTGTTTATGACTTTATTCATTCTGTCTCTCTGTCTGTCCGTAAGCACAATAACTTCCGTAAAAATGACTTAATCAAAATGAAATTTTAGTATGTTGTTCAGACGGTCTGTAGGACCTATGAGAATATAAATGAATAATATCACCTAATTAGTTTTGGATTGAACCCGGGTTAAAAAAAATGAAATACATTGAACCCTATGGGACCTAATTTTTCAAGCAGTTTTTAAGCGGATTTAAAATTCACAAATTGCTTCGAAAATTTTAGGTAAAATTCAAATTATTCCATAAAATATATACAAAAAATTTCAGCAAAATATATTCAGTAGTTTTTTAAATAAAAATTAAAATAATAATAACACCTCTTATATGAAGCGATCACATGACTATGATATGAAAAGATCACGTGACCCACTTCAAAATGAAATATTACATCCATCTTGTCTCAAAATCGTGATTTTTAAAGTTTTTTTTAATTCATATTGAGTGTTGTATTCGTCGTAAAACCGCTTTATTTGTGCGTAAATTCTGTGCATCTACATACTGAAACAACTCAATGACAATATGTTTGAGTTTAAATGATCATCCAAATTTGATTATTTCTACAACGAAGCCTATTTTTCACTTATGTAAAATGTAAACAGCAAAATATGTAGGATGAGTTGTATAAGAATTGCTGCATTTTTTTTAACGCAAAAGTATTTAGCTTTTGGAGTCTGCATAGCTGATATAAATACTCATTAATTTTACAGAGAGGACAATTATGAATGAAACATTCGTTGATTTTACACAGAGAATCAGACAATTTTTTCCATGAAGTTTTAAGCATGGAGTTTAATTACTTGTAGCTGCATGGTCTTAAGTTTTTAAATAAAATAAATTATTTTAGTACTGTGATGAATGAGAAAATGTTAGGAATAAATGCTGCTTTTATAGAGAAAGTCAGGCGTGTTATTTTTTTATGACGTCATTTGAATGAATGTCAGTTGTTTTCGATGAAGTTTTCAAATATAATAAATTATTGTAGTATTATGATGATTTTAAAAATATTATCGAGGAATGTATCGCATTTTAGAGATGTTTAAACCAGGCAATTTATATTTCAATGCCGTCATTTGAATGAAGTTCATTTTTTTCGATGAAAGTTTAAGTTTTCAAATATGATAAATTAAGGTAGTATTGTGATAAGTTTTAAATAAAATATTACTTAGGAATGTATTGCATTTTAGAGATGTTTAAATAAAATTGCATTGAAGTTGGAAAGTGTTTCATAATCAATGCTTTAAGCATGATTGGTCTTTTTTATCTTTAATAAGTTTCTTCTCAGTAGATTGTTCCCTTTTACGACTTGTCATATTTAAATTACTTAGAAAAGCATTGGAATACCGTCATATTCTTACTGTCACACTTTGGACTCTATTAGTTTTTTCTGCCCTTTTTATATGTTTGAACTAAAAGTCTGTGATAGTCCAGTCACAATCCGTCCTAAGGGAAGAGAGGCAATAGACGTCTCGTCCAGTCTTGTCCCAGCCTGACGCTCTGGCCTCGCTGTGTGCTGATCTCATGCGCGACCTATGAATTTAAAAAGGCAGATTATGCAAATATATGCAACCCTGCTAAGTGCTGGAACCATACGCAACATAACCATAAAGGAAACTTATGCAAATTTCATCTACAGCCGGTATTATAAATATCGACTGCAGCATGACAGGAGTGATCAGTCTGGAAAGCTTTTGGAGAACTCCCATCAAAAGAGCAATTGCTTGGGAGAAACAATATAATGTTGACAAGTGCTCCAATAGTGATATAGAGATTGTCCCAGGGTGGGTTACGTTTTAACATGATCAGCTGAGTAATTATAATGACGCCATGTCTAGCTTAAGATATGCACCACGTGGTCAGTTATTCATCTCCATTTTTCCGGTCAGCCATTGCTTGCATATTGTGTGGTATTTTGGGGCGTCAGTGTTTTACCTGGCCATCTTACCTAGTATTTGGTGGACTATTCGTGTCTCGTAGCAATCCCGTACTGACTTCTAGAATTCTATTTATCCGAGAGACAATTTTAGTTATATAGCGAGCAATTCTATTGTGCCTTCCAGAACTTTCTTTACTGGTGAGTATTGATATACTCTTTCCCTGGCTGGTGTCTTGTATTTTAAAAGTCTATACTCTTTTCCTGTCTGTCGCCTTGTAATTTGAAAGCATGCATCCACTAGTTTCGTTCTAATAAACGCAGTTCTTTGTTTTAACATGCTTGTTTCCTTTTGATACATGTTTCTTCAGTAGGCTTCAGTAGATCAAAATTTACTGGGGCGTTGCAAGCCGTTTATGTCACAGCTTCACGGGAACATGCTTTTATAGATATGCATGCGTTAGGCATAATTTGATTCCACTTCCTTGAAGAATGCTATATGGATGTTCTTTTGGCGATTTATGTCTTTGGTGGGTAGAGAAGACATTTTATCCCATTTTATTCTTATGGCAAAGTAAAAATGGTTTGCTGTTGACGCGTATCATAAAACAAGAGTTATTCACTTAAAACGATATTTATTTATAAAATATACACCATTATCTGTCTGTTTATCTATTTATCTCTGGGTAACGCCTGGCGAAATTTCGGTATCGAAGTTGGCGGAATATCGTCAACTTGACGAGATATTTTAAATGTTGCCAAATTTACGAAAATGTCGCCAAATTGATAACAATGCAGCTAAATTGGTAAAAATGACTACTAATTGATGAAAATTCAATACCTTGGAAAAAATATAAGACTCTACTATAAAAATAACCTATTTCTCCTTCTGTAACGCTTGGCGAAATTCTGGCGACGAATTTTGACGGCATATTGCCAACTTAGCGAGTCTTTTTAAATGTTGCGAAAGTGACGAATATGTCGTCAAATTGATAAAATTGACGCTAAATCAGAGAAAATGACGACTAATTGATGAAAATTTAATATCTTGAAAATAATATAACAACCGACTATATGAATAACCCATTTCTCCGGCCATCCTTAATGCTTGGCAAAAAATTTGGCGGGATGTCGCAAATTTGGCGACTTTTTAAATATTGTCAAATTAACATGCATGCACACTAACACATATATACACACACAATAACATACACACACACTAAGATGCATACAAACTAACATGTATGCCCACTAACACATATACACGCACATACTAAAACGTACACAAACTAACATGCATGCGCACTAACACACATACACGCACACACTAAGATGCACACAAACTAACATGTATGCACACTAAACCAAAATACACACACTAAGATGCTCACAAACTAACATGTATACATACTAACACACATACACACACACACTAAGATGCACACAAACTAACATGTATGCACACTAACACACATGCACACATTAGCATACATGGACACACTAGCATATATACACACCGACTAACACATGCGCACATACATCATCTTAAAAACGCCTCGTAATCTTGAGATGTTCGATTTCTCTTTTCGGCTAATTGTGACTTTAAGTGAAATGAATACTTCTTTCAAATTTCATGTTTCATATAAGGAAAAGTAAAAGTGGGAAGTTAAATTTAGGAACATGCCTTCAACAATAATGCTTTGTTCAGCTTTTGCTAGCTGAAAAATAAACTCATACCATGACACACGCATGTATGAATAATCTTTTAGCACATTAAATAAATACTACCTGGTGCTTTCTCTAATATAAACGAAACTTCAAACGATGTAAAAATATTTAATTAAAGCTGTGACGTTCGAAACGCGGGTTCCTTGCACCTTGCAGTTAAGAATATATAGGAGAAAATTTATATCGGTAATTTTCTGTTACGGAAGTTTTGCAAATATATTACGGAAGCAATTTAAACTTCCGTACTGCAAAAACAATATACGGTATCGACTGAAGTTACCTGTTGCGGATTATTCGAAGAGAATTGATTTTTTAGCAGATTTCGGGTTAGTTTGACAAATAAGAATGCTGAAAAAGAAGTAATATAAAAATTGTGCCGTTTAAATTGACGTTTATGTATTAGATGTGTAGCTACTATATATTAGATGTGTTATACCTTATGTTCATTTTTGATCACAAAACATGTTTAAACTAGATGGCATAGACAAATGAAGTTCGTTATGAGTCGTTTGGTTTGCTACTGTAAAGTGTTTCAAAAACAACACAATCCGATATTTAAGAAGTTAGAGCTTACGCGCAGATAACATTTATCTCAAATTATAAATCAATTGGTACTGTTAGACTCAAAATCAAACAGAATAAGTGGTTAAAATGACCTTTGCATGCGTCAATTTGCATCCATTCCTGCGTTTTATATTACTTATGTCGTTTCAGAAAAACTAATTACTATTTTATTCTTGAAAATTATTTTGCGTTTAAATCTTATAAACTTGTTCAAGGGCTGTTTCCACTGATATTTTTCCTGAGTTTGTTATTCCTAACAATCAATGTTCTCGCTTTTGATTGTTGCATGCCGTGAATCTGGGTGTGTGCAAGATCTAAAAAGCTCAGGCTACACTCTAAAACATTTGCAAGATATTACTGAAAGTTTCAGGGAAATCAACTGTCTGTAACAGGCAGTAATGTTTCTGATAGTTTTGGATAATATATATAAATACAAAAATAGCGCTTCGACAGACGATAATCACCTGAATATTTCAGAAATGAAGCTGTGATTTTTTATAAACGCCTGTAATTGTGGTTGTTATTAGTTTGCCGAAATTATCAACAAAGTAGCTAAAAAAGTGAGCAAAAGTTACAGAATGTTTTACAGTGTATCACGATTAAGCGCGGAAGTTCTCAGTGATGAGAACAAAGATTTAATTTACTCACTCAGAACAAATATCTCTTAGAAAATTATTTTCTCCTGCAATACATGGTAATGTATAGGGAGGGTACTGGAATCATGTCGAAAATTGCAACACGAGTTTTCGACGAAACTATACGTTTCGAGACCTCTAGAATACGAAAAAACCATTTTTAGCGTGACGTCTGTGTGTGTGTCTGTTTGTCTGTCTGGCTGTGCAGATTCTGTATCCACTCTTAACTAAAAATCTAATGGACCGAATTTCATGAAATTTGGTAGGTAAGTCACTTGTGGGGGCGAATCTGGTGCTGATTTATTTTGGGTACGATTTAGGATAATAGAACCCGCCTTTTTTTGCGAAATGACCTGAAAACATTGCCTGCATCCACTCTAGCTGAAAAACTAATGGACCGAATTTCAGAAAATTCCGTAGATAAGTCGCTTGTGGGTCACCCTGGTACTGATTAGGTTTTGGTACGATTCGAAAAAAATAACCTGCCTCTTTCGCGAAATGGTCCGCAAAAATCGTTAAAATCTAAAATAAAAACTACGTGTGCTTAAATACATCCATTAAATGCTTGTTGTATACGTAATTTTTAACTACGAAAAGAATAAGACCAACCCCATTGCACTAGGACTAACCGTTCTCGAGATATTTTAGTTTTTTCGTATTGTCTCTATGCCACCATTGAAAATAAGTCCAGTTACCAAATGAGAACGAAAATTGAATTAAAAGTGAATTAAATTTGATTAAAATAAAGATAACATAAATATAAGTCTGCAGGGAAAGTAATGTGTTGCCCACATCAGATTTTTGTAATTGGAACTATATGTTCACAAGCAATGATTTAAAAAAGATTCCACTGATCACATTTTTTTAAACACCCTGTGTATTATCATGTATTGCATGGAATTGCATCATGCTTTATTGCATGAAAAGCAAAATGATTGGGAAACGCGACGATTATACGGTCATAGTGGCGTGGAAAGTAGCTAAATTTCAATGGAAATCAATAGTGACTTTATCTTGGCCTTGATTTTGACGCTAACGTTGAAGCTTTCGTTATCGTCGTTTAATTAAATTTGTCAGTGATTTAATAAATTTGACTTTAAAAAGCGATTGTAGGGACATTTGAACGATACACAACAATTGCGGACTCTTCAGTACGTTAACCGTTCATAATTTCGTTATCTTACAAGGTCTTTCGTAAAAAATCGAAGCGAAAGCTAAATCCCGAATGGACTATCGTTGATAAGAAACAGGTATCTCCTTAGTACTTTTACATACACCTTCATTTAATCAGCTTAAAATTTAGGAAAATATACACTACGTGACACTGAAAATGAGACACCAAGAAGGAGTGGGCAGAAAGTGATGAAACTTGGCAAACAGAGAGAGACAACAACGAACAATAAGTGATGTTTATTGCAACATGATACACCTATACACTGAGCGATAACACCGTCTGACCAGTAGGTTGTAGGACCACCGCAGGCGGAGATATAGGCAGCAACACGTCTAGGTACAGAGTCAATGAGAGGTCGGATGGTGTCTTGAGGGATGGCTGCTCATTCCCTGTCAACCATTTGCCAGAGTTCGTCTTCTAAACGCTTCCGTGATAGCACACGCAAGCGACGTCCAATCACGTCCCAGACGTGTTCGATTGGGGATAGATCAGAGGAGACTGGTGGCCAGGGTTGTACCTGGGTACCTTGCAGGATATGCTGGCTGATGCGTGCCGTGTGGTCGGGAGTCATCCTGCTGGTAAATGGCATTGAGCACCCCCTGAAGGAGGGGTAGTGTCATCGGCACATGTCATCCTCATATGGCTGGGCCGTCATAGTGCCCACAACACGGACCAGAGATGACCTGCTATCGCAGGCGATGGTGCAGCCATGATGCTGCGTTGTCGCTCGGTGTGACGTTCCACAAATGCAGCCCGATTGAACCTGTCACCAAGAATTGTACACGATAACTGTCATTATTAAAACAGCAGCGCAACTCATCTGAGATCACGATCCTGTGCCATTCCGTCGTCCACGTGGCTCTTTCCCGACACCATTGCAAACGGAGGCATCTGTGCTGTTGGATTCAATTGTAGTCTTTTTAACGGACGCCATGAATGCAGATCGTCGGCGACCAGTCGATGGATAATGGTCTTGGTCGATATTGGAATATCAAAGGCACATGCTGTTAAAGGGTAACGGAAGTGGCCTGCAAGGCCGCCAACTCTTGCAGGCAGATGCATCGGTCCACGCGTGCTGACGTCACTCTGGCCGTACCGGCACCCGTCAAACATGCCACATTCCTTTGTCCCAACCATCTTCCCCACAACCAGTGCACCGTGAACGCATGTAGGTGGCTGTCCTCTGAAATTTGACGTATGGACCAATCTGCTCTTCTGAGTTTGATCACCATACTTCTCGTAAAATCGTCTTTCTGCTGGAACTGCCTCGATTGCGGCGGCCTGACATTCTCTGCTGCTACACGTTTCTTTTGAGACAAAAAAAAATTGCAAAATTATTTCCCTGGCAGATAGAGAGGCGCGACTATTGCCGATTCTGCAAGTTCCTTCCCTTATATCCCATTCAACGTGCGCGGGACAGCTGCGCATTTAGCATCATTTACATAACTCGGTGAGCTGCGTCTACCCTGCAATTTGCATATTTTTTTGGCCATTCGTTTCTTAATGTCTCATTTTCAGTGTCGCTTAGTGTATAAAAAATCTCATTCATTCCGCAGATTCACACTGTCAGTTATTTAAATAATGTTATAAGATTAAGTATGTTTAAACGCTACAAACTGAACAATTTCCGTAAATCTCTAAGAATATTAATTAAGTTAAAGGAACAATCTTCTGACTTTGCTTCCTTTATTTTACCTCATTTCCTTTACCGCCGCAACAAAAACCGACAGATAAGAAGTACTCAGGCTCAATCATCACCCCCAATAACTAATACGGTTCATTTTGTTCGAAAGCCACTTCAGCGAATTTTTATACTTCGGGATAAAGTTACCTTTCGTTCTTTTCTTATAAGTTCAATGACCTTTCTTGAGTTTACGAATAAATAAATTTTGGAAAAAACATTTAGATGGCTTTTAAGCACTTTTCTTAACAAACACATTTTATTTCTGAAAAAAAAATCGTACGTGCCATCAATTACTTTCTCTACATGCATACATGCATAGTGTAATGTTTATTGAAAGTATAGCGAATAATACTTCAGAAATTTGATTTCGAGTTTTCATCGGAATTTTCACGTTTTGTGCATCCTTGAACTCGAATAGAATGTTTCTAATGGGATGATTATGTTTATTTATGTGCATATATGTTAGTCTGGAGACATCATATATTCAAAAAGAAAATGAAGTGATTTAAATAAAATTTATTATTTTTATTTCACTTCTTTTCAGTACTGGAATCTAATTTTAAACGATTTTGAATGAATTAAAACGATCGATTTCGATCGACATTTGCAAAACGATTCGATAATTTGCAAACGAAATTCGATATTTGCAAAACGATCGACTCACAAATTTCGTTTTGAAAATTAAAAAAATAAAGAAATAAAAACTGTTAACAAACAACTATGTTAAATAAACAGCAAGGTTTCGGTAGAAAACGAATTGCACAAAATTTAAAACACACGGTTTAGAGACATTACACGTTTTTCTAATACATTTATCAAATTATATATTATGTATGTGCAACAAAATTCACACTTCATAAATTTCTTTGAAATAATAAAAATAAAAAATAGATGGGTTAGAAGCATTTAGGATATTTAAGTTTATATTCGTAATCAGCATGTCCAAATTAGCGAAGAATAGCTACTTTTGTCCCAGAGGCATTTCATTTCGGCTGTTGTCCAATATTGTTGTATAATAATTATATTTAAATTACATTTAAATTGTATTTAATTATAATAACAACATTTAAATATTTTTTTTTAATATTGTATTATATAAAAATTGAAGAACGTAAAATGTAGGGATACAATTGAAAAATATTCCCAGGCAAATAGGTGTAATTTCGAGAAGTGGAAAGTGAGGGATATCGGGTAGATAAAGTTTAGGAATCGGTGATCTAGGTCATTGGTTTTTAATCCCTATATTGTTATCCAAATTTTCGTTGCAAAAACTCTTGTAAGAGTTAAGAAAAAGATTCGCCAATGCCACATTCACATATTAGGCGGTCAAGCAAATGTTTACCAAATTGGGGTCTCAATTGGGAAAAGTTTGGGAACCACTGCTCCTGCTAATGTAATAGTCAGAGGACATGTGACTCTTCTATTTATGTTACAAACTGATGCCCATTTCGAGCATTACAGTCGTATGATTTATCTAATTTATTTAATGTTCCAGAAAGGTTCAATGAACTTTTTCATGGGTTTTATATTAAGTTTATAGTTCTCGTAAAAATACAGGTGGGAATAATTGATTTCATCGTCTGCTTTCGAAACAGATGGGGCCAATTTATTTTCAAACCCTCGA
The DNA here is from genome assembly GCA_951213105.1 of Amaurobius ferox. Classification (NCBI taxonomy): domain Eukaryota; kingdom Metazoa; phylum Arthropoda; class Arachnida; order Araneae; family Amaurobiidae; genus Amaurobius; species Amaurobius ferox. Next base: position 149,349,289 of record OX578134.1, on the reverse strand, counting down.
AAATCCTGCAAACAATCTAACGCTTCACTTCATACAAAGCATCCGGAAATGATTGTTCGAATTTTTGGAGGTCGTTTGCCATTGAATAATTCAAAATGTACCTCTTTTATGTCTTCCTCGCGTCGCCGGATGCTGCCTTCGAGGGTATTTTATGATTGAGTGATTTAAATATATTGCCAATCGAAGAGAGTAGATTTTAATTTTTCAAATAATTCTGCAAGGAAATATGCAAGCATCGGTTAAAAGTAAGATAAATGTTTCAGAATAATGCCTAACGACATGTTCTCCGTAAGGGAGCTTTAAAGAATTATTTTAATTCTTTTGAAATATTAATCTTTTGATAAAAGGGACACCTTAATTACTTCACCTCTCAGTCATGCAATTGACTCCACTAAACTTCCATTTATAATTGCAGAAAGTGTTTCACTTTGGTATGGTGATCTATATTATTAAAAAGAGGTCTGACCACGTAAAACGTCTGTATGTAAGATATATGTATGTAAGAAGTATTTAAATATATGCCTCAAATTAAAACCCTAATTCTTGTTCTAGAAAGTCACCGTTTCTTTTATCTGTCAGTAGAGATCTAGGCATTTGCACAAAACTTTCGAACATTAAAAAATTGATAGATTTTTAATTATTTACAGAAAGCCTCTTTAATTGGTTTTTCGACATCATTGTGTGACGAATGAAAAGCAGCAAAAGGGCTGGCAATTAGGGTTTTATTTGAAACCAAAATTCTATAAGCGTAGTGCATCGCTTTAAGGAAATATTCTAACTATTCTGCGCATGCCAGTGAACGTATGTTTGCTTCAGTATCTGCAGTGAAATGCTAAGAGGCGAATTATCAGCCAGTTTTCTATTCGAGCGCATTGAGCTTTTTTGTTCTATTTAAATTATCGAGACGTATGAGAGCTTATTTAGGGCGTAGGAGAACTATGTAGCGGGCGCGTGTTTTTAGTTCATTTTTTTAATGTAATTGTTAAAAATTTGACTGCTACCGGCGGACACTCAGCTAATATATACTAATAATTCTAGTGCATGTGGAAATAATCTCACTGAAACTGTGATGCTAAATATGCGTAATTTTGGAAAATTGTAGCAACAATCGAACATTTCATGACAATATATGTCAAGTGCGAATGAAAGTAAAAGTTCGAGGCAATAAAATCTAAATTGCCTCGAGCAGTATGTCCAGACATAGAGAAGTCGACTTTGACGTTAAATCTAACTAATATTTATGTGGCCACAATACAGATGTACCACATCCGTCGACCATCACATGTGATCCTAGCTGTAAACCACTGCAAGCGGTTACATCCGAATATCTGGGAAGCATATAAGAACAAGGCCGTGGGAGTAATACCTATAGGGGCAAAAATCAAAGGAAGAACCTAAAAAGAAGGGTAGCAAATTCCCATGACTACATGATGAAGCAAGTTCACATGACTACATGATGAAGCAAGTTCACATGACTACATGATGAAGCAAGTTCACATGGCTACATGATGAAGCAAGTTCATATGACTAACAGTTTTGAAAAAAATCAGAACGACTCCACGGAGTGAAAGTGTGCAATGCGCAAGCGGGATAAATGATTCTTTTACAAATTAAGCGGCCGGCCAGAAAGATCATTCGGTTACAGTGCCGAATATCTACCCAAGAGTTCCGATAATGCATCTTGCACTCCAGAGAAATTAACTCCAATTCGTGACGGGTGTGGCCAACTTTATTAGCACAAGAAACTAGCATATTGAAACTGGTACCTCATATTCCTATTTAAACTAATTAATTTGCCTTAAATCCTTCGGTTTGTAGCCATTATTCATCACTTCCGTGGCAATAATGGTTACAAACTGAAGATAGGCTATATAGTTCTATTCTAATAAAATTTAAATTAAAGTATGAATAACAATGCTCTTTTTATATAAGTTGCCAATATTGTTAAGGCTTTCTTTTCAAGATATTTAGTTTTTTTATATTGGTGCCGGAGTATATAAAGGTGGGTTCATGCGGTAAGGATATTCTGTAAGATATTCAAATTCACAAATGCAATGTATTCCATCATGGTCTATTTTCAATACCTTCACTTAATTTACCGGAACCTTAAAGTTTTTCGCATTTCGGTGGTGCAAATCTGGCAAATGACAAGCTATGATATCAAGTTATAGTTTGTTACATGATCGAAACTGGTTAAAAACTTTGGGAAATATGTTTTAAAGAGCCTTGCTGTCCCAACCTGGAATCGAACCACGGATCTTCGTATTGCCAAGCCGATGCTCTACCGTTGAGACTGGGATGAAATTGGAAGCTAGTATAGTCGAAGCAAATTCTGCAATGTTTTCATATTCTACGCAATTCTGCAAGTACTTAAACTCTTGAACTCACTTATTGATTGGGATTATTAACCTTTTGCTTACGGGTGGGACAGCATCCATCCCAAACGAAGAGCCTCTCAAAAAGACAATTATTTGACATACCCTATCCCAAACAGTTCGATCCCCCTTTGGCGTTCTTGGACGCCAATGTCTGCGAAGGAGGGTCGAACTGTTTGGGATAGGGTATGCCAAATACCTGTCTTTTTCAGAGGTTCTTCGTTTGGGATGGACGCTGTCCCACTCGTAAGCAAAAGGGTAGGGACTTAATCTAGGAATCCTGCATATTAACGCAAATCACTCACATGCGTTCAATTCCGAGCCAACGGTCCTACCGTGCTGAAAACACTGGTTCTCGTTAGATCATCGAAGTCAAGCAGCATCGGGAGCGGTTAGTACTTGGGTGGGTGACCACCAGGAAACACCGCGTGCTGTTGACACATTTCGGGCGCGGTAGCCCGGTGGTCTGCGCGCTGGATTTGCACGCTGCCACAACTGCCGCCGTGTTGATGCGGAGTACGATCACGTTAAACATGTGGGTCCGTAAGTCCTTCCGAGAGGTTAGTGATAGGGGAAGGAGGGTAAGTTCCCTGTGGATGCCTCCCCCACTGGGTTCCGGTCTAAATTGGGTGACACTTCCCGGCTGTCCAAACGGTTACCTTACACCTTTCTGGTAGGTCGGACGGTCTGGGTCTCATCAACAACAACAACATGCATTCAATTCATCGGCGACACTACGATATTACCAACTCAAAAGAAGAATAAAAAATATCTAGCTTATTTGAGTAAATGTTTAAACGAATATCTGTCTCAAACTCCAGATATCCAGCCTTTATATATATGTCTTTAGCTGAAATTAATGAAATGTATCTCTCGCAGCATTCAGCAAACTCGTCAATTTTAATGTAAGAACAACGTAATTGATTTCGGGAATAATATGAAACATTGTATTCCATTCCGACTGCTTCCATGAGAAATTCAGAAAATGCTGTAATCCCTAATTAAATGCGTTTATTAAGTAGATAAGTTGCATATATTATATAAATTTAAAGGACTTAATATAGATTTTCAATGAAAAGTTGCATAACTATATTTCATTCACAAATAGTGTTAATCTCTGTAATGAAATTTTATCCAATAGAAAAAACAAATTGATAAATCGAAATCACCGCATCGATTTTCAATATTGTTTGCAAAATATTGCATGGAAAATTGCGGTCATTGACCCAAGACAAGATAAATGCTACGGGATGCTAGATGTGGCTCCAGCGTACAATAAAATGATGGATGTCTTATTTCAATATTTTACAGCATAAATGTTCAGGGAGCGATAACTTTTTCTTACATTTATGCGAAACTGGTTAAAATAAATGTTTGAAAATATGTTTTCATATCCTGCGCATTTCTGCAAATATGCCGGATATATTGACTTTATAATAAAACTTTCTTGTGCAACCATTGTTCGATGGTCGCTTTCGAATAGACAGTGGCAAAAAATATTAGATAAAATCGTGTTTCACAAAATTTTTCGACCTTATAAAATAACTAGTAAAAAGTTATTTTTAGAACTTTTTTGGCAATGCATAACAATTTATTTTTTAAATTACGGATGTTATTTTTTGCAAGTATTGTTACGAATATCTAAAACATCTTCACGACATATTGCCTATCCCCGAGGAAAAACAACACTTAAGACAACCATTGTTATTATTTGAATGTACAGGTCGTTTGACCTTGGCGACACACTTATTGACCTTGTTTGCAAATTTTGCGAAATATCACCAACTTGGTGACATTTGGAATATTCTCGAATATTGTAGCTTGGTTAGAAATTTCAACAGTTACGTAGATTTGTTGAGATTTTTCGACAGGGAGTATGTATGCTGGTCATCGTGTAGTTGAAATGAGTTGGCGTAATGTCAGTAAAAAATGAATTGTGAATGCGTCAGTTTTTTTTTTAATATATTTGTAATATTTTGTGAATGAGCTGAGCATTGAATTGCTGTTTTATTGTATCTGACGATTGTTCTGTGCCCTTGTAAGATAGTTATCGAGCTATTCACTGTATGGGCCGCATTACACGTGACAACTTCCCCATGTGCTTCCTGGCGTGAGCTTCCCATAAGAAAGCATCGCGTGATAGGCATTATATGTAGCAACTTCCCCATGTGGTCTTCCTACCAAGGGTTTGCCCGTATTATATATGAGCTTCTTCCCCATGGGAAAGCCCAGGTCAGGAAGCCCATGGGAAAATTGCTATGTGTAATGTGGTCCTGTACTGTTCCTATTTACGCTTACTTGTGCTTTTAATAAAAGGTTAGTTAAGATATTTAGACTAATTGTTGTATGCTGATAATACAACCATGATCCTGGAGGATATGTAGAAACAATATAGCACACAGAGCTTTCAAAAACGTAAAAGCATGGCTAACTGGAAGACAACAAGTATGATCATTCTTATCCAAATCAAAAATGTAACGTGTGGTGTGTATCGAGCGAGTGCAATTTTAAACACTTCTATACATTTTGTAACTGAAATTGTATTTTGATTTATATAATTTTGATTAAAGGAAGGACGTTTGAGAGTATATTTTTGTTTATATGGCAACCAACGTTGCATTTGGAGAAATCAATCTTTCGGTTACTAAGTTTGCAAAGAACCTTGCTGCTCCAACATGGAATCTAACCCTGGATCTCCGAACTGGCTAGCCGACGCTCTACCGTTGAGCTACTGGGACAAAATTGCAAACTCTTATTGTCGAAGTGGAATCTGCATTCTCCACTCTCTAATGTCAGATTGTCGGGCAACGGACAATCTGATTGACCACCTCCTGCTATTTTTACCCCAGGTTAACCTCCTGCTAGTACTATTTTTACCCAGGTTGGTATCTTACGTGGTTGTTATCCTCCCAATTTGAAATCGGCGCTCAATCTTCCAGAGTCCACTGAATCCATACTAGTCGTACTAGGGTTACTTTCAAACATCCAATAGCTTTGCACTAACCTACAGGGTTGATTTATTCAGGCGCCATTTTAAAGAAACTTGCTGCCCCAATAGGGAATCGAACCCCGGATCTCTGAACTGGCCAGCTGACTCTCTACTGTTGAGCTACTGGAACGAAATTGCAAGCTTTTATCGTTGAAGTGTACGCAGCAAGTTTAACCTTGAGTCAATCCGCTGACACCCTTAGGTAAACGAAATCATTTGACTTGGTTAACGCAAGAATAGTGTTATTAAAACACTATAAATAGTTTCCTGACTTTGCCTCGGTCATACATAAACTCTCGCTATTTAAATAATACGTTTACAGATAACTTTACTCATTTTTATTCCACTCCTAAACCGTTACCAATTTCCTACGTACGTTATCTACACAGAGTAAGCATTTAAATAAATAAAATATTCAAAACTTCTGGGGAAGGAGCTCGTGACTGTAGCTGGAGATTAACTGATTTTAATTTTTTTTAAATCCTTCAAACACCTAATTAAAATTTTGAAAAAAGTCTTTTGAGGCGCATTAGTTCAGATATGGATGCTACTAAAAACCTCAGATCTATAAGTACTGTAGATAACGTGCGGCATTGGGAGCAAACAAACATGCAGACAAACAGACATATTATTCCCTTTATTATTATAGATACCATAACCAACTACATTAACATGGGCATTTGGAAATGTACTGCGTATTGATGTGGAACATCTATAACAACTAGTTTCTTTACATAGTACAAAAATCACGAATATATTATTCAACAATTTCGTCATGTGATAGTCAAATATAAAGATGCTGTAGTTTATATTTTGGTAATTTGCTGTATTTTGTATTTTATATTTTGGAATATGTTTACAGATGTAGCGAATAATCTCGAAGTAAACAGTTTTGAAATATTTTCACTTTTAATTTTGTAACTTAATATCCCATGTGCTCATCGGTTATTGCGACGTCTTTTAGCAAAAATTTATTTTTTAGTTACAATTTATTGCCTGAAATCGCAGGTGTATTTCTCAGGGTTCAATAATGTGTTCGAAGATCTATATAACTTAACATTTGTTCAAAACAGCAATACACAACCGTAACAATGTACTCGCACAATTGATAAATTTATTTAGCAAAAGTTACAAAATAACCATCAGACACAATAGAATAGCATTTAAATGCCCAAATCATTCTTAAGACACTGACGCATTTACATTTGAGATCATTTTTCTTATCACACCAATCTCTGCAGATTGAACATCCTTATATAACCTTTATGGAAAAATGCAGGAACACGTATATTCCTCTTGAAATTATCGGCATTCGGTCTTCTTTCTTAAACTATCCTCAAGTCGCCAAGTTGGTGACATTTTGCGAAATATGTTGCCAAGATCAGCCGATCCAAACATCGTCATAGTGATAATTGGTTATTATAAATATTGCTTTTCAAATAGAATACTTCAGACGGGAAAAGATATGTGAAGAAAGTGTTTACTTCAGAGTATACAGCTTACTTATAAAATAAAATCGAAGCCAATTCTTCCCAATAATTACCATTGTGTCATGGTCATATGGTAGAAATCAACTTGTTTTGCTAAAATCAAACGTATCCCTAGAATAAATAATTTCTCCTTAACAATTTGCCTACTTCACTTACAGAGCAACCTTTTTTGCAGAAAACATTTTAATAGATATTTATTTAGTGACACAATTTAAGTGGATTCATTGTTGACAAAACAATTCTTTTTTCAATCTTTAAGTACTTTAAGGGTGTATTCCTATTTTTACTTTCCCTGCAATACATGGTAATGTATAGGGAAAGTATTGAAATCATGCCGAAAATCGCAACTTGAGTTTTCGATGGATCTACACGTTTCGAGATCTCTAGAATACGAAAAAACAATTTTTAGCTTGACGTCTGTGTGTGTGTGTGTGTCTGTGCAATGTATGTATCCACTCTAACGCAAAGACTAATGGACCGAATTTCATAAAATTTGGTAGGTAAGTCCTTTGGGTGTGGCCCTGGTGCTGGTTAGTTTTTGGTACAATTCGGGAAAAAAAAACGTTTTCTTTTTTGCGAACTGGCCCGCAAAAATCTCATGTATTCACTCTAGCTGAAATGCAAATTGGCCAAATTTCACAAAATTCGGTAGATAAATCACATGTGGGATACTCTGATGCTGACTGGATTTTGGTACGATTCGAAAAAGAACGACCTGCCTTTTTTTACGAAATGACCCGCAAAAATCGCCAATATCTAAAAAAAGACTATGCATGTTGAAATGTATCAATTAAATGCTTGCTTTATACGTAATTTTTGGCGAGGAAAAGAATAAGAACAACTCTATTACTCTAGGACTAACCGTTCTCGAGATATTTGAAAATTTTCGCATTTTTTTAAGCCACCTTTGTGAAAATGTTCAATTACTAAATAAAAGCAGAAATTGAATTAAAAATGCAAATTTAGTGTCATTTTGTGCAATTAAACTCAATTTAATGAGTTCTTAAAGAAAAATTGAATTTGAGTCTGCAGGGAAATTCATGTGCTGCCCACATCACATTTTTAATGTTGTTCTTCAAAATATTTGCAATAAATTTATATTTATCACATAAAAATTTTGGCGAAAAATACGAATTTTTCAGATATATTAATGTTTTCCAAAATTATAATATTGCAGTTTTAAAGAAATACAATGCATACTTTTATGATACATGTTCTGAACATTATAAATATACCAAAACATTTATGATTATTGTAAATTGAAAAAGGCCTTAACTGTTACAATAAGATAATAAATGTGAAATTTGTATTCTGACAAAAAGGCAAATAAAGTTTACATTTTATTAAGAAGATTCTGAAATATCACTTGTTGAATCACTTCTAACGACCACTTTGATGCAAGATAGAAATCTAGAATTTTGAGAAGTAATAATTTTGTGAAGAAAAGAAAATCGATTTTTTGACGCTGAATTTCAAATATTTGTGTAACGATTCTTCGTAAATCTTATTATCACTGTAACAAAATGTCTGATTCTTTCATTGCATTTCTGTGCTATTATTATTACAAGATAGCTTCAAAAAGTTCCCAGAACCGGTAACTATCTCAATGTGTAATCGTGTTGAGGAAATTCAGATCTTGTTAGTCATGGATTGTTCACTTGGAATCCTGAAGCTAAAAATTGTAATTAATGATTTATCTGACAACAAAACTATTAAAATGCAAGTTTACACCCCAACATTTTTAGCTCCTGTAATAAATATTTTCCTAATTTTAATATTTGCGAAAATCTGCATGCGCTGTAGAGTATATCGACCATTTAATAGGCATATATGTTGCTTTAGTCTCATTTTAAACTTAGTAAACTTACTGTTTAGAAATTATTGTTCATCTACAGTATGGAATAAATGAAAAATGAAATATGGCCTAGAGACACGTTGAATATTTTCTGTCGAGTCAGCTGTTGTTTCTCATGTTGAATTATTAAATTCTTGTGAATAACAAATGATGATTGCTTTAGAAGTTTTCATGCTGCGTTGTATAACTCTGCACTATATGATAAAAGAAAAGAATAACTCATTCATCGTGAAAATAACAAGAAATAAATGCGCTAAATAAATTGATGAGAATTTATATTTATTTAATAGCTTGTATAAATAATTCCAATATTTTAAAATTTCGTGATAAATGGATATTGTTAGTAAAAATGAAATGGAGATCTGGGCCTGATGTGGTCTCTTCATCCGCTTTATGGTAGATCCAGCACTAAGTCATATAAGTCTGTTGAACTCATGATATAAAAACATGGCGTATCTCCCATCATTTTCTCCTAAAGTACTATAACAACAGCATTTTCTATACTGCATGCGCAGTAACATCGCAGTTAAAAATATCCGCAACTGGGTGGAGTAGAAACAAGAAATTTTGTCCTTAGTTTCATAAATCGGAGACACTAACCGTGCTTGAGCAAACATATGGTGACACAGCAATGAAAAAATCTCAAGTTCCATAACAAGTATATTGATTTCTTCTTCATGACAATGAGCAAGCCCGTCGTTCCTGCTGGCTAAGCCGTATCTGATAAGGCAGCACATGACTGCACTGGAGTAGTATCCTCCATATCCTCCAGAGATGTCACCACTGACGGTGATTCAGTAGCGCAGAGGACACCATCATCCAGAGTGTGACAGAGGAGCTGAAAAAGGATTCAAAGAATGAATTCCATGAATGTTTCCAATATCTTTATGGTCGTTGAAAAAGGGTTTGGCTGCTCATAGCAAGAAATTTAAAAAAATGTATTGCAAATCATGATAACTTTTTATAAAAATAAAATCGCTGAAAATGCTGATCTATACGAGCTAAACATCATAATACTTCTTTTACACTCTATAGAGATGATTTAATGTATCAACCGATTTCGTAGCCAGAACATATCTTTTCTGACAATAAGCCAGCTCAGTAAGATATGTTTCAGCTAAAAAAGGATATATTCTGGAATCCTCTCTCGGCGTTTCCTGAGGCGTTTGCTCTGGCTTCATTTTTTCGTCCTGGTGACGTAACCCGTTTTGGGCCTGACTCGTTGATGCTTTTAATTAATTATATCCTGTACTAATGAACTATTTTCATTTTGAACCTTATTGTTTCCATAAATTAAAAAAAAAATCTAGGAAACTTTTTGAAGCTACTTTGCTGAGCACCTATCTATCTTTGTAATGAATGTAATTTTCTATTTTAGTTTTCAGAAAAGAGACTTTTGAAGGATGTGATTTTTAAGTACAGTGAAAAGTAAGGGGACACATGGTAGGATTCATTTCATATAAATATTATTCATTTCAATGTTTGAACGCATAAGTCTTATTAACTAACTTAGACTAATTACCAACTTTATAATTATTTCAATGTACTCCTGTGTTGTAACGCTAATTTGGCTACCTTTTCAGGTTTTGTGTCCACACAAGTTGTTAACGTACCATACAAAAAGCAATCGCACTGTTTTCTTAAGCACAAAATTTATGAACAATACTATTTTGGAAATAGTTCTTTTAATGCACATAGAAACTCAGACTCGTATTTCATAGATTTTAAGTCAACTTTTGTTTGTAATTAGTATCATGAAGAAAGCAATATTTCATTTTATGAAACTGCTCAAGTAACAAAATAATGCTAAGAAATTCTTACATTTTAAATAATTGGTATTCTAATCAATTGAATAACTAATGCTATCTAGTTCTTGCATAATTGTTTCACATAATTTATTTATGCATGAAGTTCCATAGTTTCCAGACTTTACAAACATATATAAACGCACGAATTTATATTTTCCGAAAGTGTTCTAGATGTCTTCAGAAGATATTAAAAGTGCTCTTTCATCAAAATCTCGAGTTTTAAATTTATTCGAAATATCCATACGACAGCATGAGAAAGTGAAAATTTTACAAAGAATTGATTTTTGCTTTTGAAGCCTGAGTTCATAAATAATTTACTTTATATGAATAATGTATATTGCATTATGCGCTTTATAACAAATGCTTGTAGGAAAAATATAAATTCTACACAGAGAATCTTTTATTTAGCTTAATATTTATAAAGCGAACGCATAGCAATTAGTGATGTTTTAAAAAACCGGTTTTTTTTATCCGTGTATTCGTTAATTTAAATCTTTGTTTCTTAAATTGCTTTCTTCGAGTATATAATTAAATTTTCTCGTGTTGTGTAAATTTGTTTGAAATAAACAACCATATTTTCGCCAAATTTAAGAAAGCTGTAATGAGTTTAGGGGAAATAATATTACCACAGACATTCATTAATTGATCGAGCTGTAAGATATTGCTGCTTCTTACAAGAAATAAATACAGGATAATCATTTTGATATACTAAATGAGCTTCACAAAAGAGTTACAGTTTTCAGAAGAACGGAAATTATATTTGGGTCCGCACGTGTACGAAATGTACAATATTTATTAAAACAGCATATTTCAGAAGTTACAATAATGTGAAACGATAATGGATCAGAACCGGTTTTGTTAACCTTCGCAATAATAAATCGTGACACTCTCATAACATCAACCTACACTAAGTAGTTAATTCATTAGTACAATCAGACCATTCTATAAAAAGTAACAGATATTGCTTATACACTCTCTTGCAAAAAAACGAAACACCATGAAGAAAGTGACTGTTTTTATTGAAATAAAATATGCGTACAGCTCAAATACAGGTAATAAAATGATTACAAAATCAAGGTCGCAGGACCCATCAATGGTTAGCAATTGCACATTGTATTTTCAAATCAGTAATTGGTGAAATCCCCCTTGGCGGCAATGTTTGCTAAATTAAGTCTAGTTAAGGAGTGATAAAGTTTTCTAATGCATTCAGCGATACATTCTGCCAGGTATTCCTCAATTGTTGCTCCAGATGTGTTACATTGCGGGGCGCCCGAATCTGGCGGCCTAGCATGTCCCATACATGCTCAATAGGCGAAAAGTCTAGGAACAGTATCAACAGCATGGAGACAGTCCACAGATATACGAACCCTATGTAGCGTGGCATTATCTTGTTGGGAAACGAACCCAGAATGACGTGTCATGAAGGGTAACACAAACGGCCGCTGGATTTCATCAACATATCGTTGAGCTTCTAAAGTTGTACGCAGGATGACTAGGGGCGACCTGTTGTCGTAAGAGATAGCATCCCACACCATTACACCAGGGGTAATGGCCGTGTGCCTGTGTAAAACAAAGGCTGATTGGGACCGCTGCCCCTGGCGTCTCCACATACGTACCCGATGGTCATCTGCTAAAAGACTGAAGCTTGATTCATCGCTGAACACTACGCAATGCCAGTCCGCTGGCAAGCCATCATGCTAGTCTACGACACCACTCCAAACGACTCTATCGATGTTGTGGGGTTATGGGAAGACGGCTTAAAGGCCGCCGTGAGAGTAACCCCACCTCAGCCAAGCGCAGTGATATGGTGGAAGGTACCACGGGTGGTATGGAAGAGGCTGTAGTACTTTGGATGGCGGACAGTGATGCCGTTGGGCCAGTTCGGGCCTGTCGCACAATCATCCGATCTTGCCTCGGATTCGTGCACCTTGGCCTTCCAGAGCCATCATTCCACCGATGAGTTCCTTGCAGCAATCATTGCTGCCCACCTTGGCACAGCAGTGATCGTTCGGTGCAGGTGGGGGCCTATTGCTCGGTATGACCAGCCAGCTTCACACATCCCGACTATACGACCACGTTCGAACTCGTTTATTTCCTTATAAGGTCTTCTTCGACAACGTCTTAACGGCATTATTGTTTGCATCTCCAAGGAACTGCAATGCCAATAACGAGCAAAGATAAAACCGTCCACATTTTTAATCTATTTTATAGGATGCCTGTTGAGCAGTAGAAACGCGCTCTATGACCAAAGTTAACACTCATTGGCCTTGCAAATTTAATCATTTGCATACTTGGCATAAAAGAATTTGCATGCGAAATTTCGAGATGGTCGGATTATTTTTTAGGGGTGCTTCGTTTTTTTTTTTGTTTTTTTTTTTGCAAAAGAGTGTATATCTCAAAAGAAGGCATGCAAATACTAGCAACATGCATTGTTCAAGAAATGATATATAAAAACATGATCTGGCCAATTTTGAACGTGTAATAGTCGTAGACAGTGGCGAATTAACATACCGGCGAATGCCGGGGGCCTCATTTTGAACGAAAAACAAAAGTAAGAAATCTTTAAGAAAAAAAAATTCTTAAAGATTTTTAATAGTGAAGAAGGAAATAAGGACGAACTCGAAAATGAATCCCAAAAAGTGGATATGAAGTGTTTGTATTCGTATTTATGTGGAGAAAACTTGATTCAAGCGTTTCCAAATGTTAAAATAGTACTTCATACTGACCAGTGTTGGATGATCTCCAACGCTAGTGGGGAATTTTTTAAATTAAAAATAATCAAAAACAATTTAAGAAGCGTAATGACTGAAAAATGACTAAATCATTTGTCATTTCTTAGCATTGAGAACAAACTTGTTAAAACGTTAGATTTTACAGATGTTTTTGATACTTTTGCTACAGCAAAAGTCAGAAAACGTCCAATTTAAAGTACCCTAAGAAGTTTTAGTTCGTTACTTAGTATTGGGCTGTAATATCAATATTTATCGCACAGTTTAACAAATAAAAATATATAATATTTAAAACATTGTATAGTTCAGTATTTTTATAAAATATTACTATTCTCATTTTAATAATTTCTGTTCAAACTTTTGGTTGCAAATATTTCAAGTATGTTTATTGGATGAAAAAAAAAGCATAGCAAGATTTGTATAGAGCAAGATTCAACGTGTTTATTTCTAAGTACTTTTCTTTTCTTTTTTTAAATGTGGGGGCTCTTCAGAAAAGATCGCCGGAGGCCACACTCTCCCATGATTCACCACTGGTCGTAGAGGCTCGAAGTAATAAAGAAAACATCCACAAAATGGATGCACTTATGAGTTTTTGAGGGCAGCAGTTATTAAACTTTACGGAGAGTGAATCGCCAGACAAAAAACTGAGTCTAAGCGCAAGGTGTGTGATTGTTAATGACTACTGGATGCTCTAGATGAGTACGGGGTTGGTAGACATGTTTAATTTAACGCCAAAGGGCAACATTTCAGTAAATTACAGGTAATCTGATTTAGATAATCTTTACAGATAATCTGATTTAGATAATCTTTACAGATAATCTGATTACAGATAACCTTCTAACACAGGGGCGGCAAATAGGGGGCGCGAGAGGGCGCGGTCGCGCCCCCAAATTTTCCCTCGTCGTCTATCGTCGTCTCCCTTTTTTATCGACTGTCCACTGGTCAGTTCTTTTGACGCTATGGAGTTTCAAAAGAGCCGACCTTCACAGTGAAGCTTCTCTCTTCCGGCTGGAATGAATCCTTTTCAACTTGAAAAGATTGAGGTGATGTTATCCTTTTCACTTGAAAATTTAAAGTGTCCGATTAAATTTATGTGTAGTTAGTGCATGCCCATCCATTCCCTCTGCTAGAAATGCATTTCAGCAGCTCAATGCATTGTATTCTTTCATAGAAGTATCCTATAAAAGACGTGCTATTTTGGAAAAGATTCGCTCATCAACAAATACTTTTTCTGGAAGTCTTCAACTATACAATCACTAAGTGATACGAGGTGGTCTTCCAGAGTTAAAGCCATAAAAGCACTACTTGATAATTTTGAAGTAGTAATTTTAACATTGGAAGAATTACCTGAAAACGATTCTCTCAATTGCGGAAGAGCAAAAGCACTTTTAACATGTATGACATCGTTCGAATTTTTGTTCGCTTTTTTTATACTGCCCAGTGATTTTGATCAATGCAATACTCTCTCAAAGCATCTTCAGTCATCTGATCTTAATTTTAAGATTGTGCAAGCTTTGGCTAAAGCTACAATTGAAACTGTTAGTTCTCTTCCCACTGATGCATATTTCAATCAAGTGTGGAGTTTTGTGACAAAACTTTGCGAAAAAAAATTCTTATTCTGGATCAAAACTGAAAAGGGGTAAAAAAATTCCAAGGAATTCGGAGGCGGTGAAAAAATCCCCATGATGATGTTAAATCATATCAGAAAATCAATATTCAATATGAAATTATAGATTCAGAATCTAATGAAATTGAGACAAGATTTAATGAGAGCAATATATCTGTTTTATTTGCAATAGTTCAGTATTATCCGGATCAGATGTCGAGAAAGAAAATTTTTCAGCCATATGCAAAGTATATAACTTCCAGATGGAGAAATTGTTATGTTGTTGTTGTTGATACCCAGACCGTCCGACCTACCAGAAAGGTGTAAGGTAACCGTTTGGACGGCCGGGAAGTGCCACCCAATTTAGACCGGAACCCAGTAGGGGAGGCATCCACAGGGACCGTACCCTCCTTCCCCTACCACCAACCTCTCGGAAGGACTTACGGACCCACATGTTTAACGTGATCGTACTCCGCATGAACACGGCGGCAGTTGTGGCAACGTGCAAATCCAGCACGCAAACCACCGGGATACCGCGCCCGAAAAGTGCCAACAGCACGCGGTGTTCCCAGGTGGTCACCCACCCAAGTACTAACCGCGCCCGATGCTGATTGACTTCGGAGGAATTGTTATGTGAATTGCGACTGTTTTATTCAATGGTGAAAAATGAAATCATAGACTATCCCAATTTAAAAGTCGCTTGGATTATTTTAAAGAGTGGAATTTAAAAAATGTGTTTGCTGTCATAACATTATTGGTTAAATTGTTTTTGACTGTGACAATCAGCTCAGACAGTTGTGAAAGGTCTTTTTCGTATCTTAGGAGGCTGAAAAATTATTTTCGCAGTAGAATGGACCAAGAAAAACTTTCATCTTTAACTGTTTTAGCTATAGAACAAGGTATACCACTGGATTATGATGATATTGTAACAAAATTTTCTCTTCTTCCAGACTCTAAGAACCGACGTTTAAAACTTCAATGAAAGGTAAATAAATATAGATATTTGTATTTAGAAAAATTATGTTAACAACAACTATGTTAACACAATTATGTACAAAAACTATGTTAACAACAATTATTTTTCTCAACATCAATTCAATTTTGTGATCCCCTCCCCCACCCCCCTGTTAACAAACATTTTATTTATTTCATATTATGGATTTTCATACATATAAATGTCGCACCTCCAAATAAAATGCTGAAATGCCGCCCCTGTTCTAACGTATAGTCTACTAAAGATTATAAAAAATATAGATCTTATGTGTTATAGAAATACTATCCATATGCTCATGGCAATTTGGCCTCTCTGTGTATGTTCGCCATACAGGTTTTATACTCTGAGTCTCGAATAGACACACCTAAACGTAAAAGACTGAAAGCCAGCCACACGATTGAACCAAACTCTAAAATATGGGTCTTTAACATAAAGAAAATAAGATTAATATCAAAGCAAAATCTCTAAGTGAGGAATCAGTCTGTGTTTCAAATTCTTTTACACTTAGGGTTTATATCTGATTCAATTCACGTACACACAGATAAACTCTAGACTCACAAAATTCCATGAGAGTTTGCATGGATCATTTTTTCACTGAGGGTATAGTGAAAGTTTCATCCACATAAACACAGATAACATGTAGAGTCACAAAATTCGATGAGAGTGTACTTAAACCCTTTTTTCACTTAGGGTTTGTTAAGGGTCCCACAATCATAAATACAGATAACTTTAAGTTCCGAAATTCCACTTAGGGTTTTATAACGGGCCCCATTCACATAAACACAGATAATATTTTAGACTCCTGAAATTAAATGGGATTGAGCTTAGACTCTGTGTTTGTTCCATTAAAGAATCTAGTACCATCCAGTCGATTTATGTCAAATTTAGTTTACCATCTCACAGTTTAAAAAAAAACCTTGGGCACATAATTCGTGGAAAACTTTGAAGAAAATGTGCAGAGTTCGCTTCGACAATAAGAGCTTGCAATTTCATCCCAGTAGCTCAACGGTAGATCGTTGGCTGGCCAGTTCGGAAATCCAGGGTTCGATTCCCGGTTGGAGCAGCAAGGCTCTTTACAAGTGTACATCAGACACTTATTTCAGGATTTGATTAAAGTATTACCGGATATAATATATACTATTCACAAAATATATACTATTCACAAATCTGCGATATTTTTATATGTAGATTTTGAACTTATTTTCTTCCCAAAATAGTGGCACTATTTTGCCTCAATAGAAGTGGCCCAGAATAGGAGTTGTTAAGGGTAGGAAATGTTAATAAATCAAAACATAAGGGCATCAGTATTCTATTCTTAATTTCCTTACATACATAATACGTATTACATACATAATGCGTAGAAAAAGTATTCTGTCTAGGTTAAAAACTCCAATTCATACAATTCATATTTTTGGCATATTTTCACGTTTTAAAAGTCTCGGAGCTTGAATCGAATGCTTTATGATCCAGAAGTAGTAAAATTCTCATTACACTCAAGATGCTTACAACATCATACGGGTGAAAATGAGGTCGAATTTAAGACTTTTAATTCCTCGCAGTTTATAACCTTTAATATTTTATTTTTCCTAATTAGAAGGAATCAATCAAGCCGATGTGTGCGATCCAGTTAAGTTGATTGCTAAAAAAAGTATTCATAAGACTTTTTACAGCAAAATTAGAGAGCTGTTTTTTAAGTCATAATGAAATCCAAACTGTTTATTTTCAACTAAACTAATTAATCCAAACTAGTTATTTCCAGCCATAATGAAATCCAAATTATGATTTTTGGTAATATATATACGTTATAAATATTTATCCCTAGAGAATAATATTTTATGGATTTTAAAATATATATTTATATATATTAATAAATCAATTATAATGTATTGAAAGGCGGTGAGTATATAATTTATTAAAAATTACGGCCAATCAGTGCGCTAATGTAACAACTGACTTGCAAATAGCATAGGTCAAGGTATATTGGCTAGAGTCAAGCCTGGATAACTCAGAGAGTAGAGCGTTCAACTTTTAATCAATAAATCAGATGTTCGATCAATTCTTGGTCCCGCACATGTTTGAATTTCTTGAAATTTAATTTTGTTTCGTATATATATATATATATATATATATATATATATATATATATATATGGACTCAATAAAATATTTAACCATCATAATATAGTTAAAAAGTCCTTTAATTCTCCTAATGAAGACCATAATATTTATAATTCCTTCAACAATTATAAAAGTAAATCAAAAAGAACTAAAAGAGCAAGTAAATATAATAAAAAATTGCCATCATTATCTGAACTAAAAAATGCCATCCTTCAGCAACATGCAAATTTTAAAATTACTTTTGATTGGAAACAATGTAAAAACTGGATTTTCGCAATTAAAAAACAGCAATTAAATATGGTATATAACCTTTTTCTAAGTACTGCATTTGATAACGTTCATTTTAAACATTTATTCTATGATTTGCTCATTACCAGAAGTAAAAATCTTAATAGTTATTTATATGTCACAGACTTAAACTTTAATGAAAAATCAAAACAAAATACTAAAATAAATGAATATTGTACCTTGAATTTTACTAATTCTGTATTAAATAATCTGAAGATAAATAATTTTTTAAAATCGGTTTCCAATTACTTTCCAGTCAAACATGTAAATCCTAAAATTGCATATAAATATGATAAACCGCTAGGACGTTATATTTTCAACTATAATCAAATTGCCAAATCAGTAGATATTAATCAAAACTATGAATTGGATAAAGAGTCATATTGCCACTGTCATTTAGAAAAATACAAAGACTTCGTAAATAAACACCATGGGCATGTTATAACGGGAAATCTAAAAATTATTAATTATGATGCACTAAGATCACTGATGTTATTGGGTACTAAGTACCGTATACCTACTAAATTTAAACATAAATTAATATGTAAAGGTTTATTTCTTGACTTAAATAAATTTATCTATAAAATCAGTTATAAATATCAAATCCCTGTAGAAGCCTTTAAACCTTGGAGAGTCTTAATAGAGCAATACTTAAATCATTATATATATAATCAGAAAATTAATAATTCATATAAACTTAATTCAATTAAAAATGATATTAAAGAAATACAAAATGATTTTGTCATTACATATGTCGATAAGGCAAGTGGAAACTACTCAATTATATGTAAATATTATTATAAAAATACCCTTCAGTCACACTTACTTAATAATCATATCTATAATTTACATAAAACTAACCTTAAAATCTTATACAATAGAATATCAGCCAAATATAAGCAAATCCATCTAAAAAATAGTTGTAATAACATTCCATATATTGTTTTAGTACCCAAGTTTCATAAATCCCCTGTTGCTTTTCGAACCATTACCAGTGGGCATAATTCTTACATTACTAATGCTGGAAAATTATTATTAAAGATATTACATGAAGTATCCTCGTCAGATGAAATCTCAAATAATTGTCATATTGTAAAAAACAGTTTTGAAGTAGTTAAGAAATTGAAAACTCTTACTAATATTCGTAGTATTTATACCTTTGATTTCAAAGATTTGTTTAATAATATTAATATAGATGATCTGTATAGAATTATTTTAGGAATTTTTGAAAAATATAATATCAACCTAAAATATTCAAATTTTCTTTTTAAAAAATTACTTAACTTCACTCTTTATGAGAATTATATTCAACATGGTGGTACTATTTTTAAACAACAGGTTGGTATCCCACAAGGGGGGTGTGCCTCATCATTGTTAGCTAATCTGTATTTATTCTTCTATGAAAAAAACTTTAATCCAAGCTTGCATAATATGCACATGTTTAGATATTTAGATGACATTTTATGTGTATCCCCAAAT